>MNCI01021389.1:440091-521932 GCA_015680685.1 Gnetum montanum
GGGTTCGTCGGCAATCGTCGGCAGGCACAATTAGGGCACTCCAGCTCATGGAGGATATCCAGAGTGTTCTGGTGATCCTCCGTGTCCATAAAACTAGCCGCCTGCTAGATGCCCTGCATGGCCGACTCCTGTCTACTCTTGTCCGCTTGCGAAGCTCCCGCATCAGGGTGGCAACGTGCTGAGGTTCGGTGGATATGTCATCTGAGTTCAACCCAAGAACTCTCACAGCTAATGCCAAGGATGAGGTATGGGCATCGCCCCTCTCTTAGCCACTGCCCAGTGTTATGCCCGTGGGCGCTGTCAAGCTGTCGCTGCCGCTGGTCCTCCTCCTCTTGAAGTTGCTTCTGCTCCGCTTGCGCACGTCGTCTCTGGGCCTCTTCCTCTTGGGTCAATTCTTCCCTCACTTGGGCCCTAATTTAGTCAATGAGGCGAGCCCTGGCAGCTTCAGCCATGAGGTCCTGTTGCCTTACCCGTTCCTGCTCGTGCTCAGCGAACTGGGCTTCCAGGTCAGCCCAGGCATGCACGAACTAGGCTTCAAGGTCGGCCCGGGCCTGCACGAGGGCTTCATTCCATTTGGCTTCCCATTCCTTCCTCTCCGCCTCCCGAGCATCGTTTGCCACCTCTGCGAGGCTTGCTGAAGCTCCTCATTCCAGTTCCCCTGGCCAGAGGCCTCTGGTGGGGGGGAAGCCGATCTATCAGGGCATTCGGGGGGGCGCCGCTCCCGCGGGGTCCTCCGGCCCCGCGTAATGGTGGAACCCCAGAGGGGCCAATCGCCCCCCAGCCTAGGCACCACCACAATGTCCTGTGGCCTAGCCAAAGGGGGGTGCTCCGGAGAGACCCCCCGCGGGGGGGCAGAGGACGACAGGTGTTGCCCCCCCTCTAACCCCCACCACAGCGCCAAAATTAACCCAAAGTGGCAGCCGCAACGCTTGAGCTTAAGGGCCTCCTTAAAAAAGCAGGGGAGGTTAACCTGGCTACCCAACTTGAGGCATCGAATGAAAGCGAAATGTAGGCCCTGCAATTTGGAGCCGTTGCTAGACTGGACAAAGAATCTGTCCACCAGATCTGCACCCCGAGCCCATAGGCGGGGCAGAGAAGATCTGGGAACTTGTCTGCTCCTAGTTCGGGGAACGGGCCCATCAAAAAATATTTTGGCATCCTGGGGGCCGCAGGTGGAGGGCAAAATGATCTCTCCAGCGATCGGGGCCCCCAGACAGCTGGCAATCGAAGATTCTGTAACCCAGATTTCACGTCCTCGAAAAAAGGTACGGTCGTTGACCCAGTTGGAGAAGAATGCATCGTTTGCCAGATCTGGGTCCCCAACCAGCCATTGAAGAGGGTCAGACCAGCCACACTGGGCCACCATCTGCCAGAGCGTCTCGTCCTCCTGGAACACGGCGCAGTCCAGCTCGAAAGTGGGCATGATTCCCATCGTCGCCTCGATTTCCTTCCACGCAATGAGAGCCTAGGAGACCAGCCGCTGCGGAGGGGGGCGCTGCTGCTGTTGGAAAATAGTGTTATTTCGTGCCTTCCACGCTACCCATAAAAGTAGCGCGCATGCAAGGGCATTCGAACATGAAATGCAACGCCATTTCAGCAGCAACGCCACATGCAGGACACGCATCACTGTCCAGCATTCTATGCCGTCACAGCAAGGCCCGTACTGGCAGCGCATTGCACTCAAACAACCATAGGAAAATTTTGACTTTTTCGGGCAATCGCCCCTGCCAAATCTGCCGCCATCCTTCAATGCGAGGATATTTGGCCATCAGAAGGGCTCGCGGCTCCAGGCCCACCCACCCCAAGGCCTGCATCGCACGAGCATGCCGACACAGCACCTGCCAGGGCCTAGAGTCCAGCGCCCCCGCTTCCCAACGCAGATACTTGGTATTCATAATGCGGATCCACAGGACCGGTTCCCTATGTGGGCACGAAAATCGAAGCACTAGCCGTTGTTGTCCTAGCATCAGCTTGTCCTCGAATGACATGATGCCCAACCCACCCGCATTTCGGGGGCGCACCACCTGATCCCAGCGGACCAAATGGATTTTGCTCCCCCCTTTGCCCCCCTCCCATATGAAGTGGCGAATCAATGTGTTAACTGCATTGATGACAGCACTTGGGGGGGTGGCAACGGCAGCCACGAAGCGAGCAATTGCCATGAGGATACCTATAGCCACAAGCAGGCGACCCTTGCGGCTCAAGAATCTATTTGCCCAATGGCCCATTCTTCGTTTGATTTTTTCTAATAACAGGCCCCACGCCATGGTCCGCCCCCACCTAAAGAGGGGGATGCCCAGATATGTATCACTGTCTGTCCCTGGCAAGATATTCAAAACTTGTATCACCCGATCTTTAACTTGTTCATCCACATTAATGAAGTGGGCTGAAGATTTGGTCCTATTGATTTCCAGCCCCAACTCGGCAGCCAGGCGGGACAAAGCAACATTGATGCAACGTGCTTGTGGGACCGCCGCCCTACTGAGCAACATCGTATCATCCGCATAGTGTGTTTCTCCAAGTCTCCATTTTTGCTGACAATCCTTCCTTAGATTTGTCCACCAAAAGAGTATCATCAACAAAGAGTATACACCAAGGGATACCATCTTAAATATTTTTGGTCAGCTCATCCATAATAATGGTAAGCAAATAAAGACTGAGAGTATATCCTTGGTGTAACATGACCTTCATAGGAGAGTCTAAAATCTCTCCACAAATAGTGCAAACTCTAAGTTGTTGCTCCATCAAACATGGCTTGAATAGCCTTTATATACCCAATAGGAATACCCTTACTCTAACATCACCAAATAATATCTCGGGGAACTCTATCATACACTTTCTCCAAGTCAATGAAAATCATATGCAGATATTTAATAAATTTCCAATCATGCTTCTTGGTCATTGTCTAAAATCCCAATGAACTTCTAAATACACTCTGAACATGTATTTTGTCATTAATAATTCACCTCTGCCATTCAAAAAATAGAAGAAATGCTAATGTAACACTTTGAACCTTGTACAAAACTTTTGTAGTTCAAAGAATTTAACACAAGCTCTAGTCTGAATGACCTAAAAGAAATCTAGTCAAGATGGCCACATCAGATAAAAAGAAGTTAACACAAGTTTAGAGGGAAAGCACTTTATAAGGCATGATGTCTACAAGCTTCGGTTAAAGAAGATATGTAGAGCAATACAGCATGGAACACAACCTTGAACAAACATAAACAATGCATTTGAAATATCTGTCATTTTCATAAACTGTAAACCCTTTTGGCAAAAAAACAAACAACTATCTATTAGACAGAATTCATGTTTCTGAAATTTGCCTAAGGAAAACCTTTCCTAAAGGAATGAGGTATTAGAAAGGAAAATATTCACTAATTGGACAAGAAAACAGTAAAAGAGATCCTCTCATGATAATGTAAATCTGAGTTCTATCGGCTCTAAAAAAGGTAGTTTTATCCAAAAATAGCAAGATGAGAAGACACGCAACCAAGCCAAATATCTTATTGCATAAACATTATAAGTATACACACAGCAACAGTACTTGGACTACGTTAAAGATTATTTGTGACTAATATTATGTGTGGTTTTCTCTGAAGGATGTACAGTGACTTGTTGAGAAGTACTAAACAGAAAAATATATGCGAAAAGAACTGCATGTGCTAGGAACTGATAACCATAAATATCCAAATTCAAATACTCATGATCTGCAATTCAATGTCCCTCATTCACATTCACCACCATGGAGACTTTAAATGTCTCATATGTGGCAACAGACATCACCCTTATCAATGAATAGCATCATCATAAATCTCACACACAATTTACAAGTATAAACCAATATAATTAAGACCATTAAGGATATTTAGTCGTAATTAATAGTTAAATATAATTGCAAAAATGATTTATTTGTAACAATAAATTTTCATTTAAAACCTTGAGAAAATAAACCACAATTTTCACACAAAATATTACAGTTTAAATCTGAACATAGGTCATAATAAATGCATGGATAAAATTAGATTAAGATCCTCTACCTGAAAGTGAAACTAAAGCATTGGTAATGGTTAAGACACTGAGAATCAACTGGTAAAAAATGGGCGTGTCAAATACATTAATCGACAAAACCACTTATAGACAAGTAATTTGAAAAACTTATATTGTAAATAAATCAAGTAATTGATAAAATTCTTACATTGGCCTCCTGTTTTGTTGTTGATGCACTATCCACTAGCCCATTGACATGATTGTTTTGGGTAGAATAAACAATCTGTGCAGACATTTTATTGCTAGCTGTATTTGCAATCTTCGAGTGCACTTTCTTTTTGTTAAATTTTGTAGAAGCTGCTGAAACAAAATCAAAATTTTGATCAGGAGAATAAGATTGTCACAACTATATTATAGCCATCAGATCTTTAAATGACAGTATAACATTACAAGAACACCTTATGAATATGTGATATAATTAATTTATCAAAACATTCTGATCCATTATACATCAACCTGCATTACCAATAGATAGCGCTGAAAATTTTAATTTTTCACATAATCACTAGCATATATTTCTATGCCAACCTAGTTTAAATCATAGGACCAAGGGAACAGCAATCTAAACTACAAAGAGGTCAGCAGAAAGCAAAATGGATAGTATATTCTGATCATTCAGGCCTTTCACTATGGATGAGATGTACTATAGGGTAGTTGGACTTTCCAGCTGTCATTTAGAAGAAATGACAAAATATAACATTAAAATAATATAGCTCAACATGGATTTCATATTATAAGTTTTAGGACCTTGGTTAGGAGCATTGACTATGCATACACATCTGTCATTTAGAAGAAATGATGAAATATAACATTAAAATATTATAACCCAACATGGATTTCATATTATGAGCACACTAGTATATTTTGAAAAGAAGAAAGTTAGGATAACGTAGGGCGACGTTGGTGGTTACAATAAGCATTTCCATGAAACATGCACAGTGGGAACAACAAAACTTGGAGTTACCCCATTTTGTCGTTTGGGGGAACTCAGGGACTCATTCCTCACATTAGTGGGGAAACTCACGTAATTCGTTCCCTGCCCCTTTCGAGGCCCTAAGTGCGCATTTCACGGAAACACTTATTGTAACCTATAGTTGTCATATGTTACCCTGTGAAACAGGAATTATTGATATCATGGCTACGATTATTGGCATCAAAAATGAAGGAAAACTAAATTCATTGTAAAATTTGGCAAACTACTAAAGAACAAAATCAATAAAATTCAATGTGAAATAAAGGGAATGTTTCAAAGACCTGGCTGGTGATTTGCAAGCACGTGCCAGCACTAATGTTGGTGGAGTCACTAAATGCTCCACCTAAACAACCGATTCAAGATAGATTTCCTCCAACTGGGGAATGGCGCCACATGTGGAAGAGGCATCTGCCCGAAAAGATCAAAAATTTCTTGCGGTTATTGTGCCATAATGCCATTCCCGTGCATTGGGAACTACAAAGGCATGGCATGCAAATTGAGGACATGGGTCCCCTTTGCATGGCAAGGGTCGAAACCGCCATGCACTTTGCCCATGAATGCATTTTTACTAAGCAGGTGTGGTGCACGGCCAACTTGCCGATTGGAACGAAGCTCAATAAGGAGTCTCTAGCCACTATTGTCCTATGGAGACTGTGATGCATGCGTAATTTCCAAGTGTTTAGAGGGGAGCCATTGCCATGCCCAGCACAAATTGCTATGGAAGGTGTGCACCTGTGGCAAGAAGCCATGTTCGCAATGGGGGTGACGCACACTGTTGAGCCCCCATGTGAAGATTTCCAGAGGAACGAGGTGTTGTAGCATCTTGTCATGTAGGATGGGTGGGCTGAGGTGCCCCCCCAATTACAAGGGGATCCAAAGCTGAAGGACAAGCCTTTTTTCACTAACTAGCTTGGGGATTAGACTATGTTTCGCGGCACCCAAATTGAGCTTACAAAGACAGCCATTGTGCGAATGCTTCAAGTGCCGATGGAGGGGGAGGAGGTTCCTCTACATGGCCAAGGATTGTAGGATGCCACCGAATTTTTCCCCAAGGCTATCCTCAAGACGAGGAGCAGGGAAGTACCAAAGAGGGCCTTAAAGCCATTGTGGCAAGAGGCGGCGATCCTAGTGGACCATTTCTTTATCTAGTCTAGAAATGCATGGAAGTTGGTTAGGGTCCATTTCTCTCTAATGAGCTACCTGCGTCGAGGGTGTAGGGCTAATCTACCTTAGTTCTCTCTGGCTGTAATGTAGTGGCAGCGGTGTGGGTGCCATTCTGGCCTTATTTTGGGGCTTTGGCAAGGTGTAGGGGGCGCTACTCACACAAAGCAGGGCAAGCCATCTTTCCGTGCAATGTCTGGTTGATGGTTGCATTGCACACCGTCGGCTATTGTGGAGCTCTCTTTGAAGTCAAAGGGGTCTCGTTCTAGGAGGGGCAAAGCCATACCCCGAAGGAGGGGGGGAGGAGGTGTAAGGGGAGGAGGTGTGGGGTGATTATAGGGGAGAGCTACTTGAGGCCCCCTCTCAGGGAGGGGGTCTGCTCACTAATGCTCAAACAACGGAGGCTGGAGGCTAGGAGCATTTGGGTGGCATGGGTGTGTGTGGGGCCCCATCCCAAAGGACATCCTTTGTTGCAAGGGTGGAGAAAAGGCAAGCTACAGAGCAGCTGATGTGGGAGGAGTGGTGGCCCCAAAGAGGGGAAGAGTTCCAATGGGAGAGGGAGCTGTGGGTCGTGCAACAAGAGGATGTTGTGCAGGTGGCCATTAAAGAAGAGAGAATCCGATGGGATGGGATTTGGCTGAGGCAACTTTGTGGCTTGAGCAGGAGATGATGCTCTAAGAAAGTGTGCGGCAGCAGCTGGAAGATGAGGGTAGGCAATGAGAGGAGGTGAAAAGGGAGGTTGTCGAGCGCCAAGCCCAAGAAGAGGAGGAGGAGGACCAAATCCAACATCAGTTGGATAAGGCCCATGCTAATAGGGCAATTGCCTGCCCCGGGTGTGGTCCTCAACATTGGTCAAAGTGCCCCGTGGTTGGCTTTGCGATGCCACATCCATAGGCAGGGGACAGACATTCATCCTAATAAGCAGGGGAGTGAGGCAGCAGAGGCATTCAAAAGATTTCAAGAGGCAGCAGCTTTCGTTGACACGGAGCTGCACAGGGAGGTCTTGGATGATATCCACGTGCAAGAGCACGCCTTTTGTCCCTATTCTCGATTGCCTCTCATGTTGTAGCTATTTGTTAGCCCTACTGATTTTTGATTGAAGGTGTTAGGTGCGTGAGAGGGGGGGATCCTCCTTCCCTATTTTGGGAACTTGGCATGTACATTCTGTAAATTTTTACATAATATGGCCCGAATTTTTCCCAAAAAAAACTCATATTTGAAAAAAATGTCAAATCCACACTATTTATTTAATTTCTTGTTAGCATTAGAGCGATTCAAAAACTGAACTTTACTTCAAAGTTTATTTTTCCCCTTTTTGTGTTTTAATGATTCATAAACCTTTTAGAGAGGACAGGCCAAACAAAGGCATATATCTGCTTTTTAAAACATACAAAAGATTATGTATCGTGCATGTAACATGCCACTTGGTCAAATTTCAACCATTGCAATAGTCCATGTAAAAGAAGGGCAAATTATTTGTCTATGAGTCAGCAAGAATATGGATAATTACAAAGATGGTGAACACACATGAGGTGTTCTACTGGAAAATATTTAGCCTTCATCATTTTAACCTACATGACATCTTCAATCATAATTCTCCAAGCTAACTTTTCCAAATGAATTATATTCAGATGATGTAATTTTTTTAAGTCCAAATCCACCACATTCCCATAGATGACAAACTATATTCCAATTCAATAAATGATTTTTTTTCTTTTTTGGTCTTTTTCTGAATCCTACAAAGAAAAATCATATTCGAAATTTTTTTAGCAACTTTACTACCCCCTTTGTTGTCTAAAGATATGGCATTAAGTATAGTGGTATAGATTGAAGACAACTATCAATTAATGGCTATAGCAATATTTATATAAGTGTTCTTGAAAATTACATTAAAGCATTTATTGTTTAAAATAAACTGATGGGTGAACAACTTAAAACAGCATATTATGTTCCTTTATGACAGTATCAAACAGCACATCTTACAGCATGATGATATAGGAAAGAGTTATAGAACAATATTTAAGGCAAGAATCAACTATTTCTTAAAATCAATTTAGTTTTATGCCTAAAAGATCAACTATGAAAGCTATTTTCTTACTAAGACAACTAATCAAGAAATTCAGGTATAAGAAAAAGGAAGGAATCTGCATATGATTTTTCATTGATTTGGAGAAAGACTATGATAGACTTATAACAGAATATTTTGTGGGCATTAAAGAAGAAGAATTCCTTTTATGTACATAAAAACTATTCAAGACATGTATGATGAAGCCACAACTCCAGTTTGCACCATCTATGGAGAGACTACAAACTTCCTTATAAAGGTAGGGCTACATCAAGGATCTACTCCAAGCCCTTATTTGTTTACCATTATTAAGAATGAGATAATTAAAGAAACATAAGATTATATCCCTTGATGTATACTCTTTGCAAAGGATACTGTATTAGTAAATAAATCTCTAAGGAAGACTTAGCTATGAAAATGGAGACTTGGAGAACTATCCCTGAGTCAAAGAGGTTAAGCATTAGTAGAAATAAAATGGAATATATGTTAGAATTCAAAACAAGAAGTTGCAAAGTAAGCAATTTAGATACTTGGAATCACCTCTTTAAATGAATGGTGATATTAATAATGATGTGATAAACAAAATTGTTGCAAGATTAATGAAATGGGGAGAAGCTAGTGGTATGCTTTGTGATAGAAAAATTTCTGCTAGGTTGAAAAGAGAGCTCTACAAAACCATTATCAGACTTGTGATCCTTTATGGTGCAAAATGTTAGCTTATCGAAAAGCATCAAGCTCAACATGTGCATGTGGTAGAAATGTGAATGCTAAGGTGGATGTTGGGTATCACTAGAGAAGAATAAATCAATAACTCTCTTATTAGGGGAATTTTGGGGGTAACAATCATAGATGAGAAGATTAAAGAAGGTTTTCTCAAATTGTTTGGTTATGTGTAGAGAAAACCATAGAGTACACTTGTTAGAAGAGGTCATTTGATTAAAGTCGGTGAGGAAAATAACAAAGAGGTAAATCAAAACATAATTGGTGTGCAAGAATTTTATAAAAAAAAAAAGAAATCCAAGATTTGAGTATTAATGCTAATTTAGGTTAATAGAAGTGAATGATGGAAGAGAATTCATATCGCCAACACCATGTAGTTGGGATAAGGCTAGGATGATGATGATGATCTCTTAAGAAATAAGAAAACAATTTAATGCCTCTAATCTCCAGACCCTTTAAACCAAATATCAGCCAAACCAACTTTTATTATTGCTACCTTTCTTTTGTCATTCCAAAATGGATCTTTCAAGGCTAGTGTATGAAATGAATGTTTATTGCCCCTGCATTATCAGGGGTGAAAAAGCATTTACTTGAAAAATCAGAAATTAGGAAATTGTCCCTGTGAAATTGGGTTTTGACCTTCTTTTTTACTTTTTAAACAGCAAAAAAACATGATGCAGTCATCTTAAGCAAAAGATACAGCAGCGTTGATACAGTTGGTATAGATGTAAATATGCAATAAAGTGATAAAAATACGCTGTACACGGGGCATCTCAGATCAAGATATTGATTGAAGCTCTTACACCCTGGAAAAGATTATTGAAAGGGATACAGCGAGGGTACAGTGACGGTAGAAATGGTGCATCAGACCAGGATGTTGATGATATTTCCCACACCCTAAGAAATATGGTTCAAGGTAACGCAATCCAAAAGACTTGGCATAACATGGAAATTAAAAGGAAATTTTATCTAAATAATATAGAAGGATGTTATTTCGGTTGAAAGTAACGCAACTGATTTGCAGCGTACCACTTTTCTTGGCAGTGCAAATTGTAGGGGCTAGCATGAGTTTATATTATTTCAGAGTTGAAACAGGGCATAGCAGAAAGAACCTTCAAAGCAGGTACCCGGAAACATTCTTCCGGTAGTCCTATTTAAGATGGGAAATTTTGCTGAATTGTCCTTGTACGCAGTCCAACGCAGCAAATTACTGCTAATTCTTTGGTGATGATTTCAATTCAAGACATTATATCGATATGTGTTCTGTATGTGTAATCTGTACTTTGACCCTCCCCATGTATCCACTGGGTCTACCAGGAGTTAATAGAATGCACTTATCCATTTTCAGTTTCAAAATGTAAATCAGAATCTATCAAATTTGAACGGGCTTAAAGCAAATATTAGAGACTGTAAGTTCTTGCATTAGCACTGTCCCAAAAATTTTACAATATTTGTAAGGAGCGACGAGAGTTTAAAGCAGTGGATATGACAAAAGTGGATTTTGACAACAATCCAGCGAAAACCAAAATGAAAAAAAATGTTCAAAAGAACACATACTTATTGGTGACTTGCCACGCTTGAAACATTCGAACAGCAAGTCCGCATCACTGTTGCTCACCATCGCAGAAGTCTCACAAGTTCATATGTAAGGATTAAGCCACGGCAATGTAATGCCACTAATGCTCTTTCAAAAACGGGCGCGCAGAGCAGCAAACAGAGAAACAGAACTAAACACGGTATCTAGCGTAAACTATTCTTAATTATCAACTGTAATGAATTTTGCAATAAATCGTAGAGTTGAACTTTTTATTACCTACTGAAGTCGCCGAAATTTTTTTTACGAAGCCTGTGAAATATAACCCAAAAAGCTGGTAACGGTGCCTAAATGGATTGATTTGATCCAACAAAGTAATCTTAAAATTTTATTTTATTTTTTTGTTTGAGAAAGTAGTGGGGATTATGAGAAAGACAAACTATAATACAATAGATTACAAATGGTGGGCCATCAATGGCCCTCTATGGAGGGGAAAAATCCCCCAGGTCAAAAAAAAAACAGCACCCAATTAGTCATGCAATGACTAAGGAACAGCCCCAAGAAACAGGGTGGGGGGGCACTAGGACAGCAGAAAATGGAGAGGCAACTAACGACAGCGTGGGGGGGGGCAAAAGGATGTAGAAGCAACATCGGCCCAAGGTGGGCAAGCATCGCCTACGACCCGAAGCCAAACCCCCCCGCCACCCCTTCTCCCCCCCCCTCTTAGGGGTTCGTCGATAGCCGTCAGCAGACACAGTGAGGGCATTCCAGCTCATGGAGAAGATCTAGGGTGTTCCGGTGGCCGCCTGCTGAATACCCCGCATGGCCGATTCCTACCTATTCCGATCCACCTGCGAGACACTTGCATTCGAATGAAAACGTGCCGAAGTTCAACGAGTATGGCGCCTGAGCTCACCCCAGGAGCTCTCACAACTGATGCAAAGGATGAGGTATGGGCACCGCCCTCCTTTGAGCCATTGTCGGGCGTTGTGCTCGTGAGCCCGATCGAGCTATCGTTGTCGCTGTTCCTCCTCCTCCTGAAGCCGTTCCTTCTCCGCCCGCTCCGCCTGCTCACACTCTCTCTGGGTTGCGTCCTCCTAAGCCAGCTCGTCTCGCACTTGGGCCCAGATTTTGTCAATTAATCGAGCCCTGGTAGCCTCAACCATGAGGTCCTGCTGCCTCACCCGCTCTTATTCTCGCTCAAAAAACTAGGCCTCCAGGTCGGCCTGGGCCTGCGCAAGGGCTTCATGCCACTTGGCCTCCCACTCCTGCCGCTCAGCCTCCCACGCCTCATCTACAGCCCTCTACGTGCCCTGCCGCAGCTCTTCACACCAGTTCCTGTGACCAAAGGTTTCCGACTGGGGGCAAACTGGTCTGTCGAGGAGAGCAGGGGGGCGTCGCTCCCGTTGGGTCCACCGGCCCCACGTAAAGGTTGAAGCCCAAAGGGACCAACGACTCCCTTGGCTGGGCGAGATCGCATGGCCCTAGGGGCCCATAGCAGGGGGGCTATCCGAGGGTGCTCCCCGCGGGGGGGCAGAAGATGACTGGTGTTGCCCCCCCCCTCTACCCCCCGCCACAAGGAAAGGATCAACCCAGAATGGCAGTCGCGCCACTTGAGCAAGAGGGCCTCCAGGAAAAAGCAAGGGAGGTTGACCTAGCGACCTAACTTCAGACAACGCAAAAATGCAAAATGTAGGCCCTGGAGCTTAAAACCATTGCCAGATTGGACAAAAAATCTATTCACCAAATCTGCTGCCCTGGCCCAAAGGCCAGGCAAAGAAGATCTGGGCATCTGTCGGCTCTTTGTTCGTAGCACAAGCCCGTCAAAGAATAGTTCCGCATCCTACAGGCCACGGGTGGATGACAGGATAACCTCACCAGCGATCTGGGCCCCCAAAGAGTTGGCAATTGAGGCCTCAATGACCATAATCTCACGCCCTCAGAAAAAGGTGCGGTCGTCAACCTAGTTGGAGAAGAATGCATCATCTACCAAATCTGGGTCCCCGACCAGCCGCTGCAAAGGGTCACACCAGTCGCATTGTGTCACCATCTGCCAAAGTTCCTCGTCGTCCTGAAACACAGCGCAGTCTGGCTCAAATGTAGACGTGATTCCCATCGCCGCCTCAATTTCTTTCTATGCCTAGAGAGCATGGAGAACCAGCCGCGGGGTGGGGGAGCCGATCTGCAGAAAAACAGTGCGATTTCTTACTTTCCACACTACCCATAAAAGTAGTGTGGCCCAAGAATCGTCGGTGAGGCACATCGAGGGGGTCACCGCCACTGCATGCCACATGGTGCACATGCACGCACAGTCATACACAAAGTGTTGTACTATATCTGCCGCCGCGCTGCATCTGAGACATGTGTCATGTTGCATGATCCCGCGCTAACACAGGAGAGCTCGCACAGGTAGCACATCCCATCAAACCAACTAGAGGAAGATCTTAACTTTCTTGAGCAACCGCCCCTTCCAGATCTGCTGCCAGCCGACGATTTGGGGGTACTTGACGACTAGTAGGGTGCGCATCTCGAGACCTAACCACTGATGGGCCTGCATCGCATGCGCGTGCTGGCATAGCGCTTGCCAGGGCCTAGAATCTTGCGCCCCCCCTCTCAATGTCGATATTTTGCATTCATGATGCAAACCCACTAGATCGGTTCTCTATACGAGCACGTAAACTGAAGCACTAGCTGTTGCTGGCCCAGCATTAGCTCGTTCTCGAAGGACGTGATCCCCAATCCACCAGCGGTCTGGGGGCACGCTACCTGCTCCCAACTGACCAAGTGGATCTTGCCCCCCCCCTTTGCCCCCCTCCCAGATGAAGGTACGGACCAGCCTGTTAATCTCATTGATGATGGTGCTAGGGGGATTGGCAACGGCCGCCACGAATCAAGCAATTACCATAAGGATCCCCGTTGCCACAAGCGGGCATCCTTTACGGCTCAGGAATTGATTTTCCCAATGGCCCATTCTTCTCTCAATTTTCTTCAGCAGTGGTCCCCATGACATGTTTCACCCCCACCGGTAGAGGGGAATGCCCAGATAGGTGTCATTGCCCGTCTTGGGTAGGATGTTTAGGATTTGCACCACCCGATTTTTAATTTGTTCATCCACATTAATGAAATGGGCTGGAGATTCAGCCCTAACTCAGCAGCCAGACGAAACAGAGCAATGTTGATGCATCGTGCCTATGGGACCGTCGCCCGACTGAGCAGCATTGTATCATCCGCATAGTGTTCAGCCCGACATGCCACCCTAGCAATGTCCAAACCATCCACCCCGAATGTGCTACAATAATTCTGCATTAAGTCCATGGCGATGATGAAAAGAAGGGGCGAGAGCGGGTCCCCCTATTGTAGTCCCCTTCCTATAGAGGAGAGACCCCACAACTGTCCCCCCATGTCAAAAGAGAAACCAGCCGAAGACTGCATGTGTATGCATAGCTGGATGAACTGCTGATCAAAACCTTTCAGTTGCATAATGGATTGCAGTGCCTCCCAGCTGAGTGTGTCGTATGCCTTAGTAATGTCAAGCTTGAGGCAAAGCCCAAGGAAATCGGAACTTTGAAGGGAGTGAAGTACCTCCTGCATGAGGAGAACCTAGTCCTGAATGGTCTGGCCCTGCACAAACCCCACTTGGTTGGTCCCCACAAGTCTGGGCATAAGTGGCACAAGCCTATGCATTAGCAGTTTGGAGAAGAGTCGAATGAGTACATTACATACACCAATAGGGCAAAAGTGTTCAGGGCGATGTGCGTCTAACTGTTTCGGGATGCACATAATGCGGGAACAATTGAGTTCCCTCCAGACCTGCCTCTTGGCCAACATGAGATTGAACGCATCTAGGATATTGAGTCCCACAATATCCATAAACATCTTGAAGAATTCAAGGCTCCAGCCATCAAGACCAGGTGCCTTTCCTCCAGGCATGCTATTGATAGTGGCAGTGAGTTCCTGCCAGGAGAAAGGGGCCAGTAGCCGCATGTTGTCACTCTCATTTAGTACTCGCATCACATGGACCGAGATGGATCTGGTGCGGCGCTTGGCCCAGATCCTCCCCCAGTACTGCGTCAGCTCATTTGCGATTTTCAGCAGATCATCAATAGTCTCCCCATCCTGGTTGCAAAGACAACATGGTTGCCCCCCCCCCCCTAACGTGTCTTAGCCATGGCAAAGAAGAATCTTGTTTGTCTATCCCCCTCCCGAATCCATCTAGCCCGGAAGCATTACCGCTAGTATGTCTCTTCTTCCAAGTCAAGGGATTGAAGCTGATGCAACGTGTGCTGTTCCTCCTCGTGCAAGTCCTCCCAAGCTTCCTGTCGGGCTTGGATCTAACCAAGCTGATCCCTGAGGATCCTCAGGCCCTTCCGAAAAGAGAACTTATCATCCACTAGGAGGGCCTGGATGGCCCACTTCAGACGAAGCAAGGCCTCCTTCAAGTAATTCTGGGGATCACCTTAGCCAGGCCGGTAATCAACCCAAATGTCCTCCACCAACAGCCTCAGCCATGGCTTAGCTAACCAAGCGGCTTTGAAGTGAAACGATCATGGGGCCCAGGGCTTAATTAGCCTAATTGAACAAACTAGCGAGCGATGGTCCGACGAGACCCGCTTTTGCCCTGAAAAATGGAGGGAGGAGTGGAGGAGGAGGTCGGAGCTAATGCACACCCAATCAATTCGGAATAGGACGCGGTCCGAACCCTTCCTCCGATTACTCCATGTGAACCGGTAGTTCTCAATGGGTAGGTCCACCAGGGAGAAGGTTGCCAAAAAAGCCTGGAACTCTTGCACACCTGCTGGAGGGGGGCAGCCCCCCCGGACTTCTCCCAAGGGTGGAGGCGTTGGTTGAAATCCCCCACCACAATCCATGAACGATGGTTCGGTACCAGCGCCGCCACCCGGGTCAGCTCTTGCAACTATTGTTCCTAGTTCTGTGCCCCATAGAAATTAGTCAACTAGATCCCCTGGGAGGGGAGCTGGATGATTATGGCCCACTGCGATGCATCCATGAGCATCATGGCGTAGCGGGCCAGTATGGTGAGTCCACTTGCTCGGCCCAGGCAGGGGTGCACATGGGTGGTCCAACCTTCCCATTGGAGAAGGTGCAATTCCATTGCTTGCAATTTGGTCTCTTGAAGGCAAACAATGTCACAATCTTCATCATAAACAATTTTGCGTAGGGTATTTCTTTTATAGGGGGTACCTTGCCCCCTACAATTCTAGCTAAACAGCTTCATGTGTGACCAGTGGTGTGGCGTTGGTAGACCTCCTGGAGGGTCTATTGGAGCCCCAAGTCGATGTTCCGTTGGGTCTATTTGCCTCTAGATCGACTCGCGCTCAACCGTCCAAGTTGGCCTTCACCGTCCTACACCACTGGGCTGCACCCAGGTTCCTCAAGTGTGGGTTCCTTCTTCTGGTGTCATCGGGTCTTGGTGCTCCCCCTAACCACATTCACCCATCCGCCTAGGGGGGAGGGAGCTCGATCTCGGGCTCCTTGAGGACAAAGGTTAATGGCGATGGGGGGGTTTGGGGAGAAACTATAGTGGTGCTATGGGTTGTGGGTGGGGGTGGGGGGGCAGAGGGGGGGCATCTGGTTTGGTAGGGAGAAGCACGGTTGGGGGGGGGGGGGGGGGTGGGGGGGGGGGGGGGTGGGGGGGGGGGGCAGGGAGGGGGAGTGTTGGAGGGGGGTAGGGGATGGAGTCTTCTTAGGGATGCGTTTGGGGGGTAGCCTGTCGGAAGATGGGTGCATCTGGCCCTTGTGACCCATTGTGACCCAAGCGCCCCCCTCCAACATCTGCCTGGCTTGGTCTTGTGGTGGTGGCTACCTCGCTTTCTGCACCCGAATGTCCGTCTCCTAGTGTCCAGGTTTCCCGCAACACGTGTAGCCAACTGTTTTGCCCCCTAGACCGCTGCTCTGTGTTTGGGACCTGGTGCAACTTCCATGTTCTCAAACTCGATCTGGAGTTTCTCCTCCCCACCAGGGAGTTCCAACACGACCTCCTGGATGAGGTCTTTCTCTGACAACCGGCGCCACATGCACAAACAAGCGAAATCCATTCGCTCCATTAATTGCATGACATGGTCAAAAGCAATGAACTCATCGAAGAAGCTTGCGATTTTCTGTAGGAAATCCAAGTTCCAAAGTTCCCATGGAATCCTGGAAACCTGCATCCAAACCAAGGCCTGGGTAAACAGGTCAGCCTTACAATGGGCCCCGGGACGCCAAGGGGTCAAGGCCAGACCCCATGCCCCGTAAAACCAAGGACCTCCCAATAGCTCCGAGTCCCTAGTTTGTCAGGAGGGGAAAATAAATAGGAGTAGGTCCTCAGTTAAACTGTGAACCCCCACTCCTTCCACTTTCCACACCTCCTGCACCTATCGTCGAACTAAGTCCAGCCGTGGGCGGGCACCCCGTTGACGGTTGTTGGTGGTATGTTGGTTCCAACTTGCGGCTCCTGTGGTTGTGCCTGTGACTGCTCCTGCAGCTGCTCTTGCTCTTGCGTCTGCTTCTGCTCTTGCTCTCATGTCTGCTCCATCTTAAAAATTATGCTAATGCTTTGTTTGATAAAAAATAAAATAAAGTAATCTTAAAAATTATGTTCAAGTTTTGTTGGTTAAAAATGAGCTATTTAAAAGACTCCCTCTGCACAAACTCTCTTTGCAAAATGAGTGAAATGTGAAAAAAATTAGCTTTATTGACGTATGGACATGCATCGATGTAGCAATGTCAACGATGCTATTTTGGCCAATTTCCTTTGAATTTTCCACGAATTTCTAAAAGAAGATTCAACAATGATGAAAGTTTTGAGGACAAGGAGGATAAGTGTGGATGATGAGTTGGTGGATTTGCAAAGCATAAATCATGAAAATTAAGGTTGCTAAAGTTTTATTGCACAAAATAGCAAGAAAATGAGGAAATATTGATGTAGAATAATATATATTAAATTGCACTTGAATGATGTGGACATGTGGAGGTGGTTTATAAGCTAGATACCTATAAGTTATACAAGTGGATCCTTCCTAAAGTAGGCTCTTACTCTAAATGCCCTTGTATAACCATCTCATAATGTGTTCATGGGGACATTGGAGATTAAATATTAATCAACTTTATGTTTTACATCCATAACTATTATTATAAGGACCCAACACTATACTAAACAAGACCATCAAGTGTATAATAATAAGTAATAATGAGGTAGAAATTGAATGAAAAGGGATTGCAAAGATTGGGGTTTGAGATACCTTACCATGTCCAAAATAGGTTCTTGTGTTGATTGTGGTTAAAGTGATCATTATACCTATCTATCCAAGTTTATTGCCAATCACATCACATTGCATCATTTCGAATCCACCACCATGAGACCAACCACAACCACATGAAAACATCATCACTCTACAAAAGAAAACTTAGAAGCAAACATTAAGTTAATTAATTAATTAGAATATATAGTTTGAGGACTCTTGACCATTGGTTAGAGGGGTGATATTAGGCATGGGTAACATGTCTTTCTATCCCCATAGCCAATGCTAATCCCCTCAACAATGCACCTTTAGTCATGGATAACATGTCTTTTGAGTCACATGATGAAACTAATCCAATAGACCTTTAGATTTCTAGAAGTAGCCTACCTTCAGCCATGGGTAATGTCTTTCTAGTGGTACCCCATGAATATTTTATATCATGTTAATTAATTAATTTGTACATTATCCTTACTAGGGGACTATCTTTAGGTATGAGTTAAATGTCTTTGAAGTAACCACTCTATTAAAGAACATGCTTCCAACATAATTAAAACACGAGTAATGGCATAATCAAATACAATAATAAGGCCCATTGAGGAAGTCTAACTAATAAGATGTTAGCCTAGTGGTAAAGACTCTTAATTTGAAAGTTCCAAATCATGGGTTCTATTCTAGTGGACAATGCAAAGTTATAAAGTGCTTATTGGACTATATATCTTATGTTTTACTTATATTACAATTATTTCAAAGTTCCAACACATAGAGAGAGTTCAAAGAATTAGCAAATCACCTTGATATCACAACATTTTCCATTCATTATTGGTCCTTCTCCTTTTCTTCAAGGCATAATCATCATGGATGATAAAATCATTTTTTTATTAAGCACAATATCGTAGATACGATATCTAATCAACGATATTGTATCTACGATATTGCAGCTCATCTTACATAATCATAAATACAATGTATTGGAAGTTGTGTAGCCCTATAAATACTAACACTTGGTCATACTAGCAACATATCAATTCATTGCACCCTTAGCAAAACTCTTGCAATTTGTTTTTGTAGTTAACACTTAACAATAGAGTGAATGCTTGCAATGCGGTGTTGAATAATTGTACAAAATCTTTATTTGAGTGGATTGTACTTGAGCACGATTCATGCATGGTAATAAATATCAAGATTTTTTTCCACCATTGCAGCATCCACTTAGTTTTTGTATTTTACTTAGTTTAATTTTCATGTTTACTTTAGCTTAGCTCTTTACATTTTTCAAGTACTTTACTTTTCCATGTTTATTAACAAGGCAGAATGAGTACCACTAGTTTTGAGCATTAAGTGTATGGTAACCCAGTAGTGGTTTCACTTGATTCATTCAGTAGTAAACTCACTTGGTAATCTCGATAACGGTTACATACACCCAAGATGTGTACGACAAGCTAAGAACAAATGCTCATCATCATATGCTAGAATAGATTCATATTTCTATCATTACTTAGACTTAGATTTCATTCTCATCTTTTATTATGGACACACTTAGGAGTAATATGAGACCACAACATCAACATATCATACACCTCACTTAGATTCAAACCATACACTTGCACTTCACTAACTCGAAGTGGGAAGATAACAATCACAAAACCAGTTATCATCTCCTAGCATACTTACATTGTCCATCCATAGATTACGATTTGATCACATGCATGCACTTGTGACTTGTATGATGAAGTGTTGGGATACCCTACCATTCATCATTGGCGCCATTGCTGAGGATGTGTCAATGTTTGCTTAGTAGTTAAACTTATAGAGTTCATTGTATCAGAATCATACAGTTTATCTTTTACATTTAATCAATCTTGTAACACACACACACTAAAGAGCGTCAAACATATAACATGGCTTCAACAGTTAAGGAAAAGTTACCACCTACCAAAGAAACTCAAAGGAGTCATGACAAAATACATGATGAAGAAGACTAAAGTGCATCCATGCAAACTAGAATTTCATATGCTCATACATATCCATACTATCCTGACTTCACATTTATCTTCCATTAGGATGAACAACTGAGGTGGAGATATTTGCAAGGTAATGTAGTTTTGCCTCTTGAATGTTCAACACCATCAATGCTATAGGAAAATTTAATGAGGTTGAACCTTGGCCATGCACAAGGAGGATATCATGTTACTAAACATATGACTAGGCCATACCAACCCATGGAAGCACAGGTAAGAATGGATGCTGCCATTGATACAAGACATGAGAACAAGAAAGGAAAGAAAGTAACCCACAATGTTATCATGGAAGAAATCAATGATGATGTATTCATAATAGAAAAACTCCACCAAAACCATGAATCCCATTCACAGACACCTATCATTCATCTAGAGGAGGTTGTCAAAATATAATTGCATTCGACCCTTGTAGAAACACTTAGGAGAGATGCAAAAGACTTCAAAAATAGGTGGAGCAAACAACTATGACATCTTATTGATGGGTCAAGGAACAAGATTAGAGAAACCCTTGGGGTATATGCCCAAGGAAGATTATAAAAAATGATAGCCAATCGAATTCAAAGACTGATAGACTATGTAGCCAAAGAAGAAGGAGAATTGAAGAAAAGAAAATCAATAGAAGAGTACAATCAAGATCCTACAATAAGGAAAAGAGATGTTCAAATGTATGATAGATAAGAAGACAAAAATTTAGAGGATGTCACTCAAAAGAAGACTCTACCTATATAGAAATTAGTCAATGACATAGCAACAAAGGTAGAGAAAATGTGGAACTTAATAGATGAGAAATTTGCTACTACACTTAAGATAGTGGAGGAGAAGATTGAACAAACACTAAATAAGAACAAAGATAAGATGAAGAGAAGAGATAATAGATGGAAAAATTACAAACATAAAGAAAAAGTCACTACAGAAAAGAAATTTACAAATTCTAGTTCAAAAGATGAAGAAGGATGCAAAGTGTGTCAATATGAACGTCTTAAGGGATGTTGTGCTGTCATGACCCACTTGCAAGAGTTTGGGCCATATGCACTTAATTCAAGATTTGTTAGGAAGTAGATGACAAATCAATTACCTTATCCATAGGGTAGTCTCAGACAACCCTTCCAACCATCATACTATCCAAGTGGACCCTATCCTCAACCATAAGAGCATACCAGAAGTAGTGGCAACAACCAGAAGAATGGGAAATTCCATCACCAAGGTAGCAATATCCATATGGGCAGCCTGATCCTTATGGATATTATGTTCAATGCCCAATCTCTCCAAGAGATGCTTCAGTCCACACTTCCTCTCATTGTTATGCACTAGAGTATTACAAGTCCACTACTCCAAGAATGAATCCTAATTCTTACACACATTAACCAATAGATGGTTCATCAATCTAACCTCCTAACTCTCTACCACCAATATTGCCACCAGTTAGGCAAGGAGAATTGCCAACATATCCACAACAAAAGAATGCCACCAGGACAATAAATACACAAGAGGATGTGATAACGAAGGAATCTAGATTTAGGAAATATCCATTTTTTAGAACAAGTCCAAAAAAGGTTCAAAGAATGGGAACTTTACCTACATCAATCCCATCTACACATACTCATCAATGAAATACGAAGCTTTCATATTTTACAAGTTTGAATTTAAACACTATCATGCTCACTCAAACTATCACACACTTGATCAAGGCAAGAGCACTTCTCATGAAGAGAACAAATCCAAGAAGTCCCTTAGTATATCTCCAAATAGCAAGACATAAACCATGCAAAGCCCTATTAGATTTTGGATTAGGAGTAAACCTAATTTCACAAGATATGTATAAAGCCTAAAATCTTCCTCCACTAAAGAAGAGCAACACCCAATAAGAGCTAGAAGACTAGTCAATCACTATTCCACTAAGATAGGTGGACAATGTCGGTACCATCATAAGTGGTCGGTCTTATCCTATTGACTTTTTAGTGATACATGTAGGAAAAAATAAGGGAGAATTTCATATAATCATGGGAAGAGCATGGCTTAGCACTATGGATGCTAAGTTAGGAATTAGAGACCTGTCCTTGAAAATTTCCAAGGAAGATGAGGCTAAAATCATAAAGATACATCGAGTTCCATGTATTACATATAGCGATAATGGGTGCAATTGCATGTAGAAAATTTGAGCCATCAAACAAAAAATCAATACAACATGCAATCAATGTGTAGAAGGTATGTGTGTGTAGCAATGCCTATATGTAGCAACTATCAAACAAGAAGGTACCTAGTGATTACTGAAAGAGAGATAGAATCCAAAATGTACATGGAACCATCCAATCAAATTATAAGTGTCTATGTTGAAGAAGTTGATGAGTTAGAATAGTTAAGGAAGAAACACCCCTATGTACACTCACATCAAGAAGAATACATCGAGTGGGGATAGTTAGAAATACTATATAAGTTTGGACTAGAACCTTTAGAGTTGAAAGCCCTATTGAAAGTGCTGGAATATGCTTTTCTGAATAATAAGAAGCTAGTAATCATTAATGCCAATCTTGATAAAGAACAAAAGAGAAGATTATTAGAAGTGGTGAATAAATGGCCGACAGCATTTACATGGTCCTATGATGAAATAATAGGTATTGATCCATGCATATGCCAACACCAAATCTATATAGATCTAGCTATCAAATGATGTTGTTATCCTTAAAGAAGATTGCATCCTAAACTTGAAGAAGTGGTAAAGTAAGAATTGGAAAAACTATTAAAAGTTAGATTCATCTATCCAATAGCATATAATGAATGGATCAATCCCTTAGTCATTGTTCCAAAGAAAGGTAGTAAGTGGAGGGTCTACATTGACTTTCAATTGTTAAATTCAGCAACATTCAAGAACCACTTTCCTCTACCATTTGATAACCAAGTCATCGACACCATTGCAGGACCCCAATACTACAATTTCCTCAATGGGTACGATGGGTATAAGCAAATCTACATTGCACTAGAAGATCAAGAAAAGATCGCATTCACCAGTCCATGGGAGACATTTGCCTACAAGTAGATGTCTTTTGGCTTGTGTAATGCTCTCACTACTTTCTAAAGACTAGTATTGAGCATCTTCCAAAAGTATATTGGTAATAGAGTAGAGGTATTCATGGATGATTTTTCCAGGTATGGGCTAGAATTCATATAAGAAATGAACTGACTAGAGTAGGTTTTGAAAAGATGCATTGAAACTAATTTAAAGCTCAATTGGCAAAAGAGCCATTTAATGGTCTAAGATGGTATTGTTCTGGGACATAGAGTATCTCAAAATAGAATAGAGGTAGATTCAAATAAAATGAGAGTTATTCAAAATATCACACAAATCCCACAAACTGTTAAGGATGTTAGATCATTTCTAGACCATATAGTATACTATAGAAGATTTATTGAAAATTTTTCAAAGAAAGCATTCAAGACATTAAAGCAAAAGCTGATTGAAATACCAATTCTTTGAGCTCTGGATTATTTGAAGCCCTTCCACATTATGATAGATGCTTCAAACTACACATTGGACGCAATACTTACTCAACTCAATTATCAAAAAAGACCATATTACATACATTGTGCCAATCAAAGCATCACTAGAGCACAACTCAACCACACCACTACAGAAAAGAAGTTTATGGCTATGGTGTGTGTACTTGAAAAATTTAGACATTATGTGCTTGGACATCCTATTTATATCCACACAGATCATAGTGCCATAAGATATCTAATGAATAAACTAGTAGTAAGTTCAAGGGTGATACAATGACTTATGATACTATAGGAATTTGACATCACAATGATAGAAAAAAAAAGGGAATTGAAAATGTTGTAGTAGATCATTTATTAAGACTAATATGGAAATCATAGGAACAAGATGAACCATTATTAGACCAATTTCCTAATGAAAATTTCTTTACAAAGACAACAATGGTTGTCAACTTAATAGACAAGTCATGGATTACTAACTACATGAATTATCTCACTACACAAGAGCTTTTTGTTGAGTTGAATAAGAAACAAAAGGATTAGTTCCTCTACAAAGTCAAACAATATATGGAAATTAATGGAAATATTTACAAGATCTATGTCGATGGATTAGTTAGATGGCGTGTTTTAGAAGAAAACCAACAATGAATCTTATAAGATGCGCATGAAGGATGATGTAGTGGTTACTATGTAGGACACAGAACTGCACTGAAGCTAATGATGGTAGGTTACTTTTGGCCTATCATATTCAGGGACACACAAATCTACTCAATCATGTGAAAGATGCCAATGCAATGGGGGAATAATGGCTAGAAATGAAGGACCACAACAATGGATCTAGCCATTGGAGCCATTTGACATATGAGGAATTGATTCTATGGGGCCCATTACACTGATGTTCAAAGGGAAATCATATATTACAGTGACAGTTGATTATTGCACAAAATGGATAAAGGTAGTTGCAGTCAAAGATTGAATAGCTAAAACAACTACTTGAAAAACACATGGTGAATAGGTTTGAAGTACCATGTATGCTCATATCCAACAATGGAACATATTTCACATGAGCTACATTCAAGAACCTAATGCAACAAATTGGGGTGAATCACAAACTAATTATGCCATTCCATCCCCAAGAAAATGGTCAAGAGGAAGTGGCTAACTAAGAAATCACTAATATATTTACTAAAATAGTTAGTTGATTTAGAAAGTATTTGATCACTTAGTTGAATGATGTTCTATGGGCATATAAAATCACATGGAAACTCCCGATAGGATATTTTCCCTATGAGCTAGTTTATGGAAAACTTCTCACACTACCAATCCAAGCAGAGCTATAAACCTTAGTCACTGCCAGTGAACTTGACCTGGACCTAAACTTAGCTCTAAAAGAACATCTTTTGAACCTTGACCTTCTAGAGGAAAATAGACTTGTAGCTCTCTTGAGCAATGAGATACATAAGAAATACTTCAAATGTAGGCATAATGCAAGAATACGATAAGTGTCAGTACAACCAGGCAATAAAGTCCTCTATTACAATCCTAGTCATGTGCCAAAAAAAGGCTAAGTTCCAAACTTTATGGGAAGGACCCTATATTGTCCACGTAACATACCCATCAGATGCCTTGTAGATCTACCACCTAACCAGCCCACACAAGCTTATCTTAGGCAATATTCAACAAGTCAAATCATTCTACAAATATCTTGACTTCTTTGTGGATTCTACCCTATTCACCAAACCATCATCAACCCACTCCATCTTCTGGATGACTATTTTCAATAATAATCATGGGGGTATCTAGTGTTATACTTAGGCACTACATTGAATCTTTTTCTTTCCTTACTACTTTTTCACATTCTTGATATTTTTTCTATTCTTTTATACTTTTCTCATTTCTTAATCATTCACTATTCTTTAATATCTTTTGAATTCTTTCTCTATTTTTCCATTCTTATCATTTTCTATGATTTTTCATTATTTTTCTTGTACATATTTTTATTAATTTTTCAATAAAGTGTAAAGGAATAAAGCAAGATGAAGTCCTAATAATGGAAGGTTACCTTATGTTATCAAATCATGGAGGGACTAATTTTATATACAATGAGACCACATCATCCATCCACTCATTTTCAATAACAAGAGGTTCTTACCATGGTCACAATGATATTTTTTTCACAATAAAACTAAAATAAATTTGTGAACATTATGCCTAGATAGAAAAGTGAAGGATGTGACATCAACAGGATTTTTGGATTCTCTAAGACTACTACTATAAGTTTGATCCTATTGTTAAGGTTGTATTAGTTTCTTAAGCTCTAATGAAAAATGAAAGTATGAGTACAATAAGTTCTAACTTACTATGTCATTGGAAAGACATGTTACCCATGCCTAAAGGTATTCCTCTAATAAGGTTGACATAATAAAAATATAATCAATGCATAGAATGAAATTTCTACGGGGTCCCATTGGAAGACATGTTACCGATGCTTGAAGGTAGGCAGCTTCTCAAAAATCTTAAAAATAAACTATGCTATTAATAAAATCCTTCCTTGAACTACATTACCAAGTAATAATCCTTCTTGCAATAGTGGTAGTCTTATGGTTGCTAGTTTTGGGATGATATAATGCGATGTCACTGGTAAGTGGTATGAACTTGGTTTGGATCTTGGATGAAAGGGCTAATGATTACTTTAACAATATCTCACACACATGAATTCATTATGCCTATGGTAAGACACTTGATGTTCCAATTTTTGCAATCCTTTTTAATTTCATTCCACTTCATTAGTATATATAATCATAATTCAATGGTTTTTTATAATATAGTGTTATTTTCCCATTTTGGCAATACTAACATGTGTTTTTTGCAAGACAAGTATGTTTTACATTCAGCTCCTTGTGTGCCTATAGACACTTATAAGTATGGTTATATAAGGGCACTAAGGACTGGAGCCTACTTTGGGGAAAACCCACTTGTATAGCTCTTGTATCTCATACTTGACAACCAATTCCACATCATCTTGTACCTCCAAAACACTTTAACCATTAATGTTTACTTTTCTCAAATTCTCATATTTGATCCTACTTTTGACAATTCTCATTATCATCTCTCATACATCTAATTGATCTTCTTTGCTAACAATTCCTTCCTTATGATCTTTAAATGGCAAACTTTCATAATTCAAGCATCATCTATGATCAAAGACCCTTTAGACAACTTCTAAATCATCCAAATTATTCATTTGACTCAATTTTTTCACAAAAATGTGCTAAAAATTCAAAATTTTCTAGTGATGATGTCGTATCTACGATGTTGTATGCCTTATGACATGACAGCTACAATGTTGCCCCTACAATGTCACATTAACAAAAATCTATATATATGTGTGGGGAGTGAAGAAATTTTTCATTCTTCCATTTTCAAGCAAGGGAAGTTCATGCTACTTTTTTGAGCTTTGACACCCAAATCTTCAAGCTTCATAACTTCCTCACCATAGTTCTAATTTGCACATTTTTAAATCCTCTTGATTCTACAGCGCTCAACTTAATCATTGGGGGATGTATTGCATGTAAATAAGGAAAGTTGAGCCAAAATTTGTCTAATGCTAGAAGAGTATATTAAGGATAAGCATAAGAATATTTTAATGAACTAATAAAATAAAAATTTATGGACTTAACCAATTCTCATAGCCAACCATTCAATAACATAATAAACAAAGAAGGGACAACTGTGAAAAGTCTTAATAATTAAGGGAAGCCCCTCTTTCTTTTTGAATTTTTCTAACTCTGCAATGATAATAAGAGCCAAAAGTAATGATAGGAATAATAATTGGATTAAAATCAAGGATTCGAGAAAGGATGATGAACTATTAGAAACATATTTAAAATCCTTGGATACACTCAAATAAACCTTTGATGATTGTATATGGCTTTGAAGAGATCTGTACCAGAAGAAACCTCATAGCTTGGAAGTAAGAGATCACAAGGCTAAGGTAGAGAGAAAACCAGAGAACAAACATTAGAAGTAGAGAAGGATGCCCAATATTTCAGTATCCATCAACAAACCTTTGCAACAGAACAATCTGCGTAGGATGAGGTTAAAGTACCACCAGTTCCAAAACAGGGACAACAACTCATGCTGTTAATCAAGTGCCTCTAGGTAATTCAAGAGAAATCCATCATGTCCACAATCATTATGGAATTGAATTTTGGACCGTTCATAGAGTTCACACCAAAAACTATCAAAGCACAACTCCAAGCCTCTCCTCTATGGCCAACACTATTAAGCAATGGTATATGGTACTTGGGAGAAGTTTATTAGTTTTGGAAAAATAAGTAGGATGATGCAATTATAAAAGTTAAAGGAGTATCAATGCCTTATTTTGTTAAAGCTATTATAGAGGCACTTAACATTCCCAATGTCAGAGCAAATTTAGCGAAGATATCAACTAGATCCAACACAAATGCAAAAAAGCTATGGCTACATAGAGCCTATGAGAAAGAATATAGTGAACTAACTACTGAGGAGAAGATCCACTTTAGGATCAAAACTTATCACTTGTTCCTAACCAAGAGACTTAATAGGGTTTTTATTTATGTAGTTAGAGGAAGTGCAATTCTGATGGAAAAATTCAATGCTAACATATCACATCTACTCTTCCTAAAAATCCAAAAGATGTTTGAAGAAAAGAAGGCATGAAAACTCACATTGCGATTCTCTTGCCTAATCAAAAAGTTGTATAAGCAAGCAGGAATCCTAGGCTACACCAATGATGTTTTGAGAAAAGCCTAAAATGCATCCTATGTAGAGATGTCTAAACCAATGTCATCAAAGAAGGATTGGCTGGAGAAGTCATCAAGCATTGAAGAAGTAGCATGTTCTACACAAATAAGTAATCTACTAGCAACTAGATAGGAATAACAAGTAGGATCTAGTGGGTCAACACCTACTAGTGATAAACATAAACGAAGAGCTTCATCAACATAACAAGATTATAGACCATTCATGAGCCACTTGTAACAAATTATAAAACCCATAAGCTAGGGAGCAAGGGAAGGTTCTACATTATACCAAGTAAGGGATAACTTTGTAAGGTCTACAATATCCACAAGACTTGTTAGTGAGCACGTATGTCTATGGGCAGGAGGGGACGATGACTGGGCATAACAAATCTAAGGGAACACTACATTGTTTCAAGTTATGCTAGAAATTTAGGAAGGTGTCATAGTAGTGATGATGCAACATTAAGATGTAGTAGGAGTAGCAGAAGTTATTACCAATCATATTAAAGAATATTTTAATGTTCCCATTACATCATCGACAACTATTATTGAAACTAGAGATGTAGAAATGCTAGCCACAACATCCATGATCCTAGAAGAACATAAGGATGTCCTTAATCGACTACTATAGATAAGACAAATCATGCAAAATCTCTTTGATATCCCTAGTAATATCACTATAGTATAGTATGATCTCATTACTCTGAAAGGAAAACTGGTCATGGTAGAAATAAGGGTAGAACACGTAGAGAATGAAGTGCAGAGATTACAAACTAAGTTAGTAGCTTTGAAAGTAGAAAGAAGAGGCCTTGCATAGTACGTAGCCCTAGACTAGTTAGAAGCCTTTAAAATCTGACAGGTAAGGTAGCTCATAGCAAGAAACATTCAAGTTGAAATGGAGATGGAGAAGGAAGTGTGAAATACATCAGTGGAAAAAGCACAAACATATGCACATGCCAAAGCCATTATTACCTTGGAAGAAAAGAATAAGAAACTTGCTACACACAATATAAGGTTGACAGATATTTAAAAGTAAAAGAATGTTTTCAAGGAAAGCATTCATAAATTACAAGAATAATTTATTAGAGTTAACCAATATATAAACAAATTAACCAAAGAAAACCAAACCCTATTAATGGAGGAAGTTTTCATCATTAGATAAAAATCAACAATTGAAATAAGCACATGATATAATGAGGGGAAAAAAGCAAAAAAAGGCTTAAGGAACATTTAGGGATTAGGTGGCCAAAGCCAAGATTAGCTCAATCACTACATAGACACATGACTAGTAGCCAATTTTGGATAGCCTCATTTATGTGCATAAGCTAAAGTGAAAAATAAGGACATGCAAATAGAGGACCTCACTGAGTACATGGGATTACTAAACCTTTGGTATACTAATCTAGCCATGTTGATAACAGTAAGACCCAGAAATGAGCTAGAGTAATAGGTAGATGCAGTTTATGTCATGTATGAAAAAGAGTTTGTAGTTTGAAAGGATGCTCAACAAAAACTACATGTGGCAAACTCTAAGCTCAAGATTGTAAAAGCTAGCTACCAAGGATAAAAAGATATAGTAGCAAACCAGGCGCATTGAATTATTGATAATGAATTTGAAAAAGAAAGATAGCAATTCGTGTCTTGGTATGCGAAGGCCAATAAAATGTTCCTACAACTACCATGCTCATTGGAACTACTAATGCCATCAAATACTATAGAATTTGCATGGACGATATAGGATCCTAGGTCAAAAGAAGAGAACCTTTAGGCCCTTCTTAATTGATATCAATTTTTGAAGTCTAATGATAAGGGAAAGAAGCTAATGGAGGAGGCACCGCCACCTAGAACATGAAAGCTACATTAAGCTATTTCCTTTTGTTTTTTTTTGTCTTGTCGTCAAATGTGTCCATCATGCTATGCATGTAAATTTGAAAAAAATACCACTTGAACCATAATGCAACATTCAGAGTTAAGTAGTTATGTAAATAAGTAGTCATGTCAAGTTCAAGTTTACCTTCCAATTTTGTAAGGAACTATATCTTTCTTTTTTTAAACTTAAGGATGAGTTTTCAATTAGTCATGGGGGTATGATAAAACCATTTTTTGTTAAGCATGATATTGTATATACGATATCACATCAATGATATTGTAACTATGATATCGAAGCTCATCCTACATCATCATAGATATAATGTATTAGGAGTTGTGCATCCCTATAAATACTAACACTTGATCGCACCAACAACACATGAATTCATTCCTCCCTTAGTAAAACTCTTGCATCTTGTTTTCATAGTTAACACTTAGTGATGGAGTGAATGCTCATAGTGTGGTGCTGAATAGTTATATGGAATCTTTATTTGAGTGGATTGTACTTAGGCATGATTCATGCACAATAATAAAGATCATGAGTATTTTCCACCATTGCAACATCCACCTTAGTTTCTTTGTTTTACTTAGCTGTTTTCATCACTTAGTTTAATTTTCATGTTTACTTTAGCTTAGCTCTTTACATTTCTTAAGTACTTTACTTTTCCATGTTTATCAGTAAGTTGGAATACGTACAACTAGTTTCAAGAATTAAGTGTAATTATTTTATAACCTAGTAGTGATTTTACTTGATTCACTCAGTAGTGAACTCACTTGGTAATTCTAGTAATGGTTACATAAGCCCAAGATGTGTATGGCAAGCCAAGAATGGATGCACATTGCCATAAGCCAGAATAGATTTATATTTTTGTCATTACTTAGACTTATAATTTATTCTCATCTTTTATTATGAAAACACTTAGGAGTAATATGAGCCCATAACATCAACATATTATATACCTTACTTAGAGTTAAACCATACACTTGCACTTCACTAACTCTAAGTGGGAAGAAAATGATCATGAACCAATTATGAACTCCTGGAATACTTAAATTGTCCATCCACAGATTACAATCTTGTCATGTCCATGCAATTGTGACTTGTATGGTGGAGTTTTGGGATACCCTACCACTCATCAATGGGTTAATTGTAGTTTTATGTGATAAGAACCACATTACTTCTATGATAAGGACTTCTTATTCATATAGACTAGAGGGATGAATAAGATAGTTTCACTAATTTATCCAATTATTTACACAATATCTTAATAGCATAGACCATAGTCCAAACAACAAAGTTGGCTATTGCTTAAAAGCTATAATTGTTAGTAAAATAAATTCAAAAAATCATTCAAAGAGAACATTATACATAAAATAACTTTACAAAAATGAAAAATTTATAAAAAAATAAAAAAGGAAAAGAACATTGTAAAACAAAAAAACTCAAAAACTAGTCATCATAAAATGATAAATTGGATAAGTATCTCCCCCACAACTAGGTTAGAATGTAGAGATATGAAAGATGGAACATGCCTTGAAAGTGGTGCATTTATGGATTGTATGGCTACTTGGAAGTTCTTAAATGGATTGACTTGTTACATCTTGACTAATATGAGTCTCTATAGGTAGTCATGATGGTATATTTGCATGTCATCAGATGTGAAGGTAGAATGTATGATGTAAGCTCCTTCTCAAAGTGTTTGAAATTTGATATGTTAGGGTATGTGAATGAAATTCTGTAAAGGACCTTGTCTCCTTGTTGGAACTATATTCGTCTAATTATATCATCATGTTATTCTTTGTTATAAGCCTTGTGCACTTCATTCCTCATGAGTACTACTCTCTAATTTTCATCTAGCACATTGGGATTCATGAATCCTTCCTTTTGCGTTGGGTTAATGTTGATTTTAAGCTCATAAGCTATGTTGATTACATTTCGCTTGGTTTAAATAGGAATTTTTGGTAGCTTATCATATAGTAGCTGATAAGGGGAGTAGCCTCTAGGAAATTTCTAGATGAAGTAGTAGCCTCATAAGGCATCTTTAAGTTTTGTGCTCCAATCCCTTCTATATCTACTATTAGTCTTGGTGAGGATTTGTGTGTTCTCCCTATTGGTTACTTTAACTTGACTATTAGCTTGGGGATGGTAACATGTAGTGAGTTTGTGTTCTACCTTCAAGCATTTCATTAAATCTTTGAAAGAAACACATGTTAAATGGATGTTGTTATAAAAAATAAGTGCCATTGGAATACCTAACCTATTTACCACATTTTTTTAAGAAAACATTATTGTTGTTGTTGTGGTACAATCTATTATTATTGTGGTCTCTACTCATTTTGTAGAATAATATCTTATTATTGTAGGTCTTCCCATTGGACATGAGTGTAATGGAACACATGAAATCAATTCCCCATAAATCAAAGGGCTCTAATGATGTGATCCATTGTTAAGGATCCTTAAGCCTTGTAGTCATTCCACCATCACATTAGCATCTTTTGTAGGACTTGGTAAGTAAATAGACATCCACAAAGATTAAGGGCCAAAAGTATCCTATCATGACAAATTTATGCTTGTCCTTCTTTTTGTACATTGGACTTGATAAGGTTCCTCATGAGCATCCTGGAGAATTATGTACTGATTTTTGTCTAGAACATACCATCACACTATACATTGTGCACAAGTTTTGTAGAGACTATCATATATCTCCATGTAGTATTTAACTTGGTGTCAGAATTGTTATTGTCTATGCATGTGCCATTCAATAGGGATCTCATGCTTAAAGAAATAGGTGAGTTAATCAGCATACCATGGCTTTGCTTCATCAAATATCACCATTGTAACTTTTGTGAATAATAGCACATCATGAAATTGTTTATATAGTGGCACTTTATTAGTATTATTTTCCCATCATGATCGAGATAAGTGATCAACTATAACATTCTTGGCCCCCATTTTATCAATCATTGTAATGTCGAAGTCCTATAAAATGACTCACCATTGTATGATACTAAGATCAATCACTATCTTATTCATTAGTAATTGAATTGCACTATGACTAGTGTGTATAAGAATTTGATATTCAAGCCCGTAGTGCCTAAATTTCTCCAAGGCATACATCATAATCATGAGTTTCTTTTCCATGATGTTGTAGTTTAGCTTTGAACTTGTGATACTTCTACTTATACAATGAATGTAATAAGAATATTTTTGGTTATCCACTCTTGTAAGAATGGCTTCCAAGGAAAAGTTTGATGCATTTGTCACAATATGAAATGATTTTAACCAAATAGGAGCTTATAGAATTAAATTTTTTACAAGATTTTATTTTAGTAGCTTGAATGTGGGATCACATTCTTTGATCCACTTGAATGTTGTATCATTTTATGTTCATTTTACTAATGGTTTAGAAATTTTGGAGAAGTTCTCTATGAATCTCATGTAGTACCATATGTGTCTAAGGAAAGATCTAACATACTTTATTGTTTGTGGTTTCTTCACAATTCCTGAGATCAGCCTTATTTTCTCATGATCCACCTCTATTAATTTTTCTAATATCATGTGTCCAAAAAAATGTCCTCTTAAACCATCAAATGGATTTTTTATCAATTGAGCTTATAATTAGTCTCTACACACTACTGTAATGCCAACTTCAAATGATCCAATGCCTACTCAAAATCAAAATCATAGGTAAAAAAGTCATTCATGAAGACTTCCATACCATTGATAATCTTCTATTAGAAGATACCAAGGACAAGGAATTAGAATGTTGTAGGAGCATTACACAGGTTTAAATACATATTTTTATAGGTAAAAGTCCCCCTAATGAATTGTAAAAGAAGTTTTGGCTAGATCTTTTGGAGCTATTTGACATTTATTATAATAATTGTAGACATCTAGAAAGTTGTAATACTAATGACTTGTGATAGTGTTTAACACATGGTCTATAGATGGCAATGGAAAATGATCTTTGAAAGGTTTCATGTTCAAGAGCCTAAAATCAATGTAGCTCCTCCATTGTCCATGTTTCTTTGGCATAATAATAACTGGACTTATCCATTCATTGTCTACCATTGAGTAGAGGAATTTAGCTTTTAAGAGCTTCATTACCTAGTTTGTGATAAATTGCTTCAGTTTTGAATTTAGTCTCTATCATGGTAATATTTTTGACTTAATAGTTGAATTATTGTAGATTTTGTGCTAGAATATGTAAAAATCAATATCTATTATTTCATAATATCAGTAGGTAAAGGTTTTCAACTAATTGTTTACAAGTAAGAGTAATTTTTGTTTTTGTTCCTTTGTGATCCAAGCATTTACAATTACTAGTTTACCATTCTTTGAGAACACATATCTAAAAGATTTCAATAATGATTTAAGTTGAATAGCCTCTGATTTAGTTCTCTCAAAAATTTCCAAATTTCTTCAATCAATCATTAGGGTATAATTAGGTTCATGTAGTTGAACTTGATGTGTACATTCATTCACATTTTAACTACTGCCTTAAGAATCCTCTTTGGATTGCTTTGGTTGATCATAGATTCAAAATCTTTTATGATGCTATAATTACAAAAGTGAAAGGATGTCTTAAATTTGACACCTTGGTAGTTACCCTACCTAACTTCAGCCTCTCCCTAAGTGATTGTAACCTATTCAATAGCCTAATGATTATTTCATATATTCTACTAGATATGAAGCATGGTAGCATATATGTCACTATAGGAACTAGACTAGTGTTTAAATTGTTTTTGAGTGTAAGTATTAAAACATTACTACCATTTGGAAAACAACCTGTATCTTGTGGTACTTCTAACATTGAGTATGGATCTACCCTGAACACTGAAGACCTTCAAATCCATACACTTTATTCTCAATTAGATGACATCCAAGAATAATTCTATGACCACATCTATCCCAAAAGATCTATGCATAACCTGGAAAGAAAAATCTACAAGGTTATTCTTAAAACTCCTAAGCTTACAGAGATTGATCCATTCTATTCTCTTGAACATGGTGAATCAAGTCACAAAAGGAACCTTCCACTGATTAGAAATCCTTTTGATCTAATACCAACATGTAGATCTTTTATTGTACCTAAATCTTTGAATCTTCCTGAAGAAGATTCTAAAATAGATTAAGATGAATCTTTAAGGATTTAGGAATTACCTATGATGTGAACAATATATTAGGTAAAACACCACAACATAGTTATAAAGTAGAGATTTTAGAAATCCTAAACCTCCCACTAGAAGATCCTTCTGGGTCTTAGTCTAAAAAATTAGAATCATGTCCTCACACAACTATAGTTAAGTATGATCATCAATATCATTATGTTGAGTGTGACTCTCTTTTAGAAATTGGGATGAACACTAAAGAAAAAACTTTTGAAGCAAACACTTCTATTACTAAAGAATTCAAAACAAAAATAAAATAGGCTCATGAGCTCTTTTCAAAATTATCTATAGAGCTTCCTCCTGATACAGTCAAACTCACAGACTAGGCTAATAGTAGACTAAGTACCATAGTAGGAGAAATGTACTAAAATCATTAAAACTTCTCAAAAACACATGAAAAGATTGAAAAGGTCACACAAAATACTAGGAAATTAGAAAACCAATGGGTTCCAAAAGAAATTACTTCAAGATCTTCTCCTAACCCTATGTACGATATACCTAATTATGGAATGAATGCAGATTTACCTAGTTTGCAAACTTATAAACCAAGGTATACTAAAGAACAAAAGGGAAAAGCAAGAATCAATACAAATGTAGGATCTTCCATGGTTGTTAACTCAGATGATAATAAAACTCAACTAGATTTAGAGGAAGAGAACTTAGTAAAAAATCCTAGAATATATATGTAAGCACCAGAAGAATATCAATAGATCTCTACAAGATTAATTAGTGAATGTGACTCTAATTTTAGTATGGACAAATGCTCATTTGCTAAAAGATAGATTGTTATTGAAAAAATCACAGGATTTATTGATAGATAGGTTATTCTTGATAAGAAGACAATAAAGCATGCTATACAAAATTGCATATTTAATTTTGTAGGTAACTTGTATAGATGGTCAAACCAAATTGATGCAGAAATAACATGAAAATTACTGTCAAGTCCATCAATCTTGTTTGTTAATGCTATTACTAAATAATTCCTAGGAAATTAAGATAATTATATATATTTATGTAGAGAGATGTATTTTGTAGCTAGATTAACCATGATACAAGAAATTCATCCTTTCCTAGATGAAATGAAAGATCAGTATTATAGGAGAAAATTGACACATGATAGAGCCATCAAAGAACATCTTTTAGGAGCTCTACCTTCAACCTTTAATGAAAACCACCAACAAGAAATAAAATACTGAAATAGGACTTTAGATTACATGAGTTTCAGTTATATTAGATAACTCATTGAAGATGTCAATCAAGAACTTTATCATGGTATTACTACCCTTTTAACACTATCTATATTAATCCTATAGAAAAAGATAACACCTACAAGATCATAAAACAACAATTACATAAGTTAGAAAGCCAATTAGCTGAACAATCCATAGATGACATAAATAAAATTATGTCATTAAAAAGGAGGATAAAAGATAAAAATAAAGAGCTAGAAGAAAAAAGGTATTTTATTGAAGAGTAGTGGTTTAAGTATCTGAACACTCAACCATAGGAAACACAAGTAGAGTCAGAGCTTATAGAGCAAAGTACATTAGAAGAATCCAATAGTGAGCATGAGATGAATCCTGACAAAGTACCATTATTATATGGATCTTTGTTAAGAATGCAATGAATTGCTCAGTTAAGAAGATTCATATAATGGACATCATATGAGCTTGTTGAATTGGAAAAAAATAGAAGAAAGTTTTCAAAGGAAAAAGTATTGTGAAGAATCCCAAGCAATGCTTGTTAATCTGGTCAATAACAATAGACTAACTACATTACCTATTTATACATTTATAATTAAATTAGATGGTTTTAAGCCTTATCCAGTAGATGCTCTTATTAATAGTGGTGCAGAAGTTTCATTAGCCAAATGATGTATAATCTCATCTCTCTTTTGGAAAAGAAAAGAAAGAACATATGTCACCTTCAATACCCAAATGATACGTATAGAGTTGAAAGCCATAATCCCTATAAAAGCTCATAGAGATCAAATACTTAAATTAGAAGTTTATCACTATGATATAAGATCTTATGATCTTTTAATAGGCATTAATCATTTAGAAGCATTACAACCTTACATAATAGGTAGAAGTTATATTCTATTAGGAAACAATAAGTTCCATAGAGTAGATTCCAAAAGGACATAGAACCTAAGCTTAGAAAAACACAATGGATAGTCAATAATGTGAAAAAAATCAAAGAGCAATTTAGACAAATATAAGTATGTTTGCTAGAATTAGCCAATGAGGATCCCACTATCTTCATGAACCAAAAAGAACACTAGTGCAGTATTGATTTGAAAGATAATATTAAAATAAAATAAAATGTGCATCATATAGGAATGCCTCCATCTTTTAATAAAGAATGTGATAAGGAAATCTAGATGTTGCTAGATAAAAAACTAATACAACCTAGCACTAGCATGTTTTCCTGTGTAGCATTCTATGTTAATAAAGAAGTTGAACAAGTGCGATGGAAAAAGAGACTTGTAGTTAATTATAAGCCTCTTAATGATCTAATCAAGCTAGTCCAACATCCTGTACCAAACAAAGATGACCTTTTTCAAAGGATTTTGCATACAAATATATATTCAAAATTTTATTTAAAATTTGGTTTCTGGTAGATATAGGTCCATAGTCAGGATAGATGGAAAACAACCTTCATTGTTTCAAGTGGTCTATATGAATGGACTGTCTTACCATTTGGGATTGAAACATCATCATCCATATTCCAACTATGTATGGATGGGATATTTGGACAATATCCTTTCATAATGGTATACATCGAAGACATTCTGGTAATGAGCAAGAACCCTCAACAAAACCTAGAACATTTAGAAATTTTCTAAAAGGTCATTGATGAAAATGGATTACTCTTATCACCTACAAAAAATGTAGATAGCAAAAGATAGCATTGAATTTTTACGACTGCAAATTACCCAAGGAACCATAGTGCTTCAAGACCACATACTTGAGTCCATAAAAAATTTTCCTAATGAACTCAAAGATACGACTCAACTCCAATAATTTTTAGGGTGCATTAATTTTGTTTCAGGATTCTATAAACATCTTGCTTGAGATAAAAAACTTTTGAATGAGAAACTTGGCCTGAATCCACCCCCATGGTCTTTAGAAAAAATGCAAACTATCTCTCATATGAAGCAACAATGTATTAATCTACCAAAGCTCCAACTTCCCTTAGATGGAGGACTTATTATAGAGATAGACACATCGTATGAATTTTGGGGAGTAACTGTTAAAGAAGAAAAGGAGAACATGATGAGAATTTGTAGATATGCTTTTGGAAAATTCAATGAATCCTAGCAAAACTATCATAGTACCCATATAGAGCTGTTAGCTATAGTAAAACATATAAAGAAATTTGGATTATTTCTCTAGCATATGCATTTTATTGTTTGTAGTGATTTAAACCATTTTGACAAATATGTTAGCACCAAATCTTTAAAGAAGGTAGCTCACACTCGTCTAATCTGATGGGCCTTATACCTTGCAAACTTTGATTTAACTACCAAATATATAGATGGTAAGAAAAATAGTTTAATAGATTTCTTAACTAGGGAATTTCAGCTTTCTGATTAAATATATATGATACTAATAAATTTAAATTTTTATTGTAGATATTTTAGAGGCAAATAGATGGGTTCTTAGATCTTCTTGGTTTATCCAATCTTGTAGAATTAGAGAGTCTTATATGTTAGTTTTAGAATAAGAATGAATCAGAACATCCCATAGGGACACCTTCTATGGTTTTCTTAGGGTCTTGATAGAACAAGCTCCATATTCAAAATTCAAAAGAAAGAACTTGATTCCATGCCTTTAGGGTCTTCCTCAAATCCCTACTTATACTTTTGTAGATTTGTGTCAACTTAATTTTAGTTGTCATACACCTATCCAATTTTTAAATTGGCCATATTACCAGCCAAGCCCTTATCATGTTTTCAAAATTAATATCAATCCTTGGGGTGGTTTCTATCTTGATGAAAGTTTTTGGACCTGGTGGGGAAAATTTGGTCACGCTCCTCAAGCATATCTTGATTCTTATGCTTAGAATCTCTTTCAACAAAGAAAGGAGTATCATGAAGATTATATATATTATGGAAATTATCATGCTAGAAGATAACATCTTGCAGAACATGGTAAATCTCCTTAGTATTTACTAATTACTCTTATCAGAAAAATATTTAATTAGAATCAGCCATGGGAAGAAGCCTTCTATGAAGATGTGTATACTGGTAATGTTTATGATATCATCACATGTTGTTAGTAGTATAACATGCCATCTCAAACTATCAAGATTCAAAATCTTGATTCAAGGATTTGACATCATTATCTTCATGAAGTAGGAGAAATAGTTGAATATCTCCTTGGAGAACCATAGTCTTCTCCTTCATCCAAAGCATCTAATCCTAATTTGTAAAGGAAGGTCATGTTTTAAAAAGTTGTCGATCATATTTATAAAGTAAATTCACATTATACTATAAAGGTGTTGGTTATATCTCAAAATAAGATTCTTATCTTATCTTCTAGGATCTTGTGTTAGTGCTTTGTGTGTAAGCATCCACCATGATAGTGGACTATGAGTCATCATCCACTAGGGTGATTCTCCTCCTTCTTGCTATAAAAGGAGGTAGTGTGAAGGCTAAGAGGCATTGGCTAGCTAGAGAGTAATTAGTTAAGCATTGTGCAGCCAAGCATCCCTTAGTCCCTTCTTTTCTTATAACTCTAAGTTTTCAAAATTCAATGTGAATAATATGAGCATTGAAGTTATCTTTCAGATATCTCTCTATGTTATTGTGGCATATCTTACCTGTGGTGTTTTACATTTCTATGTTACTATGTTTGCAAAAATCATAAGAAAAAGCGAGTGAGTGTGCAACTAGCAAGGTTTAGGCAAGAGTTGCTACTTCTTAATTGGCTTTTGTATGGAAAACTTAGCACCTTAGCTACTTTATCTCATGCAACATATTGATATAGGAATTTGTGAGGACTACTTGAGGCTCTATGCACATAGTAGAATTGTAGATTTGATATGTAATGAATCACAAGATGTTATCTTTTTTGGTTGTTGCTACATATAGGTGCTTCTACACACTCATTAATTGTTCATATGAATTGCATGCTATTATAGTTTTGTGTTTGATTGTATGCGATGCATCAAACATACTTCTTCCCCACAACTCCATGTCCATTATGCTCAGAAATTTCCAAGGATAGGTCTCTAATCATAAGCTTGGCCTTAATTGTGCTTAGCCAAGCCTATATCATGATGATTGAAAATTTTCCCTTGCAATTGTTAAGATGGATCACTAGAAAATTAGCAAGGTATGACCAAGTATTGAAAATTAACAGAATATCTTCCACCAATCCTAAGGAATAGTGATATATTAATTAGCATGGTCTAACTTGATGTTACATTTCTTTAAAGAAGGCAAGTTTCAAGATTTATACATTAGTTATGATATCAAGTTAACTCTAGAACTCGAATTCAAGGGATCCTTGCAAGAAGCATTTCATGTGAAGGGACTTCCTAGAGTGGTTTTCTTCCTAGGAAGGTTACCAACATTAATCCAATCAATTATAGCATTATTCAAAATAGTAGTTTGTATGTTGGTTAAGCCTTGATTTGAAGGTAGCTCGAAATGCATTTGGGAAATTGTACTTATGAAGTTCACAACCATAGATGCTTGCACAGACTTGTGTATATTGGTAGAGTTGAAGAATGGATATTTTTAAGTCCTACACTTGGAACCAATTTAGTTGCCACCTACTTACATGTTTACAACTCTTGTGGCATTTTGTTATTGTGGTTTTGAAGGTATTTCAACTTACATGGATGGAGCAAGTAACAATGGGTTAAGAGCATATGTTTAAAAGTGATAGTAAGGGCAAGAATCATATACAGGACATTCGTCCCATGAAGTAGTAGGTCTATGGTACTCAGAGGGATAGTAATGATGAGTAGATACATGATTGGTAGAGATACCTAGGAATACATGTTGTGGAGCATACTAACAATGAGGATTAATCTTCTTATATGGGAACTACTACCTTAGTGGTGACATCCCTCATGATTGTGGGTTTTGCCACTGTTGATAATAATTTTGAGGTTGAGGTGTAACCCCACTTGGATAGCATTATTGTTGATAATATGGCTATTTGTAGTTACATTGATGATAAGAAAACCTTCTAGGTACTTGAATCATAGTAAATTTTGGGTTTAAAGCATAAATCCCATACTGTTAAAAGTGTGGTAGAATTGAATAACATCCATTAGAATGCTCATATTGACATACATCCTATTCCTCATCATTTGGATTGGAATTTTCATCCTCTTCCATTGTAGATGCTTTCTCCTTTTACTGGTAGAGTCCTCTCATGAATCATTCTAATTTGGTTTTGTTTTTATCTCCAGATCTCCCTTACTTTTCTTTTTCCTTCATAATTTTCAATTTTTTTTAGAACATTTTATTAATTGAGTCATACATTTGTCAAGTTTATTTGAAATTTTACTTGTTAATTTTTGATTGACAAGGCTTCTCTTTGTATCACCTCCTCTAATGATGCCTTCTAATTTGGTTCATAGAGATAGACTTTTTGTGGAGAAAAGGATCCTTATTGTACTTCTGTACAATCTCTCCTTTGTTAATTTTTCTTTCCTTCATTGTCACTTGATCATTTAGTCTTTAAATCTAATGGACTCTCATTTCTAAAAGACTCTTTTAGGCTTTGACCACAAGAGTTTCCCTTATTTTGTTTCTAAGTCCATCTATGATATGACATAGCTATTTCCTCTAAGAGAAGCCATGGCTTGGAAACTTGTGTAGTAGAGAGTAATATATTCCCAAGGTTGCATCAAGGGATTTATAATTATTTTTCTTTCATCCATACATCTATTTTCTCAAATTTGATACTTTGAAATATATTTGATACTTTTCATTGAATAGCTTCAACATCATACTTCATTTTCTAATAGATTTTGGTTCCAAAGACTAGCACTAATTGTTAGCTTGTTTGATGAGTCTCTTATAAAAGAGTTTCAACTTTTGTGATTTAGTCTCTATGTTTTATAGGACACAAGCATCATGCAACTGTTGTAGATGATCTTTTGGATATGTGTTGTAGCCCCCCTCAAACTTAGGGATGTTGTTCATGTATAGCCATTTGATATAACTTTTCCTCTCATGCTTTGTTGGAATGTAGAATGCCTCCCTAATGTTAATCATGCTTCTTATAGCAGACAAAGGTTCATTATAATCATCATGTTTATCATGATCCCTATCATGATAATGTCTTCTTTGATATTGCCTGCTATGCTTTTGTTCATGTTGGTGTCATGCTTCCCTATCACTTCCACAATCCTTGTAATGGTCTCTTTTGTCATCTCCATTAGGCCTTTTATTATTATCCATCTTGTCTTGATCATGATTATCCTCATTAGAGTTAGATAATGAAGAGGATATGGAAGATGGAGAACTCAAAAAGCTATGTAAGCTTGCTCTACTTCCATGGGCCCTTTGAATTTCCATAGATGGCTCATTGAAAGATCTAGACTTGGAAGTCCCCCATGTATTAAATTCCATTCTCCCTTTTCCTTGGTTACTCGCTCAAGTTGAATGTAATCGTAGATTATTCATGTCATCTACATTGAAAGGAGGAAGATTTTTGTGATGCAATCAACCAAATTAATACTCTATATTCTTATTTTCTAATAGCAATGTTAGTAAGATGGTAGCCTTCTTTTTCTTGATGGATTCATGGTATGCCTCCATGAAATAGTCCTTTTGTAGTTGGGCTTTAGTTAGCATGTAGGGCCTTGACATGTCATCAACCATCCTATAGTCTAGAGTAGTTACTTCAAGTCCCACTTTCATCCATGTTGTCATGAACATTGATGAAACTAAGTGATCCAATAGTAACACAATATTGTCTTCTAAGTTCCTTCATTGCAATTATTCATCCTAGTAAAGGATGAAAGTGAAATCTTGATAGTATAAATCTAGATGCCCGTAGAAAAATTTCATTTGTTATGGTATCTCATCTTCATTCCTAACAATTCTATCACATACCCTTGCTAAGTCACCAACACATGGGGAATCTCCTGTGCAAGAAGAAGACATTTTTAATTATTAAGTATCTTAAATAAAATAATATTATTTTGAAATGATAAATCATTTTTCTCTCTAACAATGATCCTTAGATGATTCTAACTATCTAAATTACGAACACCAAATTCCTAACAATAGCTCTAATGATGAGTGGTAGAGTAGATCCTACATCCAACCATAAAGATCACAAGCATTCATGCACAACTTGATTGAATTCCATGACCTATACTAGTATAAGTTTTCAAATAGCTAGGTGATAGATCACTTGTTGATCTCTTCCCAATCATACTTGTGTGGCCTAATTTACATAGTTAACTATGACTAATGCATATGATAATGGTGTTATGATAGCCATGGCTAAAACATTAGCAAAATATTAAAAGATTAAAAATCTAGTCTAGCCTATACATTGAGTATCCATTTCCAACTTTTTGTACACATCCTAAATATACACTAATGTTGCTTGCTTACCAAGTGTCCATTGCTAGGCATACCAAGTGGCACACTATTGGGATTATTAAATGTTAATGTATTTATGCTCAAAGCTAGTTATACTCATGCAATGTAATCAAGTGTAATGGAATGTGAAATAACTAACTAAATTCATGTAAATTAAAGAAATAATAGATTAAAATTGTAATTAAAAAATTATTAAACTATGTTAAGTATCGTAATAAAGGTAAATAGATCTCAATCTTATTACCATCATGAAAATGTGTTTAGGTATAAAATCACTTGAATAAGACCTCAAACAATCCACTTCGTTCATGCTACAAATACTTGCTAATAAATTCTCACTTTTGCTAGAAGAAACTACAAGAGTTTGATTATGCTATTGACCAAATGGTGCCATTTATAAAGCATTTCTTATCTTTGCATCAACACTAATGCGTTAACATATCCAACCCTATGTTGATAATGATGAGTCGACATGATTGATTAAACCATGACTCATTACTAAACCTTTTAAACCTGAAGATGTTTGTAAATTCTTTATATCTAAAGAGTATTCTTCTTTAGGAGAAAAAATTTCTTAGTAGGGGATAGTAATGAAAGTGCTAATGTAGAATGATTTTGCTTAGTATAATGCAAAAAGAGAAGATCTCGATTTCAGATCAAAACCCATAAGGCATTTCCTTTTTTTTCTGCTTCTCCTAATTTTCAAAATGTTTTTTGATCAAATAGTGCTTTTTCAACTATTAGTGACATGAACTATAAGACAAATTTTAATCGTAAAAAATAAAGGATGGGCTCCTCCTTCCCACATCTCAATGTTAGTTTTATCATGGAATGTTCAAGGCCTTGCTGATAATTCAAACTAGCATTTATCTCCAAATTTTCTTTTCCTTATAGAGATGAGGATTTTAGTGCATGATATTAATTTTATTAGTAAATTCATTTTAACAAATTGTATTGGTTTTTTGCTGTTGATAAAATTGAATTTTGTTGTAATACGATATCGCATCTACGATATCGTAGTAATGATATTGTACATACGATGTCATAATCCATGCTATGTCATTGTTGATGCAATGTCTCATGGTGTGTGCAACCCTATAATACAATACTTGGACATACAATCCAAGGCTTTTTAACTTGAACCTTAGGTAGACTCTCATAGTTTATTTTTTTAGACTTAGAAATAGAAGTGAATTCCTGTTGTGTGATGTTTTGCAATTGACTGGTGTCTTCATTCAAATGAGTTGTACTTGGGCATAGTTCATGAAGGAAATAAAAATCAAGATTGCTCTTCATCATTGTAGCATTCCTTAGTCTTCCATTTTTTAGTTAGCATTATTTTTATTGTTTTCTAGCTTAACCCTTTACTTTTTGAAGCACTTTACTTTTCTTGTTTCTTAGTACGTGGTATGGATATGACTGGTTTCGAACGCTAAGTTTAGTTATTTGGTAACCTAGTAGTGGGATTGCTTGTTCACCTAGTAGTAATTCTACTTGGTAATCCCAGTGATAACTGCATGAGTCCAAGGTGTGAACAGTAGACTAGGAACAGATATGCATCACTCTAGGATAGAATAGATTTAAATTCTTGTGTTACTTAGACTTAGGATTTAATATTTATTTTCACCATGTTTACTGCTAGGAGTGTTATGAGCCAATCAACTAGCATAATAACATTGTTCATTTGTAGATTATGATCTACTTGTGGATTGGCACTCATGACTTGTATGGTAGAGTGTTGGGATACTTCACTACTCATCATTGGCATCATTATTGGGGATGTGTCAATGTGTGCTGAGTAATTGATTTTACAAAGTTCATTGTATCAAGAGCTCTAAAGTGAACTTTCATATCCTTAAATCAATTTTAATAACACACATACTTAAGTAAGTGTCACACACATAACATGGCTTCAACTAAAGAAAAACTATCACTTACCAAAGAGATAAAAAGAGGTAATGAAAGAGAAAATGATGATGCAGACTAGAGCATGCCTATGTAGACAAGAATCTCATACACTTAAAATGATCCTTACTATCTTGATTTCACATTCATCTTTCACCAAAATGGGTAGTTGATGTCGAGGGAGCTATAGCACAACATCGTTCTACCTCCAAAGCATTCAACACCCACCATGCTTCAAACATATTTAAGTGGAATGAATCTAAGTCATGTGCAAAAAGGATACCATGTGACCAAACACATGATGAGACCCTACCAACCTATAGAGGTACAAGTGTAGAGAGATGCTGCTATGGAGACCAAACATGTGCATAATAAGGAAAAGCTAATTAACTCTCTTGTTGTCTTAGAAGAACTTGATAGTGATGCATTTGTAGTAAAGAAACTCCATCAGGATCATGGAGTCCATTCCTAAATGCCTATTATTCATCTAGAAGAACCTATGAAAGTGTAGTTACATTTAGCCTTGGCATAGATACCAAGAAGAGAAGTAACAGACTCTAAGTATAAGTAGGACTTAAGGCCAAGAGCTTCTGCTAGATCACAAAGCGAAGAATACTAGAGTCACAGAAGGAAAACTAGCTTGTATTGTTTTTCGACTGCTTGATCTTCATCTCATGATGATCGTTGAACTATGATCTAAGGAAACATAGGTATAGAGATCATGATAGGAGGATACATCAAACTCATGATTGACACGATTATTGTCTAAGACACATTGATGAAGCAGATGAAGAAAGTGAATCATGAAGAAACATGGATAAACATGAAGAGAGAGAGAGAGGTATAAGTACTAAAGGGGGTACCACTACAATAAATCATATGAACCTTATGAGCATGAAGAACCCTTGTTGGCAACTCACAACATGATAAATATAAGGGAAGCTATCTACATTCTAACTGGGCACATAAGGGATAGTTGCATTAAGTGGTTAGACATGAAAAACATGTTGAGATCTGAGGGTGGATACAATGTAGATCCACAACACCACCTTCAAGCATTCTATGATGCCTAAATCCTATAGAATATAGAGAGTGATTGGCAAAAAATTAAGTTGTTCCCTCAGACACTCATTAAGGAGGCAAAAAGCTAGTACAGATCATTAGGACCTAAATAAATTAGAAGATGGAGTACCATGCTTGAAATTTTTAATGATAAATATCAAACCTACTCCTAGGTGTCCAATCTTAGGAAGTAGATCTAAGGCTAGAAGAAAGGGATCCATAAATCCCTTGATGTAGCAATGAACAAATACTATTCACTTTTACATAGGTGCCTAGGCCATGGATTTTTCCAAAGGGAGCAAATTAGACACTTTGTCGATGGACTATGGAACAAAACTAGGGAAACCCTTGGGGTTTATGCCAAAGGAAGATCAAGTGGAAAAGGAAGAAGGTGAACTAAAGAAGAAAGAATTAGCCAAAGAGTAGAATACAGATCCATCCATCAAGAGGAGAGATAGATGAGTGTGTAATCAACAAGAGGAAGAAACTTTGGAAGAGGTGATATAGAAAAAGACACTACCTATTCAAAAATTTGTTGCTAATTGATGAGCGGTGGGATACCCCTACACTCAACCATACGAATATGAGCGTTCACGCATGATTCGATCGAACTCCGTGGATGGGCTAGTTCACTATCTAGATCATTACACATTGATCGTCGTTCACTATCTTCCCACTTGGATTAGTATTTGCTTTCTCATGTATGGTTTAGTCCAGAGTGAGGTGTATGATGTGGGCCTAAACTAGTGTTGCTCCTAGAGGCAATGGAAAATAACTTTGTTTTAGCTAAGAGGGAGTGGGAGAAGAGAATATAAGCTAGCCTAAGTGCGATGAGCATCTGTCCTTAATCATCTGTACACATCTTGGACCTCGTGTACTACTTCTAGGCTTACCAAGTGTATATTACTTGAGAGCTCCTAGATATGCTGCTAGGTTACCAAGTAGTTACACTTCAATGTTTGTGATTAAGTCATACTCATTTCGCATATAACAACAGGAATAGTAAATGATGGTAAAGAAATATTAACTAGGAAAACAATAAATAACAATAATAATTAACAATACTAATTAAACAATTAAAACTAAGTGAATGTTACAATGATGGAGTAATCTTGATCTTTATTGCTGATCATGTGTGTGTCCAAGTATGTCACACTTGAATAAAGGTTCCATACAATTACAAGCATCACACTGTGGGCATGCACTTGGGAAAATAGTCTAACTCCTACGAAAACAAACTACAAGAGCTTCACTACAACTTGAACATAAGATTCCTAAATGTCGTGGGTGCATGCATATTTATAGTGAAAAATGAACTTTGCATTGACGAGGCCATGTCAATGTGTGGAAAGATATGTCGACGGGGTCACATTGATGTAGCTGTATTGATGGGGCTTCGTCAATGCGGCCCAGTCGACGCTATCCACTAGATGCTTCATCATACCCCCACGACTAAGTAACAACTCGTTCTCAAGTCAAAAAAATAAGAACAAGTGCAATTAATTACAGAATGGATAGGTATGGGATTATTGACTACTAGGAATTTATGCATGCCATAGTGTGGAATTAAACAAAACAAAGTTGGGACACAAACACAGAGCACAGAATGCAGAATTATTGAAACTCATGTGGTTCCTGGTAGTAGTGGCTCCTCCATGGGCCTCTTCCCCTTATCTTGTGTTCTAGGTTTTGGAAGTTGATGGCTCTAAAGGAGTGCCTGGAGATTTTCCTCTTTGGTTCAGGGGTCTTGTGCCATCCATGTTGATGCTCTAATGATTTATGGAGTTGGCACCTCCGATGGACATGAGAGTTGTGGGAACATCTGATTGGCCTTGACATACCAGGCTGCAAACAACTATCGTTCCTCCTCATAGGCTCTAGCCTTGTCTTTGTATTCCTGGTAGTCTGTAAGCCATCGAGCCAAGTCTTTCATGACATCTTTTTTGTCCTTGGTAGCTAGCCTTGAGCACCTCTAACTTAGAATTTATGGATTCTACTTTCTACAACGTCTTCTTGTGCTCAGCAAATTCAGTTTCATATTTTGGGTAGGTTGTTGTTGCCTACTTCTCCAACTCTATTCTTGGGTGTCCTGCTATTAGCATGGGTAAATTGGCATACTTCAGGTTTGCCAATTCCATGTACATTATAAGATCTTGTATCTGTAGGTCCTAACTTTTGAGCTCTACTTGGTGGAAAAATGCATAGGTATCTAATATGGCCTGCCAGTTAGTGTTTTGAGCATTGAGAGTGTTGATATGGGCTTTGGTCATATGGATTTATTTTTCAACTATTTGCTTGTACATTTCCACTTGGTCCAGGGTCAACTTTGCATACGCCTTGTCTTCCTTGTCGTATGCCCTTTTCAACCAAATTTTTCCTGCATCAGCATCGGAGCAAGTGGGTAGGTGAGTAATTTTTGGCTTTGTATTCAGAAGATTTCACACTTTTGAAATGGCTTTGGCAAAGAAATCTACAAAAACACCACCAATATCAGCTGTGGTTCCTTCTTCTTTATTGTGCCAAAATTGGTACGTCTCTCCCAAGTACCAGGCACCACTTTTAGAGAGGATAGGCCATAATGGGGACCCTTTGAGTTGGTCCCTGACTGCTTCAGAAGTGAACTCGGTGAAAGGTCCAAAGTTGAGTTCCACGATCATAGTTGCTAATGTGGACCTTTTTTGGATTGCTTGAACACATTATGGGGATAACGTGAGATGTTGTCACTGTTTAGGTGCTTCAGTGGCTCCTCTTTCAACTTGTCTCGATTACATAGTAATAAGAGGCTCTTGATGGATGTTGAATGATTATGCCTCCTATTCTGTATGTTCTTTAGCAAATGCTTGGCCTTTGCCTCTCCTTGGTCATATGGACACACCTTAAGAGGGTCCTCCTTGCTATCCACATTTAGAGACCATCTGCAATCACATGGGGCCGACTATTAGTAAGGTTATTTACAAAATATGACTTATACCCTTTAATGATTGTAAATGTAAATGTGACATTCCTTCCTAATGCTCATGTAAATGTGACAAGATTGGACATTGGCCTTTGGGGTGATCGTACAAGCAAATATTACATTGATACATATGATTGGTAGTTGATTTCTTATCCTTATTCTCTTCAACCCTTCTTTCTGATTGTCTAGTGGTGTTCTGTCCGGTTTCTTGGTTTGTCATGGTTCTTCCTCTAATGATGTTGGTATATTCTCCACATATTTCATGTACCCAATCTGTCATTTTATTGATCCTTGCCTCAATTTCATCTAGTGATTGTAGGATTGGCAAAGATGATTCCACCTCCTTGAAGTGAGTTGATTTCTCCTCTTCATGATCATGGACCCTTGCTAAGTTGAGATTTTGGTCCTATTAAGAACTTTCAACTTTCTTCCATTTAGCTATTTCTCCTTCTTCTTTTACTACCTATTGGATAAGCTCTTGGAGTTGGTGGATTCATAGCTCATATAGTTGACCTGGGGCATACATCCCTAGGGTCTCCCTTGTTTCATTACAGAGCCCATCCATGATGTGGTAGATTAGCTTTTCCTTGGAGAATCCATGGCCTGGGAAATTGTTTAACAATGAATAGTATCTTTCTAAGGCCATGTCCAAGGGTTCATGCTACCCCTGTTTCCATTCTTGGATTTGTCTCCTCAAGGCTGACACTCTTGCATAGGTTTGATGTATTTCATTAAAGAGTTCTACCATTGTCGGCCAATGTCGAATTGATTTTGGTCTTAAGGACCTATACCAAACTTTTGCTTGGCCAACAAGTGTTGTAGGAAAGAGCTTAAGTTTTTGCCACCCATTATCAATATTTTTCCATACACAAGCATCATGGAAGGCTTGTAAATGATATTGTGGATCTAAATCATAGCCTCCTGAAAACTTGGAAAAGTTGTTTAGATCAAGCCTAGGTAGACAACTTTCCTCTCGATGCTTGCAAGATATTCGAATAGCCTCTTGTATATGCATTAGGCTCTTAGTGGCTAGCAAGGGTTCATCGTCACTAGGTAAGTTATGAATTTGTGAGTTGGAATGATGTTGTCTTTATTTGTGTACATAGGGGACCCCTGCATAAGATTGAGTACTCCAAACTTCATCTTCATCATCATATAATTTGTTGGTTCTCCAATGAATTGCCTTACTAGTTGTTGCATTGTCATAGTCTTGTGAGAGAGACATTGTGATGAATTATGTATGGATTATTTGCAATTACTTTCTTTCTAAAAGGTACATTGTCAAGGCTTCGTTACAGCAACCTTGGATGATGTAACTAATCTAGATAACTAGTTTGATCCCCAGCAATGGTGCCAATGATGAGCGGTGAGGTATCCCTACACTCAACCATACAAATACAAGCATTCACGTATGATCCAGTTGAACTCCATGGACGGGCTAGTTGTGGTATCTAGATCATTACACGTTGATCGTAGTTTGTTGTCTTTCCATCTGGACTAGTATTTGCTTTGTCATGTATGGTTTAGTCCAGAGTGAGGTGTATGATGTGGGCCTAAACTAGTGCTACTCCTAGAGGCAATGGAAAATAGCTTTGTTTTAGCTAAGAGGAAGTGGGAGAAGAGAATCTAAGCTAGCCTAAGTACAATGAGCATTCGTCCTTAATCATCTGTACACATCTTGGACCTCGTGTACTACTTCTGGTCTTACCAAGCATACATTACTTGAGTGCTCCTAGATACGCTGCTGGGTTACCAAGTAGTTATACTTCAATGTTCGTGATTAAGTCGTATTCATTCCACATTTAACAACAGGAATAGTAAATGATGGTAAAGAAATATTAACTAAGAAAACAATAAATAACAATAAGAATTAACAATAACAATTAAACAATTAAAATTAAGTGAATGCTGCAATGATGGAGTAATCTCGATCTTTATTACCGATCATGTGTGTGTCCAAGTATGGCACACTCGAATAAAGGTTCTGTATAATTACAAGCACCACACTGCGGGCATGCACTTGGGAAAATAGTCTAACTACTACAAAAACAAACTACAAGAGCTTTGCTACAACTTGAACATAAGATTCCTAAATGCGGCAAGTTTATGCATATTTATAGCAGAAAATGAACTCTACATTGATGAGGCCACGTCAACGCATGAAAGATGCATCGACAGGGTCATGTTGATGCAGCCACGTTGACGGGACTTCATCAACATGGCCCAGTTGACGCTATCCACTGGATGCATCATCACTAATATAGCAACCAAGGTAGAATAGATGTGACATTCAATGGATGAAAAATTTTTCATCGCGTTGAAAATTGTGGAAGAAAGAATTGAGCAAGCCTTTAGTAAAGGCAAGGAAAAAAGAAGAAGAAAAGAGACTTTGGATGGGAAGAAAAGGTAGCTTTAGTGGTAGAATGTTCAGATACAAGCTCAGATGAGGAGGAAGAATGTACTATGTGCTAGTATGACCATCCTAATGGATGTTGCCCTATCATGGCACATTTGTAAGAAATAGGAGCATATGCACTAAATCTAAGATTCATTAAGAAGAAAATACCCAAATGATTACCTTACCCTCAAGGTAACTATCGACATACCTTCCAACTGGCCTATTACCCTAGTGGAGCTTATCCGCAGCCAAAGGAGCAGTACCATCAATAGTGGTAACAACCACATTCATGGGTGGTGCCACCACCATGACAGTAGTACCCAAATCGACAACCAAACCCTTATGGATTCTATGTCCATTGTATGATCTCTCTAGGAAATGCAGTAGTTTAGAGTCCTTAATACTATCCACTAGAATACCATAGACATACATCTCCAAGGACAAACTCCAATACATACATGCATTCACAAGTAGTTGGTTCGTTAAGTTAACCTCTTAATCCTTTACCACTTGTAATGTAGGGAGAACTACCATCATAGCCCTAGCAGAAGAATGCAACTAGGGTAGTTAACATGTAGGAGAAGGTAATCATGCATGAACCACAATGCAAGAAATGACCATTCTTCCTAATGAGTCTAGAAAAGGTTCAAAGGATGGGAGCACATCTACTTCCACTCCATCCACATCTAATCCTTTAAGAAACAACAAGCTACCATCATTATCCAATACAAATGTGATAATTTTCTTGCTAACCTGGACTATTAATCATTGGATCAAGGGAAGAGCACTTCCTCAAAAATGAATAGACCCATGAAGTCCTTTGGTATACCTTCAAGTAGTAGGCTAGAAATTGTGCAAGTCTTTACTTGATTCTGGGCTAGGGGTGAACCTGATAGCACAAGATATGTATCAAGCTTGGAATCTACTAGCATTAAAGAACTATAACATTTAGCTAAAGCTTGTAGACCAGTTGATCACAATTCCACTAGGAAAAATAGATGATGTGATCATTGCCATCAGTGGTTAGTCCAACCCTACTTATTTTTTGGTCCTTCATGTAGGAAAAAATAAGGGTAAGTTCCCTATCATAATGGATAGAGCTTGGCTTAGGATTGTAGATGCTAAGTGATGAGTGGTGAGGTACCCCTACACTCAACCATACGAATACAATTGTTACATGCGTGATCTGGTCTGACTCTGCAGATGGACTAGTTGTGGCATCTAGACAGTTAGCCTTAGGTCATAGTTCACTGTCTTCCCACTTGGACTAGTATTAGCTTTGTCACGTATGGTTTAGTCTAGAGTGAGGTGTATGATGGGTTTTTAATCTAATGCTACTCCTGAAGGAAATGGAAAGTAATATTAATTAATCTAGGAGAGAAGGATGAGAGAGAATCTAATCTAGCCTAAGTGTGATGAGCATCTATTCCTTGATTATTTGTACACACCTTCGACTTCCTGCATGACTACCACTGGGATTACCAAGCGTAGATCCTAGGTACGCTACTGGGTTACCAAGTAGTCACACTTAAGTGCTCGTAATCATGTTGTACTCATTCCAGGTTTTAACATGAGTTTAAGGGTGAGAGAGATTAAATAGGAAAGTAGTAAATAAAAATTAATTAAATGATTAAACTAAGTGAATGCTACAATGATGAAGTAATCTTGATGTTTATTGTCGATCATGTGCGTGTCCAAGTACGTCACATTCAAATAAAGGATGTCGTACAACTACATTCACCACACTGTGGGCATACACGGAGAGGAAAAGGGAGAGAAAAAAATTAAAACACTTAAATTGAAAACTAACTTCCTAATGATCTAATCCCCTTTAACTCATTTGTCTACCTCTTATTTATAGATGAGGAGATAGGTGAAGAAATCACATATGCGATATCGCTGGTTGGGTTGCAATATCGCAGATGGGATATCGTGTACGCGATATCGCAGTCACCCAAAACACGACTCATCATACCCCCATGACTGAATGAAAACTCATCCTCGAGTTATAGTGATTACATAGTGGATAGGTATGGGATTATTGGATGGTGAAAATGGGATTATGCCACAGTGTGGAATGAAAAAAATAAAGACACAATAGAAAGAAAATCCTATGATTATAAAATTTTATGGAACTGATGTAGTTCCTGGTGGCGGTGGCTCCTCCATGGGTGTCTTTCCCTTGTCTTGTGCTCTAGGTCTTGGGATTTGATGGCATTGAAGTATGGCCTGGAGTTTCTCCTCTTGTAAGGCCTTGAGTGCCTTTGCGTGTGTGTAAGTTTGTGCTTGTGTCATAGAGGCATCCTAGTCAGCCTTCTCTTTTTCTTTCGCCACCCTTTTATTCTCTGTCAACAATTTATTAAGTTGTTCAGTTTTGAAAGTGTCTAGCTAGTTCTGAGCAATGTTCGGCCCTATATTCAAAAGGTTTAATACTTCCAAAATGGCTTGAATAGAGAAATCAATAGTCACACCACAATTATTAACCGTGGTGCCTTCTTCTTTATTGTGCCAAAATTGGTACATTTCCCCTAAGTACCAAGAACCACTTCCAGAGAGGGTAGGCCATAAGGGAGATCCTTTGAGGTGATCCCTAATGGCCTCAGGAGTGAACTCTGCAAAAGATTCAAAGTTCAATTCCACAATCACTGTAGCAAATGTGGACTTTTCATGAATGGCTTGAACACAATCTTAGGGCAACGTGAGATGTTGTTCCTATTTAGGCATTGCAATAGCTCCTCCTTTTGCCTGCCTGGACTGTACGGTAGGAGGGTCCTCTTGATGAATACTGAATGATTGCTCCTCCTATTCTACATGTTGTCCAGCAGGATCTTGTCTTCCACCTCTCTTGGGTCGTTTACTTGCACCTTGAGTAAGACCTTCCTTTTTTCTATGTTTTGAGGCCATCTGCAATCACACAGGCCAAGCATTAGTAAGGTTGTTTTTGAAATTAATTTATACCTTACTACTTGCCTTAATTAATTAATTTGTTTTTCTTCATGTGATCTTGCCTGAAAGATTGTAATAATGAGTCCGTTTCACTTAGGTGGTTTTTTCAATTTTAATCTCCTGGTGTACCTAAAGGGTTAAATGATTTTTTGGCACATTTCATTCTTAATTACAACTAATTACCCTTAATGATGCCCTTTGGGTGATGATAAATTCCAAAAAAGTTAAGCACTATTCGGTAGGTGTTCCTCCCCCACGACTAAGCTGAACACTTTNTGATGTCTAGGCCCGAGGGAAAATACTGAATTTTAAAGGTTTTTCCCAGAATCAAAAGTTGAAATTAGGACGTGATATATGTTGAGGGGATTCTAAGGTAATTAGATGGTTTTGAAGGCATGAATCAATATTATCTGTGGGTTTTCTCAATAAGGACCTTGGGTGGTAGAGAAAAAGGCTATGTAATGGTACATAGGAACGTTGGAATTCGGAGGGGTGATAATAATAGGGAAAGAATGTTATGAAAAATAAGCTGAGGGTAAGAGATGGTAGGTGTGAGCTGTGTCATAAGTAAAGATTACAAAAGTGGATCCTCCCCAAAGTAGGTTTCAACCTATAATGGTCTTGTGTAACCACACTTAAAGTGTCCATGGGCACTAGAAGGGCTAAATGTAATCGGCCCTGATTCCACAAAACACACACATGTAAGTATCATCAGAATGAGCTAAGAATTCTATGTTACACACGACACGAGCTACAATTACACGAACAGTGAGATGATACGAACTATAGAAAGGGATTGTAGAGATTGGGATATGAGGTAACTGACCTAGGGCATAGTGAATCCTACGTGTAAAGCATGATTAAGGTGTCATTAATCCATCGTTCCAAGATCAGGACCAAGTCCATTCCTCTAATCAGTGACATCGCATTGTTTCATCCAATGATGAGCAACTATGAGAGTACCATAAAAACAAGGCATACAATCACTTTGTATTTTATTCAAGGGAGGAGTGATTTTTGTTTTGAAACACTTTTCTTTTTATTTTCTTTTTCTTTTTCTTTCTCTTTTTTTGAATATTGAATCCAGAGAAACTGCCAACTTTCAGGCATGGGTGCATGTCTTTCCAGTGAGACCCCCTAGAACAACATTCGATTTTTGAGTGCCCTTTTGATTACTCTTACTCCCATTTTCATTAGATCTACAAGGATCTTAGTACAACCATGTTGCATAATAACTCCCACAGAGGTCACCAAAGAGAATCCTCAAGTCCCCTTGATGTCACACCCTAACCATTCCCTCTTGGTCCATCCTTCTTCATTCTGGGTACAATGAACATAAAATTAATTTTAAGTTTTTTAAAAATGTCAAGAATATCACTATACCCTCAAATAGAATGTCTTATTTGTAGAATGGATGAGTGGGTTTAATGCACTCACTGTCCAAATAATTGATCACTCAAGACTCGACAACATAGAACACATCTCAACCAACAATCCACATGAGTGTTTTATTTGTAGATGAGATTACTTAAAAAAGCATAAAAAGACAAAGATACTTAAAAAGAAAAAAATACCAAAAAGACAAAAAGATAAAACAAGAAGTTGAAAAATGAAAAACTGGAAAAAAAAATTGAAAAATTAAAGAAAATGAAAAATATTTATTAATCCTGCTTGTTATTAGAATGGGGGATATCCCGCATAACGAATCAATTGAGGATGCAAGGATTAATAAATGGAAGATGAGGATCCTTCCATGTTGGAAATATTCTAGCTTGGTCATATTTACCCCATTGGGGTTCACACACTTGATTATAATAAGCATAGTGGGGCAATTTATACACTGTGGTTCTTAGGTGAAGAGTTGACCCACTATGATGTTTGTGATTGTTAGATGGTATGCAAGGATTGGGATGATGCCTTCCATGGCTATGTTCATTGGGCCATATTGTTGTTGGAGTGTGAGTTGGTGGCCTTGATGGAGTTACATGAGGCATTGGTTTCGAAGATAAGGGTGTACCACAGTGTGGGACTTGTGCTAAGTTGGAGGATGCAGTGGCTTTGAAATTGTGTTGTCCCTTCCTAGGGTCATTTCTAAAGAAGGGACGCCTTCGGTGTTGCTGAGGTCTCTCATTACTGTTGGAAGTAGTAGCACAAGTAATGTTCGTGGGTTGTTGCTGTGGTGCAACACCTTAGGAATAGTTGGTGGCGATGTAGAAGGAGGGAAAGGATGAGAATGTTGAAAATGAGAAGAAGTGTAAGGTACACAAGGTGGTGGTTGTGTTGGAGGCATGGGCTGATAGTATTAAGGAGAATGGTACTGTGGTGAGATAGAGTATGTTGGCCCAGTTGGGGAAATAGGATGTTGAACTAGATAAGCATTTGGATTCGGATGATAAGAAGGGTGTCTCTAGTCTAAGGGTGGCTTCCCCCACGACTGGGATTGTTGCCACTGTGATCAAACACAGTATCTCTGTATGAACTCTAGATGTAACGTGTTTCTCCAATGCTCATGTAAATGTAACAATATTGGGCATTGGCCCTTGGGGTGATCGTATAGGCATATGTTGCATTCATACGTATGATTGGCAGTTAAGCTCTTATTTTCATTATCCCTTCTTTTCGATTGTCTAATGATACTTTTTCCTACTTCTTGGGTTGTCAAAACTCTATCTTCAATGAGATCAATATATTCTTTGCACTTTTTATGCGTCCATTCCAACATCTGATTGATCTTTGCCTCGACTTCTTCTAATAATTTTTGTATCAGCAAAGATGGTTCTTTCTTCTTGTGATTGGTTGATTTCTCCTTTTTATGATAATGGACCTTTGTTAAGTTGAGATTTTGGTCCCGTTGATGTTTTTCAGCACTCTCCCATTTAGCTAATTCTCCTTCTTCTTTTGCTACCTGCTTAATAAGCTCTTGGACTTGATGGGTTCATAATTTTTATAGTTGACCTTGGGCATACATCCCTAGGGTTTCTCTTGTTGCATCATGAAGCCCATCGATGATATGGTACATTAGCCTTTCCTTAGAAAACCCATGGCCTGGACAGTTGTTTAATAGTGCATAATATCTTTCTAAGGCCATGTTCAAGGGTTCATGTTGTGCTTGTTTCCATCCTTGGATTTGTTTCCTCAACGTTGCCACTCTTGCGTAGGTTTGATATTTTTCGTTAAATACTTCTACCATTGTTGACCAACGTCGTATTGAATTTGGTTTTAACAATCTATACCATACTTTTTCTTGACCAACGAGTGTCATGGGAAAGAGCTTAAGTTTTTGCCAACTATTATCAATGTTGTTCCATGTGCAGGCATCATAGAAGGCTTGGAAATGTTGATGTGGATCTAGGTCATAGCCTCCTGAAAATTTGGAAAAGTTGTTTAAATCGAGCCTGGGTAGATGACTCTCTTTACAATGCCTATGGGATATTCGAACAGCCTCTTGTATTTGCGTTAGGCTTGTAGTGGCGAATAGGGGTTCATCGTCATCTTGTAAGTTATGCTTTTGTGCATTAGGCTGACGTTGCTTTTGTTCATGTTCATAAGAAACCCCCACTTTGGGTTGCGTACTCCAATCTTCGTTGTCATATAATTCATTGGTTTCCCAATGAACTCCCTCACTAGGTGTGGCATTATTATAGTCTTGTAGGAGAGGCATGGTTGTTAAGTTGTGTGTGAAATTACGTGTGACTTTTAATAATTATTTCTTCATAAAAGATATATTGTTAATTCCTTTATAGTGACCTTGTATGATATAACTAATATAGATAACTAGCACTGTCCTCAGCAACAACACTAAGGATGAGTGGCGAGGTACCCCTACCCTAAACCATACAAATACGAGCATTACACGCATGATCCAGTCGAACTCCATAGATGGACTAGTTGTGGCATCTAGATAGTTAGCCTTAGGTCGCAGTTCGCTGTCTTTCCACTTGGACTAGTATTAGCTTTGTCACGTATGGTTTAGTCCAGAGTGAGGTGTATGATGGGTTTCTAATCTAATGCTACTTCTGAAGGCAATGGAAAGTAATATTGACTAAGCTAGGAGAGAAGGGTGAGAGAGAATCTAATCTAGCCTAAGTGCGATGAGCATCCGTTCCTTGATTATCCGTACACACCTTGGACTTCATGCATGACTACCACTGGGATTACCAAGCACAGATCTTAGGTATGCTACTAGGTTACCAAGTAGTCACACTTAAGTGCTCGTANGATCTAATCCCCTTTAACTCATCTATCTACCTCTTATTTATAGATGAGGAGATAGGCTGCGATATCACGTATGCGATATTGTGGCCGTGATATTGTGGTCGCCCAAAACATGACTCATCACTAAGCTTAGTATTAGAGACTTGTCCTTAGAAATCTCCAAGGAAGATGGAGCTGGAATTATTCAAATATGTAGAGTTCCATGTATCGGATATAGTGATAGCAGGTGTAATTGTGTGTAGAAAATATGGGCAATTAAATAGGAAAATAATACAACATGCAAAATATGTGTTGAAGATATGTGTGTGCAAAAATGCTTGTATGTGGCAGCCACTCAACAAGAAGGCACCCAGTGGCTAATTATAGATAGTGAAATTGAATTAAACAAATACATGGAATTGACAAACTAGATAATAAGTGCCTATTTAGAGGAAATTGACAAGTTAGAGCAGTTAAGAAGAAGACACCCTTATCCATACATAGGTTAAGAGGAGATAGAATAGGGATAATTAGAGATCCCAAAAAAAATTGAACCAAAACCACTAGAATTGAAGGCCTTACTAGCAACACTAGAATATGCTTTCTTAAATAATCAGAAGTTAATTATAATTAACACCAACCTAGATAAAGAAGAAAAGAAGAAGTTATTGGAAGTAGTCAACAAGTGGCCAATAGCATTTTCTTGGTCTTATGATGAGATCATTAGCATTGATCTGAGAATTTGCCAACATTAGATATACATTGATCGAGTGGTAAAACCACAACACTAACCATAGCGAAGGCTAAATGCAAAGCTCAAAGAAGTTGTCAAGTAAGAATTGAAAAAATTATTAAAGGCAAGATTCATTTATCTTATTGCAGACAGTGAATGGATCAGTCCCTTGGTAACTATTTAAGAGAAAGAGGGCAAGTGGAGAGTGTGCATCAACTTCTAATTATTGAACTTTGTTACATTCAAAGATCATTTTCCCTTGCCATTTGTTGACTAAGTCCTGGATACTATTGCAGGACATGAGTATTGTAGTTTTTTGGATGGGTATAGTAGAGATAACCAGATTTGCATTATGCTTGAAGACTAAGAAAAGACAATGTTCACTAGTCTATGGGGAAAATTTACTTACAAGTAGATGCCTTTTATCCTTTGCAATGCACCTACCACCTTCCAGAGACTTGTACTCAATATCTTCTAGAAATAGATAGGTAATGATGGTAAAGTATTTATAGATGACTTTTCCATGTATGGGCTAGATTTCAAATAGGCATTAGACCATCTAGAGTAGGTACTAAACAGATGTATAGAGACTAACCTAAAGCTCAATTGGTAGAAGAGCCATCTTATGGTCTAGGATGGAATTATATTAGGACAATAAATTTCACATAGAGGAATTGAGGTGGATCTTAGAAAAATCTGAGTCATCTAGAATATCACCCAAAGGCCATAAACCATTAAAGATGTTCTATCATTTTTAGGCCACATGGGTACTATAGAAGATTCATAGACAATTTTTTAAAAAATTGCAAAATTAGTGGTTGAGCTGACTAAGAAGCATGCATCCTTGTAGTGGATTTAATCATGTGAAAAGACATTCGAAACCTTGAAATAGAAGCTGATAAAGACACCAATCCTATGAGCTTTGGATTGGTCTAAGACTTTTCATATCATGATAGATGCTTCAAATTATGCATTGGGCATGGTACTAACATAGTTAGATGACTAGAAGGGGCCATACTATATACATTGTGCCAGTAGAAGCATCACTGGGGTACAACTAAATTACACTACAATAGAAAAGGATGTTATGATAGTGGTGTATGTGTTAGATAAATTTTAACACTATGTGCTCAGGTATCTAATCTATCTCCAAAATAATCACAATGCAATCCAATTTCTTATGAACAAACTAGTGGTCAGTCCTAGGATGGTTTGATGACTCATTATCTTATAGAGTTTAACATAACTATGGTTGACAAGAAGGGCATGGAGAATGTAGTAGCTATTCACTTGTTGAGACTAAGATGGGACTTCCAAGATCAAGTAGAACCATTATAAGATCAATTCCATGATGAAAATTTGTTTACTAAGATAGTAATGGCTAAAGACTTAATAGGAAAGTCATGGACAACTAATTATATGACTTATTTAACAACATAAGAGCTTCATGTTGAGTGGAGCAAGAAACTAAAAGAACAATTCATTCATAAGGTAAAGCAATATATGAAAATAAATTGAAACCTTTACAAGATTTATGCTAATGGGTTACTTTGATGGCACATGCCAAAATGCAATCAATAATGGATCCTAGAGGATGCACATGAAGGCTCATGTGGTGGCCATTATGCAAAATGTAGGAAGGTACTAAAACTAATGATGGTAGGTTACTTCTGACCTATCTTGTTTTTGGATGTCCATACCTTCACACAATCTTTTGAATGATGCTAGAAAGATGGAGGAATAACAACCAGAAATGAAGGATCACAACAATGGATACATCCACTAGAACCATTTGATAAATGAAGAATTGGCTATATGGGATCCATCACATCAATGTTGAATGTGAAGGCCTACATAATAGTGACCATGGTTTATTACATCAAGTGGGTAGAGGAGGCAGCAATCAAAGATTGTATAGCAAAAATAACTACCAAGTTCTTTCGACAACATGTCGTGAATTAATTTGGAGTATTGAGAATGCTTATTTCAAATAATGGAACTCATTTTACTAATGCTATTTTCAAGAAGCTCATGCAATAGCTTGGGGTAAACCATAAGTTGACCACATCATACCACCTCCAAGCCAATGGTTAGGAAGAAGTAACTAACTAGAAAATCACTAGAATCTTAACTAGAACAATTAGTAGATTTAGAAAGGATTGTACCACCAAGCTTTATGATGCTCTATGGGCTTATAGAATGGTGTGGAAACTACCCATTGGTTATTCACCCTATGAGCTAGTTTACGGGAAATTACCCATGCTACTAATCCAGGCAACACTTCAAAATCTAGCTATTTTTAGCCAACTTGACTTGAACTTGAGCTTAGCCTAGTGGGAGCACCTAATGAATCTTAATCTATTAGAAGAAAATAGGCTAGTAGCACTCATGAGTAATGAGCTCCATAAGAACTACTCTAAGCATAGGCATGATGCAGGAATAAGACAAGTGTTGATATAGTGAGACAATAAAGTTCTCTATTATAATCCTAATCATGTCCAGCAAAAGGCTAAATTTCAAATGCTTTGGGAGGGGCCATACATCATTTAGGTGACTTACCCATTTGGTGCCATGTACATTCACAATCTATCTAACCCACATAGGCTTATCCTAGTAAACATCCAATAGGTCAAAACTTACTATTAATATCCCAACTCCACTAAGGATTCTACCTAGTTTGTCCGAATGTCCTCTACTTGTTCACATTTCTAGTTGACTAATCCTAATCATAGTCATGGGGGTATCCATTGGGACACATAGGTGCCTTATGAATTTCTCACTTTATTATTACTTTTTCTACTTTCTTTATAAATTTTCTAATTCTTTTATATCTTTCAATTTCTTAATAATTTCTCAATTCTTTGATATTTTCTAATTCTTTGATAATCTTGCGTTCTTTTTATCTTTTTAATTCTTGATATATTTTCTAATTTTTTGTATTTTTTCTTCATTTTAATTATACATATTTTTGTGAATTTTCAATTAAAATACATCGAATAAGGCAAGATGTAGTCCTAATAATGTGAAGATTTCTCTATATTATTGATCATATGGGACTGATTATCTATACAATGAGACCATAACATCTATCCACCCATTCCAGCAATACCATGGCCATAATGACTTTCTTCTTATAATAAAACTAAGAATAAGTCTATGATCATTATGCTTGGACAGAAGAGTGAAGAACCAAGTGGGAATGCAAAGGATGTGACATTAAGGGAATTTGTGGATTCTCTTAGATTACTACTATGAGTTCTATCCTATTGCTAAAAGATGTATTATATCCTTGTAGATGTAATAAAAAATTGGGAGTAAGAGTACAATAAGTGCTACCTTACCACATCACTAGAAAGACATGTTACCCATGCCTGAAGGTAGGTGGCTTCTTAGAAATCCAAAAAAATAAATAAAAAGTGCAATGAATAAACTCCTTTCTTGAGCAACACGTCAAGTGGTAATACTCCTTGAAATAGTGGTAGTCTTATGGTTGTAACTCTCAAAGATAAAACAATGTGATGTCACTGGAAAGTGGTTTGGACTTTGTTTGAATTTTGGAAAGAAGGGCTAATGATTTTCTTAACCATAATCACACACAAGGATTCATTATACCTATGGTAAGATGCCTAACATCCTAGTTTCAGCAATCCCTTCTATAGTCCATCTCACCTCACTATATATTTAATCATAACTTGTTATGTTACACAATACAATGTTATTTTCCCAATTTGGCAATACAAACATGTGTGTTTTGCTAGATAGGTATGTCTTACATTTAACTCCTTAAGTACCTAGGGACACTTTCAGGAGTGGTTATACAAGGGCACCAAGGGATGAAGCCTGCTTTGGGGATGACCCACTTGTATAACTCTTATATTTCATATTTGACAAGCAATTCCACATCATCTCATGCCTTTCAGAAAAATAAAGATTCAATAAATACTTCCCATAATATCTAATAATTTGTCTATATATCAGAACTTCATTATCTATCTCTTATCAATCCAATAAACTTTCGTTGCCCAAGATCCCTTCTTCGTGAACTTTGACTGCTAAATCTTTGAAAAATGTGCATCATTCATGGTCCATGATCCTATAGCCAAGCTTTACATCTTCTTGACATTCTATTTGACTCATTTTTTCAAAAAAAAAAAAATCGATGAAAAATTTGAAATTTTTAATGGTGACATCAAAGCTATGATGATGTATTATCTATGATGTCATGGATATAAAAATAGTATATATATGCATGAGAGTTAGTGAAATTTCTCAATTTCTAATTTTGCAACAAGAGATTTTTTGTAGTTTTTTTTTCCTGAGAGCTCTTGCACATTAGCTTCCACAAGCCATAAGTTTGTCATTATAGCTCTAATTTCCAAAATTCTTAAACCCTATTGATCCCAGAGTGCTCAACTTAGTCATGGAGGGGTGCATTGCATGATATAACTGAAAATTTAAGCAAAAAATTCTTAGCACCTGGAAGATACTATAAAGGGTAAATACAAAAAGATAATAAGAATCTTAGAGTTAATTAATCAAACTAAGGCCATAAAGACTTAGATAATCCTCCTAATAGATCATACAAACTATTTTAGGCCATAATAAGCAAGAAAACAATTGAGGGTCATAAGTAACTAAAAGATAGAACACCTAAGAGGTTTCTGTTTGAAAATTTTTCTAGTCTACAATCAAGGGTATGAGCCCTTATTAGGTATATCTTTTCAAGAGTCTATAATAAGAACTTGATCTAACCAAGGGTATGAACAAGATAGAGAACTATTAAGAATTGATGTGAACACTTTAATATTTTGAAACCCTTGTTGATTATAGATGGTCCCAAAGAGACCACTAGAAGGAAGACATTCGCAACATGGGAGCAATTGAGAGGTCGTGGGAGAGGTCAAATTAGGGAACAAACCCCATAAGCAAAAGATGCAAAGCAGGAGGCTCAATCATATAACATTCATCAATAGACTCATAGCATAGAGCACTCAACCCAAGGAAAGGCAAAAATTCCACAAGAACCTTAACAAAAACAACACCTCACAGTGTCACCGAAATGCCTCTAGGCCATCCAAGAAAAATTAGTCATTTTCATGATCATCATTGAATTGAATTTTGGTCTATTTATAGAATTTGCTCAAGAGGCAGTGAAGAAAAAACTCCAAGGATCTCCTCTATGGTCCACACTCATTGATAGTGGTGAATAATACTTAGGAGAAATGTACTAGTTTTGGTGGAACAAATAGGTCAATGCCATTGTCAAAATCGAAAGAGTTTCCATATCTTATTCAATGGAAGTAATCACCAAGGCCCTTAATGTTCCCAATGAAGGGGAAAATGTGTCATAGATCTCAACCAGATCTGACATTGATGCAGTAGGGTTGTGGTTACAAAGAGCATATGGTAAGGAAGATAAAGATTATAGTGAGCTCACAGTAGAAGAAAAGAGATGTATTTTAAAATTGGCACCTACCACTTGTTTCCTACAAAAAGGCTCAATAGAATATCCATTTATGTGGCAAGAGGAAGTGTCATCCTAATGATAAAGTTAAACACTAACTTCACCCATCTATACTTCATTGAGATTCAAAAGTACACTAAATAAAAGAAGGTAGGAAAGTTGACACTTCCATTTCCTTGTCTTATCAAAAAGCTGTGCAAGCAAGCTAGAATCCTTGGGTACACAAATTATGTCCCTAGGAAGGTGAAGATTGTCTCTTACACATAAATGCTTAAACTGGTGCCACCAAAGAGGGGTCAAGTAGAGAAATCAGCAAGCATTGAGGGAACTGTAGGTAACACTCTTACTAATAGCATTCTAGCTACTAGTCAACAACAATAAGCTAGACCTAGTCATCAACCACAAGCTAAGCAAAAATAATAGCAACAACAAGTTCCACCGTCGCTGCATGACTATAAACCATCTATGAGCCATCTATAGTAGATTATAGAAATAATCAGTTGGGGAATAAGGGAAGGAGCTAATTTGTATAAAGTGAGACAAAGCTCCATAGGCCTATTATATCTAGAAACAGCTAGTGGGTAAGTATAATTACAAATAGGAGGAGAGGATGACCAGGCATAACAAATCTCAAGGAACACTACATTATTCAAAGTAATGCTTAAAATAGGTGAAGGAGCTATAGTTGTGGTTATGTAGCACCAAAATGCAGTGGGAGCAACTGAAGTTGTTACAAATCATATCAAAGAGTCATTTAATATTCCTGTTATGTTAGTGATTGATATTTCTGAAGCAAGAAATGCTCAAATACTTGCTAATACCTCAATGAATCCTGCAAAACATGAAGACATACTAGAGTGAGAAACTCAATGTTCCAATTGGCTAGCCTTACCTAGGACAAACCCATGGAGAGTTAATAAATCAAAGAGCATCCATCATACCTCAAGGCCCATTGGTTTTTCCACAGGGAACAAATGTAGAGGTTAAAAATCTTTACTTATTACCTATTTTTAATGGGACAAACAACAAGGAATTGGTTACTGAAATAAGAGAATTTGAAATAGTAGCATAATTTCATTCTAAAAAAATAAATAAACCTTATAATAATAGGTTGATACAATGACAATATGTGATAATAGGTGTAAATGTCAAGTTGGGCACCCTTATGTTTTAAATTAACATAAACTCTATGGAAGCAGTGGAAGAGGCATGCCAACCAAGAGATGAGTGGTGGTTATGGCTGTGTCTTTAGCCACATAATGAGATGCATTAAAGAAAAATAGGGTAGAAAATCTCCCCTTCTTTTCTTTTACCACCACTCTATGTTTAATGCTTTGGTATTTATCATTGCTCCAAACTTGAATGCACTTGCCAATGTTAATGACAAAAGATCCAAGAGCAGGCTTAACACCTATCCAGAGACCATCCTTATGCTTAACCTTGAAGCCCTTGCACGTCATCGTCCTACAGATTAGTCTGTAGTATCATGAATAGCAAGTCATAGCGCTGACATTGGGGATAATCACAATCTTGGAATTCCCACCTAACGAGTCTTGTTGTAGTGACTTGCATAACCTACTTCTCATCTACAGTGCCATGCAATCACTCATCTAATGTCACCATGTTGTTCCTGCAATTGATCTCATCAACCATCATTACCTACTCCAGCCATGGACTCACTTGCAAAACCTCAATAATTATTTCAAAGATAGCATCCACTGTAACTCCTTTGCATCCTTCTAGTGATAAACATTTTAGAGTAGTGTTCCTATTAACTTGCTTACCATTGTGGTGTCTATAGGGTGTTGTAGTGACTACATTTTCATTCCTTCACTACTGTTGTTGGTGTGGAGAACAGGAATGAACTTGAAAAAGGCTTATTGGTGTGGAGAATGGGAATGAACTTGAAAAAGGCCATGGTGGGGATGAAAGTATATGAAACATCTTGGGGATGTACTAGAGGTTCCTTAGAGCTACTGTAATTAGGTCTTGGTGATGCATGTCATCAAGCACATCTAAAAAGTCTTTGGCATGATTAGAATGAGCAGGCACCATATTTTTTAGGTGATCTTTGATCATTTCCTCAAAAATGTAATTGAGTTTTTCTTTGACCTTCTTTGCCTTCCTTTGAATGCCTTGACAATGAAATACACTTATGAATGGATAAAATCTCCTATATTGAATTTGAGCAAAGTGATTGCAACGTCATGGAGAATGATCTTGAAACCAAGTGCGAAGTCATCCCCACCAATTGCATAGCCTCGTCCTTGTATGTCCTGCCACTCAACAAGTGTAGCGACACCCTAGAAATAGTGTCCTTTAATGCCACGAACATATTCACCACCTTTGCATCATGGTTATTAGCTTCCCACAAATATGAAACCAAGACTCCTACCTGCTTCACATATCATCAATAATAATAAATTAAGAAAATATACAATTTGGACAAGGCAAGATGATGGTGATGATATAATGTCTGTAACTTCAGTTGAAATTTCATTCATTTGAAACACTAATATAGTCTCTACTGTATAATTTGTAAGCAAAAAGAATTTAAGCCTGGGCTAAATACAAACTTACAAATAAATACTTTTCTAGTGCACTATGTAATGTGAAATTAAAAACCTTTCAAAGTATAAACTAGAGTCACAATTTTAGTTGATTACTTGGGTTGATTCCAACTAGCACAGGATCATATGGTCTATAATTAGAATGGTAAGTCATTACCTCATATATTTTAAAAGCCATCAATGATCTTTTTGAATTTCCAAGCATGTAATGAGACCAGTTGAGTTCTATAATCTATAAACACTACATGATAAGTATTGAAAAAATCCTCAATTGTGGTCCATGGGGATTTTATGTCTACTTGGCTGCTCTTAGATTTGAGCACACGTCTTCTAGCTTAAGAAACAAGGATTTTACCATAATTCCAAATGATTATCCTTGCTTCTCAACTCACTACGTTATGTCCATTATTTTCAAGTCCATAATGCTAATAGTCTAAGACTATGAAATATTTTTTACAAGCCAAAGGATGACAGTGTTGCCCTAATAATATATATATACTTTATATATAATGTACACTATAATATTTTTATAATGTTTATAATATATATATATATATACATATATATAATTATAATCACATTAATATATATTAATATATCATATTAATTAAAGTAAACTAAAATAAACTAATAAACTAATACTCACCATTAAACTAAATTACAATAAATATTAATTAAAAACTAATTAACAAAATAAAATCCATTGAAATGCATGCCTTTAACAAAGATACTTATTAAAAACTAAACCAATTTTTGGGGTTTAACATAGCCCCTGACTAGCCTTTGGCTAGTGCTTAGTCATAAAGGCAGAAATAAAGTAGATAAATAAATAAATAAAATATTAATATATGCATAAAATTATGCTATTGTTATTCTAAGATATTTTTAGGCTAACACATTAAAAACATGTAGACATTTAACAAGAAAAAGATCAAAAATAACAAAACAAAAATTAGACTTGGCCATTGTCCAAATGTTTATTTACTAATTATTTACTAAGTATGTATATATGCTTGTTTCTCTTCTGATGATGAATTCTTTTTCTTGGATATGAGTCCACATATAACTTCGTTAGGAAGGCCCTACCTAGGATTAATTAGGCTTAACACCAACTCACAAGGTTTGCTTCATTAGGTATAAGAATGTCTTATAAACTCAAGGTTTAAACCTTTTCTATGATTTAAGGATTCGAGATGCATTATTTACATCTAAATCATTCCCTAACTTGCTCTTGGGTCAACTTCCAAGTTGGTTATACCTTCTATCATATCCTTTATTAATTGGTTATTTCCCCTTGGCTAAATTAAGCTAAGGTATGTAACATGCCTAGGTTAATTAGCAAATATAAATTATTAAAAAGAACATGGTCAAAGGATATACCAAAAGCAAAAAGTGCCTTGGGTTTTATATATTTAGATGACTAAAAAGGTACCAAATGAAATGGATGAATGAGTGTTGATATCCATCATTAATGACCATAGTAGGATCTTGACCACTGATGCATATGGAAGACATGATGGGAAACACAAAGAAAACCCATGCACAAAAGTATGACTAGTCAGAAGAGATGACCATGCAAAAGAAAAATAGGAAGATAACTCAATAAAAATGAAAAAGAGGAATAACAAAAGTTAAAAATGATGTAAAAAAAAAAGAAAAAAAAAGAATAATAATATGAGAAGTACAAAAAAACAAAAGCAAAATAACTAAATAACAGAGTAAGAGGAATGATTAAAAGTGAAGGTTTCNGCTTTTTTTCTTTTTTATATTTTTTTCACAAGAAATTCAATATCTGATTGGTTTCAATCATGAGGTTCTTGTGGGAGCCAAATTCATTTTAGAAGGGTTACTCACATGGCATTGATCCTACTTGATTTTGGTAGATGCCTTTACCACTACAGAAAATAGGTCCAATATGACACACCTTTTCCACCTTGGTGACTCATTCAAGTAGGTATTTTATAGAAACCAAACCCTAATAAGCATTATCCTAAATTGAGCTATTTAGCCACCTTGACTTATGAAAATTGTACTCAAAGAATATTGTTAAAAATAATGAAGTTTATTATGTGTAAGACACTTATTACTCTAAGGCTCACCCTTAGTTGAATTTTGGGTTTAAACCTACCAATTTCAAAGTAGGGGGAGTTGTCCTTCTCCCTTGCATTCCAGACATGATGCTACTGAATTATTTATAGTCTCAACTAACAATAGAATGCCCTATTGTCCTTTACATTTTTAAGGTAAAAGTTGTAGACTATAAATACTTTCTTTATTAGCTTATTCTATGACATAAGAGTCCTTTTGAGGGGTGTGTTTGAGAGCTAAGACATTTTATGGATTATTGTCATGTAATTCATTAGTAGTGGGATAAGTTGGGTCACTTAGTTCTACTAGTTCATGTTTTTTGGGTTTCTCAATGTGATGTTGGTGATATAACTTAAGCCTTTGTCCATTGACTAGGAATATAGTTAAGGAATCATCAATAGGTGATATGAGAATGTTTTCATTATCATGGGGTTGGACAACTAAATAAGGGCTTTCCCACCTAGTTGTTAAGTTCCCTGAAAATTTACGTAATCTTATGTTATAGAGAAGAACTTTATTACCTATGGAGGAATGTTTTTTAAAGATATTATTATCATGTAATGTTTTCATTTGTTTCTTTACAATTTTTCTTTATCAAAAGCATGTAGCCGTATTTCTTCAAGTTTGTGAAGTTGGTTGATTCTAGCAGCCTCATTCATGTCTTCATCAAAATTGAGTTGTTGGGCTAATCACAAAGATTATATTTAAGTTCAACAAGTAATAGACATAACTTACCATAAACCAATTGATAAGTTGAATATCCTAAACTTGGTTTATAGGTAATCCAATAAGCCCAAAGTGAGTATTGGAATTTTTTAGACCAATCCTTCCCTTTAGTACATATAGTTTTCATTATTATATTCAAGATAATTCTATTAACATTCTACTTGGTCATTTGTTTGAGGATGATAGGAAGTAGCTATCTTATGTTGGATACCACAAGACTTAAGAAATTTTTCCATGATTTTATTGACAAAATGGGTTCCTTGATCACTAATAATCCCCGTGGAGTTCCAAAACATGTTAAAATATTTTCTCTAAGGAATACTACAACCACCTTAACATCATTGGTTGGGGTGGATTTTGTTTCTATCCATTTGGTAACATAATTGATACAAACCAAAATGTATTGACATCCATTAAATGGTGGAAATGGTCCTAAAAAGTGTATACCCCACACATCAAATGGTTTTATTATTAAAATTGGTTTTAAAGGTATTTCATGTCTTTTTTTATGGCTCCCATTTGTTGAAATTTATCACACTCTTGCACATACATGTGCATCTTTAAAAATTGAGGGCCAATAAAATCCACTTTAAAGGATTTTCATAGTAGTACGTTTGCTATCAAAGTGGCCATCCCCTAAATCATCATGGCACATTTGTAGAATTTCTTGTTATTCATTCTCAACCACACATCTTCTTGCTATGTTAGCTTTAAATATTCAATAAAGATACAAACTACTCCAAATGTACCTAGATATGTTACGTAGGAAAGATTTTTTTCCCTTACTCCAATTGGTAGGGATTTTCATAGTGGCTACATAGTTAGCTATATCAACAAACCAAGATCCTTTCTTGTAAAAAAAAGTTATTCATCAGGAAAGTTATCATGAAAGATTCATTGTGTTCAATTATCACCAATAGTTTTTAGCCTTGAAAGATTATCTGCTACTACATTTTTTCTACCTCTTTTATCTAAAATATCTTGGTCAAATTCTTAGAGTAATAAGTACCATCTCATTATTCTTGCATTTTCTATTTTTTTGGTAGCTAAGAATATAATGGCTGAATGATTAGTATATACTCTAGTTTTATATCCCATTAAATAATGTCTAAATTTATCTAGAGCATATACAATGGCTAATAATTCTTTTTCTATGGTTGTATAATTTACTTGGGCTTGGTCTAAACTTTTGGACACATAATAAATTACTTGTGGTTTATGATCAATGAATTACACTAAAACTACCCCTATTGCTATGTCACTAGTGTCACACATTAAATCAAATAGATAATCTCAATTAGGTGCATTTAATATAGGGGCTATGGTTACTCATTTTTTGAGTTCCAAAAATGCTTCGTAATAGTCATTAGTCCAAACAAATGCAACATCTTTTTCTAAGAGCATGTATAATGGTTTAGTAATTTTTGAAAAGTCTTTGATAAACCTTCTATAATACCTAGCATGTTCTAGAAAAAATCAAAGAGTCTTTAAATTAGTTGGAGTTGGAAGTATAGATATGACTCTTACTTTCTCATCACCCATCCCTATCCCATCTTTAGAAATAATGTGTCCTAATACTATGCCACATGTAATCATCAAGTGACTCTTTTCCCAACTTAATTTTAATTTTTTATTAACAGATCTATCTAAGACTTATTTGAGATGTTTGCTAAGATTCCTAGGTGAAGGTCCTCATAACTCCATGCAAATGCCTCAAATTTTCTATGTCAAATTTCTAATAATTTTCTTTCTTGCTCATTAGTAAGTTGGAAATTTATTATTAATGGTTTATTTTAATCTAGGAAGACATACTTAAGTGAAGTAGGTAGTTCTCTAAGATCTAAGAAATCTTTATTTGAAGGTTGAATTATTTCTCCAATATTCCCTGAGCTCAAATTCAAAATTTGGTCAAGGAGATCTTGTTGTTCTTTAGTTGAGGGGTCTAAAAAATTATTCAATACTAAGGTTTCCCTATCTTGTGTCATTGTTGATGTGGGTAGAGTGTAGAGCATTCTTGCTTCCTTCAAGTTTGCATCTTCTTTTACCTTATCATATATATTTAATGTAAAAGTAAGATTAGCAAAGGAGAGTTGAAGTTGCCTTGACTTATACTTAATTATTGCATTAACTTTTGCTAACGAAGCTCAACCTAATATAATAGAAAAACAATCAAGATCTTTTACTTTCAAAACAACAAAGTCAATTAGGTATTTTCCTTTTTTTACCTCAATTATCAAGTCCTCTATTATTCCTATGGGTTTAACATTTGATCCATTAGCCAATGATATTATCATGTTTACTCTTTTGATACCCTCAATATCAAGTATCCTTGCCATTTCAAGAGGCATGATATTAATGCTGGTTCCTAAATCCAATGGGGGAATTTTTGATCACTTGGCCATTTATTTTGATTGGGATGGTAGGGACTCTTGGATCTTGATATTTTGGAATCTTGTGACTTTGTATAAGTTGAGAAAGATTATCAACCAAATAAACCTATTTAGGGATTTTTTCCTTTCTTTTCCTAGTACATAATTCCCTTATATATTTAGTATAAATAGGTGTGTCTTTTATAGCTTGTTCCAAAGGAATATGTGAATACAATTCATCAAATATTTTTTCAAGATGGGCTTTAGTTGTAAAATCCTCTTGTAATCATTTAGGAAAATGAGGTAAAATTGGTTGTCTAGAGAATAATGGTTATTCTTTTTCCCTAGTTGGTTGATCTTCCTCATTTGCTATTTATGGCTAAATTTCTTCTAGTGTCCCTAGCTCCTAAAATCTCACCCTCTTTTGGGGTTTAGGTTCAAATATTTTTTCACTCCTTGTAGTAATGGAATGTAATTGCTCTTTTCCCTTTTTTTGAGATGTGGGATTGGGTTCAGGTTGGGATGGTAACTCATTTTTAGTTAAGTTCTGAAATCTTCTCGTAGTCTCACTCATGAATTGTCTACTTTCTTCTATGAAGGAAGTAAGGCTTTGGATGAGTTTATCCAAGTGTTCATTATTGATTGGCTCTTATACTGTTGGAAAGCCTTCACTAACTATTGCATTTTTTCTTGACCATATAACAAGGTTGGATAGGTTGTTTGGTCATGTTTGGGGCTACCACAAATGTTGCATATTTCACTTTGAATTACATGAGCTTGTTTCTTAATCCATTGTGTTAAGTCATCCCCTTTTCTATTTAACTATTCTATTTGTTGGGTCATGCCTTGCATAATGTTGGGTTTTGGCCAACATTTACTTTGATCTACTAATGAGTTTATAATTTTCTAGCCATCTTTCGATGTCACATTTAAAATATTTTCTCCACATGCAAAGTTAACATTTTGCCTACAATAAGGTAATAAGCCTTCTATAAAGATGTGAATTAATTGATGGGTTGGGAATCCATGGTTTGTATTCTTTAAGCACAATCCTTTAAATCTATCAAAAGTACTCTCATAGTCTTCATCCTCATGTTGCATAAAACTCATTAATTATTTCCTTAATGAGTACAACCTATGATTAGAAAGAAATCTTTGTAGGAAAGCATTCTTAAGTTCATCCCATGAACTAATTTGTGTTTTAAGGGTTTGTAGCCAAAATTCAGCTTTGTCCTTTAAGGTTGATTTAAAGGAAATAATCTTAGTTGTGTCCCCACTTTAAGGTGCTAACATAGGTAATGTTGTTTCAAATTCTCTTATGTGGATAATTGGATCCTTGCCATATGTCCCCTTAAAGATAGGTAATAAGTGAATATTTTTAACCTCTACATCTATTATGGAAGAACCAACAAGCTTTGAGGTATGATATATGTTCTTTGATTTAATAACTCTTAACAGATTTGTCCTGGGTAAGGTTGGCCAATTGGAACATTGGAACTCAAACTCCCAAGGTAGAATGGTGATGAGTTGTAAAGGTAATCCTATGCCCAACCATACGAATCAAAAAGCATTCATGCGCAATCTAGTCGAATTCCGTGGACTTTATAGTTTTCGGTGCACTAGTATTTTAGGAAGTAAACCTTACCTTAAGGTCATTCGTGGTCTTCCCAATTACACTTATGATGCACATGGTATGGTTAAGTGTAATTGAGGTATATGATTTTTATGGTTTTAGTTTTTTAGGGTTTGTGGTGCTAAACTATAAAGGTAAGATGATTTAATACTATTGAGATTTAATGAATTAACTCATGTCTAACTAATCCTAACATAAGCATCTGGTTCCACTTGCTGTACACATCTTGAACCCATGTACCTACTGCTAGAATTACTAAGCACTACGCTATTGGGTGAACTAAGCAATAATGTAGCTAGGATTACCAAGCAAATACGTGTTACGCTCAAAGTGGTCGTACTTATGTATTTGATTTATCTAGCTTATCTTGCTTAATTAGCTTAATTACTGAAAAATATTAAATAATTGACTAAAAATATTAAATGCATAAATGAAACATTTAATCTATCTAGAATGTTTTAAGGTGTATCACAAAGTTCGTCTTTATTGCTGCACACACTGTCATGCTTAGGTACAATAGGGCTCAAATAAAGATTTGTGCACTTAATAACTCCTATTACGGGCACTTAGGAAAAATATTTTACTTTTCGAATGAACAAACTACAAGAGCTCTGCTACTACTTGGAAAATTAGATGCCATAAATGTGGTTGATGTGCACATATTTATAGGCCAAGATAGAACCCTACATTGATGAGGTTGCATCGACATAACAGACTATTGTATTGTCTGAAATCGTCGGCGTAAGGCTAGAAGGAAAGGAACATCGAAAGATCTCCAGAGAGATATAGATGACCCTGCCTTCGCGTGAGGGCAAGCTGGAAAAATGAAGGTAGAGTGCCTGGAAGGTCCACACGCAGATCAACCAAGGACTTCCCTGAGCGTACGTTGTTGCCTGTGTTGGGGTTATCGTCACAAACGTAAAACAGAAAAAATAACAGAGCGTAACAAACGTAACAGGGTGTAACGAACGTAACAGGACGTAAACATAAACATAATGTATGCAGGAAGAAACAATAGAATGGAAAATGCAGAAAAATAAATCAGAATAAGATGATGGATGGCAAAAATGAAACTGTATTGTATTAATTGACAAAAAACGTGCACCGGTCAAAACGTAGTTGCGTTGCAAGTTAGACGTCAAGCCTCGATGTGTGGTGTTTGCAAGCACTGGGAATCACGTGCGTCTGGGCTTAGGATTGTTGGTTTCTTGCTAAATTTCTGCCAACATTTGCCAACCCCATTTATGTGTTTGAACAGGGTATTTATCTACTTGTCTTGGGCATAGGAATGAATTAGAGCAGCGGCTGCGAGATGCAAGAAAAACAGATCGCATGACAGGTGTACATGGGCAAACTACATTCTAGACCGGGTGCACTGTATCTTACAACGTAAGCTATCTTACGCCCATAGAAGCAGCGTAAGAGCTTGGCAAATTCACAAATTATGAATCTTACAATGAACATTAACAATGAATTCAAAATTTGATTCTGGCTTGCTTGGATCGACTGTTGGATCTTACCTTGGCGTGTTTTCGGCATGCGTCTGATATGTTCTGGGCCATTTTTGGCAGCTCACGCTGGGCTCACACTGTCAGCGTGAGTTGGGCGTGACCTGGGCGTGAGCGTGAGCTAGGCGTGAGCTGGGCGTGAGCAGTGAAAATAGTCTATTTTTGAGCCCAAAATCAAGATTCTGAGGGTTGGGGACCTTGGGCAACCATTAGTGGAGGTCATGGGGGGTCCTTGTGCTCAATTTTGGCCTGTTTTGGCTTAGTTTTAGGGCTCCAAAAGTTGGTGACGCTGAGCCTTACGTTGTGCAGCATAAGAAAATGTAACCAAAGTGTATTTAGTGAAGACCAAGTATTTTGAGCGCAAAACCTTTGATTCTGGACACCGAAAGGTGGTGCAGTTGCTTGTGGATCCCAGGGGGACCTTGCTTGTTGAATCATGAACCATTGGGAGCTGTTTCGGAGGNACAAAGAAGTACAAAACACCACGAGCAATCGGGTATCAAGCATTGTCCGTCGACACTTTGCTAGATGTCATCGCATTGTGTTCAAAAGTACATGGGATTGGGAAATGAGGTTTTGAGATGCATAGGGAGAAGGTGTGTTACTGTGAGATCGGGGATTGATGAAGGGATGATTTTATTTAACTGTGGGAAGAGGAATGCTCTTGTGTGGACACTTCATGTTGGTCTTTATCAATAGCTAATATTTAGTGGACTTGGAACCAAGGCATGGGATGTGCGTCATTTGGAGGAACGAGACTCGTGTATCCTGTTTAAGAGAACTCGTTGTCACAACCAAAGCCATGCGGTGGGATGCAACATGATTGTTTGAGACACGAATGTTTTCTTCCAAGACAAGTACCTTCCTGCCTGGGGCTTATATGGGAAGTGTCAATGGGTCTTGTGATGGATTTTGCTCTTTGAGTCTTTCTTTGTTTTTTTGTTTTTGGAAAGAGCTTGCTGTCAGTTTTGTACTCGTGTTTGTGTCATGTGCTATGCATCGTTTTGTGTTGCCACTGGTTGTAGAGTTACAGTGAGCAACAATGCTTCCAGAATTTTGGGGATGAATGAGATGTATCAAAGGAGGTGTAACTGAACAGAGTAGAGAGAACATGCTAGGGAATGATGGACATTCGGGGAATTGGGAATGTACTTGTGAACGGTTTGATTAACCTGGTTACATGCATCATGAACAATGTGGTACCTTGTCGTCGTGATGAAGTGCATTCGTGTACGAGCACCTCTAGGTGTCATCCTGGAAACACAACTCCAAGAAGACAAGAAAACCACAAGTGAATGAGTTAGCTTAACACTTTAAACATGGATGCAACTGATGGGATGGAACACCACGTGCAACTGCAGGCAAACAAGATTGAGCAACAACAATATTTTCGGAGTCCATGTGATGAATTCATTGAGAAGGTTGATGATGACATGCCGTTTTATTTCAGCTACAGATTAGTAGGCCAATGAAGAAGTTGCCAGTTTATAGTCTTGGTGGACTCTTGTGGATTAGTTTTACGTCATAACCCGTTGGACGTTGTTAGTTTAGCGTCGTAGCGGACGATGCCATGCTAGTTTATAGTCGTGGCGGACTATGAAGAGGCTAGCTAGTTTATAGTCTTAGTGGACACCTTATCGGGGTCTACTCATATACCTATTTCGGAGACTATGAAACCAAGCATTTTTCCCGTCTTAACCTCAAAGACGCATTTCTTTGGGTTAAGCCTAAGGTCGTATTTGAGACAACGTTTGAGTACCAAGTCTAAATGCTTTGCATGTCCTTTGGTTGTTTTGGACTTGACCGCGATGTCATCTACATAATCATTGAGTGAATCAAACATGTAATCGTTAAATATATATGTCATTGCCCATTGATATGTGGCACCCACGTTTTTGAGACCGAATGACATCATATATAACAGAACGTGCCCCAAGGTGTCATGAAGGTCGTCCTAAGTTGGTGTTCTGAGTTGATCTTGATTTGGTTGTATCTCGAGAATTCGTCCATAAAGGATAATAATGCATGCCCAGCGGTTGAGTCAACGAGTTGGTTGATACTAGGTAGCGGGAAGTCATCCTTTATAGTGGCTACGTTGAGGTCACGGAAGTCAATGCATATGCGAATGTTGCCGTTCTTCTTAGGGACTACAACAATGTTGGATACCCAATTGACATAGTCAACAGCTCGGATGAAACCGGCCTAATAGAGCTTCGTGATTTCGTTACGAACTGCCAACGCTATGTCAGGTCTAACCTTTTGTGCTTTTTGCTTTACTGGTCTAAGTTTTTCATTGAGGATGATGTTATGCTGGATGATGCGAGGGTCCAACCTTGGCATATCGGCATACGACCAAGCAAATGTTTTGATATTATTCTTTAGCATTTGTGTAATGTCATTGGCAATTCGCGGATCTAGTAGAGTACTTAGTTTTAATGTTTTAACTTCGCCACTAGACATGGTGATGGGGACTTCGACGATGGGGTCCTCAGTGATGGTGTCTGCTTCTAAGTCCAAAGTTTTAGTCATATCTCTTAGGTAGTTTGGTGTTCCTTGAGTGGATGTCACGAAATTGTCATAAATTGATGATGAATCTAGATCAATGGATTCTAGATTGACTTCTCGTTGAATGGCTCCATGTGGTCCATTGATAGACAACGTTGAAAAGAGGTTCTTGCTATCCATATGCTTGTTCCTGCCAATTTAAACAACATTTTCTCGATGAGGAAGGTTTAAGTGTAGATGAGTTTCACATGATTAGTCTAACAAAATTGTGGAATGTAATGGCAGTTTAAGGCCATGCTGGGTCAATAATGTGTCAGTTTAAGGCCATACCGGGCCGTTTGCCAGCCATATTCCAATCATATACAAGTATTATGATTTGTTTTGGTGATTGTCAAATTATATATATATATATTTTGGATTTTTCGAAATGCATGGGTTATTTTATAAAACTTAATAAAGTGAAAATAGCATGAAATAAAATACATAAGAAGATGAGACAAAGGACGAGGCGCCACGTGGGTATTAGATGAGATAAAGTGGCATCAAGTGTAACGTGAACGTGAGTGACAAGGCAGGACAGCGTGAATTACGCTGGCGTGAGTAACTTGTCCTGGGCCCGCGTGAGTAACTTTTGCAGCATGAGTGACCCTAAAATCATAGCGTGAGTGGAGTTTTGTGGTAGTCTTGATAGGGTTTCAGTTATACTATGATGCGTTTTGGTTCTGTTTTGAATTTGGGGCTATTGTCTTGATTCCTGTTGTTGATTCTGGCTAGTGTGAGTTGCAAGAACTGCCCTGTTTCGAGCATTGTTTGCTGGGTTTTGGGTTGGGAAGACCAACATTAGTTGCAGGGCATTTCACGTCATTTCATACCTAAGTGAGTTGCAGCAACTACAATTTTTTTTGTGCGTTTTTAATCGCAATTTTTCTGTATTTTTGCGCGTAAGCGTATGTTGTGGGAACTGTATTTTTTTTTAATTTTCGTGCATTTTTGCAAACTTTTGCTTGGCAGCGTGAATCGCCTTAGCGTGAGTTGCTTGCCCTGGGTAGCGTGAGTTAGCTACAATCGCAGCGTGAGTGCGCCGCCATTTCAGCGTGAGCTGAGCCGCCGTTTCAGTGTGAGCTGGAGTTGTTGCCTTGTTTGTGTTGCAGCGTGAGTTTTCCGATTTTGGGTTATCCAGCGTGAGTATTGGACGGGGCGTGCGAAGAAAACGTTGCGTTTGTATGGATTGCGAATGACCCATGATGATGAAAACACAAGAGAATGTACATTTTCCTTAAATGCGCAAGAGAATGTAACTGGGGTTTTATAATCTGCCTTTGGCATCGCACTAATCCTTTTTCTTTGGGTTAAGGCAACACATAAATAGGCGGGTGTACCAATGCATTGCTTTATCCTTTATGCATACTGCCAAAAGGTTAACCTTATAATATGCATTCATTTTGTTACACCAAAAAAATGCCTTTAGGAGCGCCAAAGGTTCTGCGATGACTTGCACATTCACGCGTCTTTATTTTTCATTGCTGTTTTTTTGGTCTTTTTTCTTTTATGTTTCCGCTGAAAACAGAAAAAAGAAAACAGCGTCATGGGTCATGAACACGATGACGGATGGATGCTTGGGGTTTGCTTGTTCAATTATTTAAAAATCCGTTGTACCGGGCATAGATTCAAATCGGTTTCAATGGCTGGGTGCGGACCAAAAATTTCAGTTGCGGGAATAACCAGAAATTTCAGTAAAATGCACTTGTTTACGTATAACAAAAAGGCACTTGTTTGATCATCGTTTTGCACTTGTTTACGCTGAAATTTTTGAGGTCTGAAATAAAACTGTCCTTAGTCAAATTTGCGCGTTGCCGAGTTTGGAAGAAAATGGTACATTTAAGGCCCAAAGTTTGGCATTCAGGCGTTTTTCTCCAAAGCAACGAATCCCACCAGCACATGGTCAATGGCCATATGCAACTCATGGCGCTTTGTTTTAATTTTCCCCTCTAAAACTACCCATAAAGTGAAGCATTCATGTTTATTTTTAAACATGAAACTTTCCCAGAAAGTGGTTGCAACGTTATTTTATATAACGTAATAAAGCGACTTCGTTTTCATGGCTGCTTTCTTTCTTTTTTATATAAAGCGACTTCGTCTTCACGTCACGTCACGAAATACGTTATCCAGAATTGTGCTGCGCTATTTCTCTAAGCATCGCCCGAACTTCGTTATCAAAACTATATCGTCCACGTAACGTGACTTATTTGTAACGACGTTACAAAAATGTTATGTTATGTTATGTGGGCGTTATGTTATGTCATCAATTTCTACATATAAAAAAGCTTGCCCAAGAAACAAAGGTTGGGAGAAATACACATAACTTTTCTGTGGCAGATTTTCCAATGTATCTGCAAGGACTAATCAATAGTTCAAGTCACACACCCCCGTAATCCACTTTCTCCATTTATGCTTGTCTTTATTAGTCTAATTCTTTCTAAGGAAAAAAAAAAAAACCCGAAGAATACTGTTCGCTCAAAATTATTGAAACAAGCAATATTCATGGCAACAAGAGTTTATGTTTTATTATTCTTTCTCTAAGATAACTAGTGCCTTTTTTTTTAGCGTTTGAAAGGTTTTTTAATCATTGTAGGTGAGGTGAGTTTGGTGAATATTGGAACTTTTGATTTAAAATAATTTCAGTCCATTAAAATAATTTAACATAACCTTTTATATCAAGCTATATTATCGGGATAAATCACCTTATATGACCAATATATTAGTTTTATATAAAAGAAAATTGACACTATGCTTTATTAAATTGGTGATTTATTACACTGATTCGTCTATGTGTAAAATATATATTTTATCTAGTCCAACGATAAAATATTGATGTCGGAATCACATGTTTTGACGCTATGGCAGTGTGTTTTGGTGCAAAACGTAAGCGTGAGTTACTTTTCCAGCATCTAAGATAATGCGAACTAATTGCCATTTTACTTATGGTTGTAATATGAATTATTAATTATAATTTTTGTGAACGTTATCATTCTGATGTTGGTATTACCTAACGAATTTCCATGTTCTCATTAAGGATTAAACGGACCAAACAAATACTGGAGTTATTTATTTTATTATTATT
>MNCI01021389.1:522223-553469 GCA_015680685.1 Gnetum montanum
ATCCTCATCATCGAGTCCTGCTCCGCTGGGGCCAACCTCATCATCAACACAACCCTGCACCAAAACAAAATCCTAGGTAAGTAAATTAAAATTTGTAANACAGGGATGTAACTATGTATGCAAATAGGAATGTAATTTTAAAGACATGGAATCGTGACTTGTTCTAGTTTAAGGCCATTTCGGGCCATGCGTGCAACAACGTTTTAGTTTAAGGTCATTTCGGGCCATAAGAAAACAAGAGAAATTTAAACTGTTTTGGTGGGTTTTTTTTTGAAACCAGCAATTCTTGACCGTGGCGAGTTTTATGTCATTGCAAACATGTGGTAGTTTAATGTCATTTCGGACGATTGTAGTTTAACGTCATTTTGGACGATTGTAGTTGTTTAATGGTTGAGTAACTTCTTTAATTTTCGCAGATTGACATGGCGTGTTGGGCATGTCGGTGTGATTGTATATTCAGCATCTCCTTCGCTAATTATGTTAAACGGAAATTCAGACCATGAGACGTCCGGGGGAATAACTCCTATGTCAGCATGCTCTGATGTTTCCACGTTCTGTAATGTTTCTATATCTTCAGGGGGATCATAGTTTGGAGATTGGTTATCACTTTGGTTTTTGATAGGTGTGGCGTCTTGTTTAAGCTTGAGGGTAGTGTTGTCCTGTTTAGGTTCATTGAATTCGACCTCTGAGCCTTGGTTCGTGCCTATGTGTGCAGAGGTGTTGGGTGTGGCCGTATCACCGTGTATGATGATTTCACCACCTTCATAGGGTAAGTGAATCTCTTGGTGGATGGGTGAGGAAATCGCTTTTAATTGGGCTAACCATGGTTGTCCCAATATCAAGTTAAATCCAGGCATCTCGTCTACTACTACAAATTCAGTTGACGTGGGGAACCGGTGTCCCCTGCTATGAAATCCAAAGTGATTGTTCCCTTGACAACTATGTGTGATCCATTGAACGATTTCAGGAATGTTGTGGAAGTTGGTGTAATTTGTTCAGCTAGCCCTAACTGTTCGATGACAGGGTATGGTACTACGTTCATGGCTGCTCCGTCATCTACGTGCACCCTATGTATTTTAAATTGATTTACTTGTATAGTTATGAACATGGGTGTAGTGGTGACTTCTCTCATTTTTTCAGCTATTTTAATGTTTTCGGGATGAAAGCCTAGTGATGCGAAACCTAATCTTTGTTGTGGAGACATCATTGCATGAATTGATGGTTCAGTGGCAGGGAGGGCTTCACTAACCTGGATCGAAGTGAGCATTCATACCAAGGCTTCACGGTGCACCTAAGAAGTCATCACTAGATCATACAGACTTAAGGATGTTTTTTTTTGTTTTAGCACCTGTGTGACCTGAGTTAGGGCACTGGCTAAGTCTTTACTGTTTGGTATGTTTGTTGAGACTTGGTCCATTGGACCCAACAGCTGTATCTCTTGTGGAATGGCTTTCGTGTGGTCTGATGTGACGTTTGGGTTTGATGTATTTGTCATTCCTGATGTTCTGATTTTGTGACTTGTGCTCAGCTTGTCGGTTGTCAGAGCCATAGGTACAGCGTTTAAGGGAGTGGGTTTTGGTGGCCCCAATTCAAGACTTCGACGTTCCTCTTCCAACCGTTCCCTGGTAAGTTTGTCGGCGAGACGTTCTCACGAAGGTCGTGGAGGAACTGTTGGAGCTTGAACATTAGGTTGTTTTGGGACACGGATTATGAATGGAGTGGGTTGGGATTGCGGTTGAACTGTTGGAGGTGGTCGTGTGTCAGGATGTTTAGGCATCCTGATGACGAACGGGGTTGGTTTGGTTTGCGGTTGAGGAGTAGGGGGTTGAAGATCAGGGTGTTTGGGTATCCTGATTATGAAGGGAGTTGGTTGGTTTTGTGTTGGTACCTCCGTGGTTGCGACCGCGGGTGGCACCTGGACCACAAAGGGAGTGGGTCGGGTAGGTGGTTGTACATTTACGGTTGCATTGACAAGGGGTATATGAACGATGAATGGTTTTGTAGGTGTAGGCAGATTGTATGTGGGTTATGAAGGTTGTGGGGATGATGTTGACGCTATAGGAGGAACATGAATCATGAAAGGTTTTTTGGGCATTCCTTGCTCATTTCCGATATGGATTGTGTTAATGACGTAAGGAGCTTCCTTAGTATTAAGGGGATCTATGTACACGCCCATAGAATGATTTTGCGGTTTAACTGGGTTGGCATCATCAAATGTTACTTCACCCCTATCAATCATACGTTGTATGTCTTGTTTGAGAGTGAAACAATAATCAGTATCATGCCCATTCTGTTGATGGTACTTGCAAAATCGATCTAATCTAAAGCCTCTTGGAATAGGAGGCTCATTTGGAGTTGCCAAGCTTGGGTTTTGGGCCAATTTGCAGAATTGGTCATGCCTCTGGGCTGCTGCTGGATACAGCTGCTTGTGTTTAATGGCCCCAACCTTCAAAAGTTAATCTAACAACTGAGAAGGCTTCGTGGGGAGTGGTGTTTATTGAGCAGGGTTTTTCCTCTCAAACGTACGTGCATGACCCGTGTTAGTATCTTGCGTGGTTGATGATTCAGGTGTGTGTGCGGGAGCAGTTCTCTCATAGTTAATGGGGGAAGTAGGTGGTCTGCCTTGCTGTCCCATTCTAGTAGGTTGAGTTTCTACTACTGCTGCTACTGTTGCTTTAGCCTTTTCTTTATCTTTTTTAGTGTGTTGATTTTTGAAGGCTGAGTAAGCAGGGTCATGTCTATTTTGGGCTGCCTCTTCTATGTTTTTAATCTGTACAAAAGCTTGGCTTAGAGTGCTTGCATTTAGGTAGTACAGTTTTGATTTGAAGAAATCATTCACGGCTCCCTTAAGGATCGTAAGAAGGTACGTTTCTGGGATTGGTTCATGAAGTTCATTGAGTGTGACACTCCATCTTTGGATAAATTTTTGTACAGGTTCAAGGGGTGCTTTTTTTACCTGTATCAAATTGTCCAAGGTTGCTTCAGGTTTCAGGTTGTATTTAAACTTGGTAACGAACTGGTGTAAGAGATCCTCCAAAGAGGATATGGAGTTACGAGGCAAGGCTTGGTACTAGTCTAATGCTCTGCCAGTAAGGGACATGGCGAACACACGCAAGATTACATGGGGCCAAGCTTGAAGCAACAAGCATTCTAGTCTAAATGTGACTAGATGGGCATTGGGGTCTCCTTCCCCATTGTATTTGGTTAGTTGAGGCAAAGAAACTCCTTTGGGCAAGGTCAGTGGTGGGACCGAAGAGCTAATAGGATCATCTTGGTAAAAGTCTAATACTTTAAGCTCTTCATTGTTAGCGGTTTTGAGGCGTTTTACCTCATCAGCTAGTCCTTGCATCATTTTTTTAGCTTCAGCCCAGTCTTGGGTGCTAGGTAAAGGGGAAGGTTGGTTAGTTTGAGTGCCATACAAATTAGACTGCTGTACGGCTAGTGGGAATGATGATTGTTGAGTGATCGAAGGTTGCACTTGTGGCATATTTATAGTAGGTGCCACTAAGGGCGGCATACCGTAAGGTGTGGGTTGTTGTTGTTGTTGAGCAACAGGGGAAATCCATTGCCCAACTGTGGGTTGTGCATGAAGACTTTGTACCTGGTGTTGTATTGGAGGAGCCAAGGGTGTGGCATGAATCTGTACTCGTGGGATGAAGTGTGTAGATATGGTAGTAGGTATAACATATGGCATCCCAATTACTTGGGGTGGAAAAGTTGCTCCTACATTAATTTGAGAGAGGGGTTGTACTTGTAAGAGGGAGGGCAAGGTAGTAATTGGAGGGATAGTGGGGATGGGCATAGTGAATTGAGAGTTGGTCATAGGGAGAGTGGGAATAAGACTAGACACTTCTTGTTGGGGCACGTGTGTTTGAGTGTTAAATGAATGGAGAGACATGGTATCCCCATTGAAAGGGTGGAATAATGGATTCGCATAAGTATGTGGACTGAGAGTATGGTACAAATCCCTGTGTTTGGATTGAGCTCCGAAATCATCCTCCTCATCTCCGTTTTGAAGCTCTTCGATAGGTTGCCGCAAGGTTTGATCCCTTGCCATGAGGAGGTGGGTTATAAGTTCATGATGAGATTCTGAGAGAGGAATCACATCGTATGCTGAGGGGATAAAGTTGTGTCCTCCCTTATAAATGAGCTCAAAATGTCATTTTGCTTCTATTTTCGCTCGATCAGTAGGTAGATTGGCTTGGATCTTTACATAGATGAAATTGTATTGTTTTGGGGTGAGAACTGTATAGGCGGGGTCTTTGCCTTGTAACCTAAGTGATCAACGAGTTGGTCCTTGAAGGTTCATCTCTCCAATGGTGACTATGGATTCAGTTGCGGTCACAGGATTTGGGACTTCAGCATTAAGGTCAGAGATGGGCAATGTTACTTTGATCCGGGAAGCTTCCATGTGTATAACTAGTTTGACTGGCTGAATTTATGTAAGCAGCGTATGTAAGGCTAGCTTGAGCGGACTGGGCTCAGTGTGAGTAAACTGGTCTGAGCGTAACCAAGCTCAGCATGAGTAAATCTGGTCTGAGCGTAACCAAGCTCAGCGTGAGTAAATCTGGTCTGAGCCTAGCCAAGCTCAGCGTGAGTAAATCTGGTCTGAGCATAACCAAGCTCAGCATGAGTAAAAATGGTCTGAGCGTAACCACGCTCAGCGTGAGTAAAAATGGTCTGAGCGTGACCAAGCTCAGCGTGAGTAAAAATATGCAACGTGAGCAAGTCTAGCAAGAACAGGTTCAACGTAAATAAGGGTTTTAGTTTCAGCGCTTAATCTGTGCAACGTTTTGAATTGTGGGGAGACTAAGGTTTTATCAAATGGTAAGCAAGTGGCCCTCCTTCTAGCGCTAATTTTTGTACTGTCCGAAATCGTCGGTGTAAGGCTGGAAGGAAACGAACACCGAAAGATATCTAGAGAGATACAGACGACCCTGCCTTCATGTGAGGGCAAGCTGGAAAAACAAAGGCAGAGTGCCTTGGATGGTTCGCACGCAGATCAACCAAGGACTTCCCCGAGCGTACGTTGTTGCCTGCATTGGGGTTATCGTCACAAACGTAAAATAGAAAAAATAACATAGCGTAACAAACGTAATAGGGCGTAACGAACGTAACAGGATGTAAACATAAACAGAATGTATGCAAGAAGAAACAATAGAATGGAAAATGTAGAAAAATAAATCAGAATAAGACGATGGATGGCAAAAATGAAACTGTATTGTATTAATTGACAAAAAACATGCACCGGTCAAAACATAGTTGCGTTGCAAGTCAGACGTCAAGCCCTGATGCGTGGTGTTTGCAAGCACTGGGAATCACGTGCGTATGGGCTTAGGATTTCTGGTTTCTTGCTAAATTTCTGCCAACATTTTCCAACCTTGTTTATGTGTTTGAACAGGGTATTTATCTACGTGTCTTGGGCATAGGAATGAATCAGATCAGTGGCTGCGAGATGCAAGAAAAACAGATCGCATGACAGGTGTACATGGGTAAACTACGTTCTAGACCGGGTGCACTGTATCTTACAACGCAAGCTATCTTACGTGCATAGAAGCAGCGTAAGAGCTTGGCAAATTCACAAATTGTGAATCTTACAATGAACATTAATAATGAATTCAAAATTTGATTTTGGCTTGCTTGGATCGGCTGTTGGATCTTGCCTTGGCGTGTTTTCGGCATGCGTCTGATATGTTTTGGGCCATTTTTGGCAGCTCACACTGGGCTCACACTATCAGCGTGAGCTGGGCGTGAGCAGTGGAAACAATGTATTTTTGAGCCCAAAATCAAGATTCTGAGGGCTGGGGACCTTGGGCAACCATTAGTGGAGGTCATGGGGGGTTCTTGTGTTCAATTTTGGCCTATTTTGGCTCAGTTTCGGGGCTCCAAAAGTTGGTGACGCTGAGCCTTACGCTGTGTAGCGTAAGAAAATGTAACCAAAGTGTATTTAGCGAAGACCAAGTATTTTGAGCGTGAAACCTTTGATTCTGGATGTCAAAAGGTGGTGCAGTTGCCTGTGGATCCCATGGGGACCTTGCCTATTGAATCATGAACCATTGGGAGCTGTTTCAGAGGCGTCCAAGTTTGGTCATGCTGTACTCATGCTTGGGTAGCTGCATGACTTAACTTGGATCGTCTGAAAGTGCTAGGCCAAAATTTTGTGGTGTTTCAACTATGTCAATGAGGCCTAGTTGACACAAAAAATCACATTTCATCATACCCCCATGACTAAATGAAAACTCATCCTCGAGTTGTTTACAAAATTGAGAAGGTATCAGATTATTGACTAGCTGTTAACATAACAAAACAAGATAAAATAGACATAACAAAATTGAGTGTCTAGTGTATGGATCAACACATTACAAAAAATTATGATGTTCATGACACAAAATTGAACATCATGACATGATTCTTCAAAATTAGACAACCCATTCTTTGATGACATGAAGTTGCTGAAGAAGGTCAAATAGTCCCAAGCAGTGGTGGCTCCTAAGGTTCTAAGGAACCTTCACTAGCTTCAGGCACGTGGTGGCCAAGGCAGCTGTGGTTGTCCTACTACTACTACTATTTTAAGTGGAAGGTGAAAAGCATCCAGTAATGCCTTCATTTTCTTTTCTTTACTCCTAGGATCGTTCATGGTCCATGTAGCTTCGCCGATGTGGGTTGGAATTGGAATATCCCAAGGAAAAGGTAGAATTGGAAAGAGCTCCTTAACATTGACAAATCGCAAATTACTTGCACTCAATGTTGAACACTTGGAGTGTGTCTTGCAACTCTTGGTAGTTATTTATTCTTTTGGCTAGGTTCTCTACGACTAATATTTGGTTGGTAAATTTTTCCTTAAGAAGCTTGAGTTTAGCATTTGCCACTGTAAGTTTCTACTTGGTGTCTTTATGATTCTTGAACTCAGCCTTGTATAATAAGTATGAACTAGCCACTTGCTTTTCAAGCTCATACCGCAATCATCCGATAGTCATCATTGCTAGGTTTACATAGTAGAGGTTGGACAGATCGATGTATTTAGTCATCTCTTCAATCTATAACTCCTTCATGCAGATTTCTACCTTATTGTAGGCATCAATCCCATCAATGATGGGTTGCCACATTTCTCTACCTTACTGGAGTTGCTAGAGGGCTTCATTAACCTTTACCTTTGCTAGTTGGATATGTTTTTCATTCACCTGTTTCTGTAGGCCAACTTGGTCTATGTAATGATTTTTTACTTTTTTGAATTTCAAAGCCTCATTTTTCCAAGTGGTAATCTCGATGGTTGATTTCTGGCATAAGGTGCATATCTCTTTCATGGAGAGATTACAATTCTCTACTACCAATCTTCTCAATTTGGCATTTGCTCTGGCAAGTTGCTCCTACTATTGATGGATGAATTCTTTTAGTTGTTGTTTTTGCACATCAACATTCCACAAGCAATGGTTTTTTATAGTCAAGGTCTTATTTTCCTAGCAAATTTGCATCAAGTCCCTCTGTACTGAATGAGTTTATGCTTTTGCTATGGATTGATTCAAAACCACCATAATCATTTCTCCCTCAACCCACTTTAGCTATTCTTGAAGTTGCTGAAAAGCTTTGCCTCGTGTCAATGTAGCATTGATAAAAATAGGGTTGACAATTTGGGCATGCAATTCAACAACTTTTGTAGCCAAACATTGATTATGTGCTTGAGCTATTTTAAGTTTCCCTTCTAAGATGTGGCACTTGTTCTTTGCCTCCAGCAGCTTCGATTGGATTGTAGTGATGGTATCCGGAAAATCAATGATATTTAGAATTAGTTATCTAGTTCCCACCAGTTGATCTAGTAGTTCTTCATGCTAGGCTACACTTAATCTCCTGTTGATTGTCCCTGCAGACATCTGCACATCTCTTAGTGCAAAAACATCTAGTTTAGGCATCGCATATGCATTTAATGCCTTAGTAATTTGATCAACAATGATCTTTGTAGTTGTTTCTTGCCTCTGGTGCTGAATCACCAATACAGTTACCTCCTCACCCTCCTCTAAGTGCACCGAAAAGGATGTGACATTCCTAGAGATTTTTGGGAATAGATTATGCTGAGAGAGAGACACTATCACCTCTCAGGTAGTTGGATTTGACCTCACAAGCAATTGTGTTCATTGGGTAGATAGCATTGATCCACCTTCCTCCATCTGGCTAATTGTGCGAGCCACTTCTTTAAGGTGACTTGTTGCAAGTCTATACACAGATGGGTCTCCACCAGTAGTTCCTACCTGCTACTCCTATTGTTGCAAGAGCTACTCTCAAATTTTTTGCATATGCTCATCCACAATGTGGGCCTTCGGTGTTTGCTCATGAGTAGGTGGTGGAGGTCGTCATTGTTGCTCATCTTTTGTGGTCATGGTAGGTGTCTTATCTTTCATCATCTTAGCCCACAAAGCATTAGGAGCATGCCTAAGTGTATCATTTTCATAGCAAACTATCCCTACCATTTTGCATAATTTTATGATCGAGCAAGAAAAGGGTAGGGTTTTTCTTAAATGTTCATTCTTCTTGAAGCACTTCTCTGTCTCAAGATAAATTAGTTGTGGAGGATTTTCTGAAAATTTTTCACTTAGAAAGATGTGTGATTAGGTGGAGAAGGCTGTCACCTTACTGGGCCTCACCATTGGATTTAGGTGGTAGGTCACTATCTTAAAATAGACTTGCTCTACCAGTGTGAGTGTGCCAACCTCCTTGCGGTCAACCCCATAACATCACTAAGTTCATTTCTTCTTTGCTCTGTGATTGGCTTGCGTGAATAGTTCTACCAACTGTGTTCTTACATCTGGGAACCTAAGGGCCTACACAATGGCTTCTACTAAGCCAAACACTTGGATAATCTTGATTTTCATAGAAGCTCCAGCTTTCCTATTTCAAAAGAGATACGTTTATCCCATGTACCCCTCCCCACTAGAAGTGATGATTGGCCACATGGGAGAGGCTTGTAGTTGAGTTCTGATGTCTTCTAAAGCCTGTTCAAGGAATGTTTCAAAATTCAACTATTGGAGAATTGAGCGTTGGACCTCATGGCTCCCTACTATGTCAAGGTAGGTTTGAGTGAGTGTGACTTCTAGTCTAGGTATAGGGCCTAGTGCCTTGCCTCACTGTGAATGTTCAAATGTAGCTTCTTCTTTAGGAATCTATCAGACAGATTCCACCTCGACCTCATCTCTGAGAGGTCCTATTGCATGGGTTGCCTTAGCCTATTCTTGGCCATGTTCTTGTTGGCCCCTTCCTCCTTTGGGTCATTTCTCCTATGGTTACAATGGTCCTTCCTCCTACGGTCTCTTTGGTCTTGGTGCCATGTGTAACCACACATAACAATGGGTTAGCAAATATTATGTAAGTCAGAATGATTGGAATACCTTATCTCATAAGGAGGTTACACTTGGCTAAGGTGTGATTATGGCTAGATGGATTTAATATTTAATTATTAATTTAACCTTTGGTTTACCAAAGTTGTTGAAAGGGTTAAATTCTCAAAAATTAATGATTTAATAACATTTTACCTCTTAACTCTTTGGGAAAGTTAGAAAATTTTTTAAAAAAATATCATCAAAACCTTGGGGTTTGCTACCGCCATGACTAGGAGCTTACCTCCGGTAACTATAGGATCGAAGAATAGGGTGATTTGGATAAATAGTATGAGAGTTATAGGCTCAAGAAGGTTTTTGGGCTTTGAAAATGATAAAAACTCCTTGGGCATTATGGACCAAATGTAAAAAATTCGAAGTGTTCAACGACATTTATACTATTTTTCCGTTGCATTGACAAGGCTTAGTCAATGCGATTAGCTATGTCGACGGGGCCTAGTTGACCACCATTGACTTTCGTTGACTTGGTTAAGACTTGAAAATTACAAAGAGATTTTGAATGAAATTAGGATCAAATGGAAGTCCAAACAGTTACAGACATGATGAGAATATGAGAAGAAGTTGTTGAAGTAACAAAAATTGAGAAATTTAAGAAAATGGAGAAAGAGGGTGAAAAATGAGAGATCAAGGAGCACACAATGGTTTACATAATGGAATATGCGAAAGATAGAATTGTAGTAATGTCTAATGTAAGGGACTTAATTAACCAAACCAAGAGATATGCAAGTGGGTCCTTCCCATAGTTGGCTCATGCCCTTGTTACCCTTGCATAATCTCAGCTAAGGAGTTTGTGGGCCCCATAGTTGATTAATGGTAATGAAAAGTTAAGGACTAACCAAAAAGAATCTATCCAACTCAAAAACATCAAACTAAGACATAGAGCATAACATAGAACTCGGTAGTGAGGTGAGGTGTGGCAACAAGCATGGATGATGGAGAAGGTGGAATGGAATCCTGAATTGAGGTCATAAGAAGTCCCTTTTGGAGTTTGTGTTTAAAATGTCCTAAGAAGATCCATCCTTAGTCTAGACCAAAACTAGTCACTGTTAGTGACTTTGCATCATCACTCTAAGATTGATCCATCTCCTTGAGATACAAGAGTGCTTCCAAAAAACAACCACCATTCCATAAAGAAAAGAAAAGAGAAGTAGGAAGTGAGAGAGGGCCTTAGTTAGAGGGGACCTTCAAGCATGGATGCATGTCTTTCTAGTCCCATAACTAGTGCTTGTAGCCTGTTTATTTGTATAAGAGGTGTGCTTTGAATTTCCATCATGTTTTTTTATATATACTTATTTTTAAATATTATATATATATATATATATATATGAATGGAAACCACACCATGCAAAGACTTTATTTGACTTCTTGGAGTGGTTGAAATGCAATGGTAAGAAGTTGATGAAAAATACTCAGGCACTCAAGCAAGTAGAAGAGTACAAAGAGTATTGAGTTCCTTTGAAGTCACATCCTCTAAAAACCTTTGAATCCTTCCCAATTTCGGAACTACCAAGGTCACCAATTGATTAAAAGTTTCTTTAATGGAAAGGACCTCAAATTCCCAGAACAAGGAAAATCATAGAGTTTATTGGATGGGTGGATGACATGGACTCACTACCTATTCCATGGAAAATAAACCATGTCATAGTCATTAGACATCAGAATTCAAGAATAAAAACCAGACATTGACAATCACAACATTAAGCATAAGTCATCATCAGTAAACAATAATAGTGACATTATGTCTTATAGTAATAAACCACTTTTATTAGCAAAAATAATGAAAAGTCACACTCAAACAAAACAAAACAAGGTAAAATATATAAGAAAGTGTAAAATAATCAAGAAAGGTTTAAATATACTAATGATGGTGCAAAATAAAAAATGGTGAAAATTGAAAGAAATTGAAAATAAAAATTTGTAAAATATATAACTTATAAAATAAAAAATGTGGAAAAAAAAGTAGAAAAATTGAGAAGCCATATGGATTATTAGCATAGATGACCATCTCCCCCATGACTATGTTGGAAGGAGGAGATCTGATAAAGTGAATGTGGTTGTCCATCCATTAAGGTGGTAGTTGCACTGGCTTTTCTTGGTTCTAGGAAAGGTTTCACTTGTTAGATGTTGACCAAATGCTTTTTATTTGGGATCTTAGGTTTGTAAATTAATAGGGCCCTAAAGGGAAAGATTTGATTAATTATATAAGCTCCCTCCCACAAGATTTGAAATTTGATCTTCTGGGGTACATGTGTGGAATTCCAATAGACAACCTTATCTCATGGTTGAAGTTTTACCTTTCATATTCTTAGGTCATGACATTGCTTGTTAAATGCCTTGTGCACCTCATTCAAAGGTAGGGCCACCAATTAGTTTTCATCTAGCACATTGAGGTTGATCAATTTTTCTTTCTATGTTAGACTTAGGTTAAGATTCAGATCACACACTGTTGAAAGTGTACGGAGCTCGGATTGAATCAAGAGCATTGGAAATTTTTCGTACACTAGCTTGTAGGGAGAATAGCCAATAGGAAGTTTCCATGTTGAGCGGTAAGCCTAGAGGGCATCTTTGAGTTTTGTACTCCAATATTTCATATATTTGCTAATTGTTTATGTTAGGATTTTGTGATCTCCTGGTTAGTTACCTTTGCTTGACTATTGGCTTGGGGGTAATAGGGTGTTAATTTATGTTCGACCTCTAAGCATTGCATCAAATTTCTAAAAGTGGCACATGTGAAATGAGTTTCATTATTAGAAATTAGTGCACATGGCACCCCCAACCTGTTTACAACATTTTGTTGTATAAATCTAGCAGTAGTGGATGATCTACAATCAGTAATGGCTATTACTTCTACCCACTTTATGTAGTAGTCGATGACTACAATGATGTATGCATTTTCATTGGACATGGGTGTGATGGGATCCATGAAGTTAATGCCCCATATGTTAAAAGGCTCTAGTGATTGAATCCATTATTGAGGACCTTCCATTCATGCAGCCATCCCATCATCTTGTTGTCAGCATTTAAAAAATTGGACAAATTGGTGGACATCCCTGAAGATTGTAGGCCAATAGTATCCTACCATCAGAATTTTTATGGCCATGCATCTCCTTGCATAGTGGCCTCCACAAGGGTCTTCATGAGCATCCTAATGAACATGTAGTTGATTTGCATCAGGGACACACCAATGAACCAAGCCATTGGTGCATACCTTATAAAGGTGTTCATTGATTTCTATGAAGTATTTGGCTTGATGAAGAAACTATTGCTTCTTTCTAAAGTCAAGATCTTATGGCATCTCTTAGGTGAGCAGATAGGTGAGAATGCCATTGTACCGTGTTGGTTTTGTGGGCACTTGGTCATTGATTGTTCCTATAAAAAGGAGTTCATTTGGAAACTGATTAAAGAGTAGGCTCTTCTCCTCTTTTTTATCCCATCTTAATCGAGAGAGGTGGTTAGAAATCACATTCGCAGTCTCTTTTCGATCTACCATTCTGAGATTGAATTCTTACAAGATCATGAGCCACCATATGATATAGGGGCTCACTACAACTTGTTCATCAGGAAGCAGATGGCACTATGGTCTATGTGTGCAAATACTTTATAACCAAGCACATAGTACCTAAAATTTTCTAGAGCATACATCACTTCCATTAACTCTTTTTTCATGGTGGTGTAATTCAATTGTGCACCGATAATGCTTTGGCTTATGTAGTGGATGTAATATGGACATGTTTTATCATCCAATTGTATAAGCACCTCTCCCAAGGCATAATTAGAGGCATCCGACATTATGTGGAATGGTCTAAACCAGTCTGGTACCCATAGAATTGGAGTTTCTATGAGTTTTTCCTTCAATTGCTAGAATGCATATTTGCACTCCTTGGTCTAGATCAAATGCCGGTAGTAGCTAGTGTATCTAAGGAATGATCAGACATCTTAAACTATATCTGGTTGGTGTGTTATTCCTTGGATGACTCTTATCTTCTCTAGGTCTATCTTAATCCCTTCTTGTAAATTTGGTGCCGCAATATAATGCCTTCTTGGATTATGAGATGACTCTTCTTCTAGTTGAGCCACATATTTGTTTTCATACATGTTTTTAGTACTTACTCAAGGCATTCCAAGGCTTGCTCAAAAGTAGCTCCATAGGTAGAGAATTCATCCATGAAGACTTCCACACCACTACCGATTTATTGCTAAAAGATGCTAAGGACTAGATGTTGAAATGTTGTAGGGGCATTGCATAGACCGAATGACATCTTACAATATGCAAAAGTTCCCCAGTGACTTGTGAATGTTATCTTGGCTTGATCTTTTGGTGCAATTTGGATTTGGTTATAGCCACTATAACCATCCAAGAAGCTATAATAACAATGCCCAGAGATAGTGTCCAATACTTGGTCCATAAATGGCAATGGAAAATGATCTTTAAATGTTGCCATATTTAATAGCTTGAAGTTGATGCAGACCCACCACTTGCCACCTTCCTTTGGCACAATTACAAGTGGACTAATCCACTCACTATTCGTGATGGGATAGATGAACCTTGCCTTGAGGAGTTGCTCTATTTCATCCTTGATGATCTACTTTAATTTAGGATTCATCCATCTATGCAATTGTCTCCTTGGCTTCATAGCCAGGTCAATGTAAATGTGATGCTGGCATATCCTTGGATCGATTCTTGTTAATTCAGGATATGACCAAGCAAATGCTGTTATCCATTTGTTAACCACCTTTAACAACTTTTTTTTGTTCAAAAGCAAGTTTGGCATTGATTATGACTAGCTTACTATTGTTTAAGAATGCATACTCCATGTCGGTTGATAGAGTTTTCAACTTCAAGGGCTCCTGCTCAAAGTTATCAAGGATCTTCAACTCTTCCCAACATGTATCATCATCTTCATCATTAGAGAGTTAGTGATAACCTTACTTAAGTTCATCCATGCTTTCAACATAAGCACATGTTAGGCTCTTAGTTGGTTCTATGCATAATGTGTTGCTTTCTGAGTTAGCTATCAGCCATTGGTTGCCGTCTTGTTTTGTGGCTGCTATGTACAAACACCTTTGAATATCTTTTTCTTGTATACATTGATTGCATGCTTTAATGTATGTACTTTTGATGGACCAAATCTTTTGCATGCAATTACACCCATTATCGCTGTATGCGATGCATGGTATATGCTTCTTCTCCAGCCTTTCAAATTCATTTTCCTTAGAGATTTCTAAGGAGAGATTTCTTATGCCCATTCGGGCATGAACCATGCTTAACCAAGCTCTTCCCATAATAATGGGAAAGTCACCTTTTCAGTTCTCAACCTTGATCACTAGAAAATCGGCAAGATAGGACCACCCAAAAATTATGGTCACAATGTCCTCCACTAATCCCAAAGGAATAGTGATTGATTAGTCTATCAATTCTAAAAGAATGTTGCTCTTCTTGATAGGTGGTAGGTTCCAGGCCTTGTACATGTCATGGGAGATGAGATTTACTATGGAACCAGAATCAAGAAGAGCCTTGCATGGCTCATGTCTAGCGATTTGAAAGTAAATGAGGGAACTTTTTGGGTTAGATCTTTTCATGGGAAGATGGCTAGCCTTGATCCAATCAAAAACAACATGAGTAAACATCATAGTGTGGATTTGAGATAGTGTTTGGTTTCAAGGGCACTCGAAGGTGTTTGATGCAAAGGATGAGGGTGTTAGAGATGTAAGGTGGCTAGCCGCAAGAGATTGTGAGTGTTTAGGAGGACTATTGGGTCAAAGAAAAGGTAGTTTCCTAGATTGATTATCTGAACTACATGGCTGAAAGGCCAAATGTGAATGTATAGCCCTCATGGCATTTCATTGTTGTGGATATGGAGGAATTTCACCTTACATAGATGGAGCAAGAGGTAATTAGATAGAGGAAAAAGGTATGTGGGTAGATAGATGTAGAAGGTGGTATGGATATGGGTTCTCTCCTCGAGTGAATAGTGAATGTGTTCTGTGGTATCCTGGAGGATAATAATGATTCTAAAATGAGGTATAGCTTATAGAACTTCGAGAAATCAGTTGCTGAACATAGTACCCATATGGATTTGGTTGCTTGTTAGGGTACTATTGCCTTGGCAGTGGCATTCCCCATGATTGTGGTTGGTGCCATTGTTGGTATTACTCATATGGTTGTGGTGGAGCTCCACTTAGATAATATACTTATTGGTGTTGGTTGAATTGCCTTGGATTGCCTTGAGGATAAGACAATCTTCTGAGTGCTTGCCTCCTTGCTAGTCACAGATTCAATGCGTACACCCCAGACTCTTATAAGTGTAACACTATAGGGTAACATCCCTTCAAATGTTCATATTGATAGATGTCACAACCAGGTGCATCAGCAAAGTCAGTTTCCACAGCTTTCTCTATGGCAACAGCCTTGCCCTTACCTCTTTGGTAGGCATGTTTAGCTTCTTTTCATCTCTTGCACTCATGATAACTATTCTATTCTTTGGATGCTTTAACAATCTTCATAGTAGTTTGGAGGTTCCTATTCAAAGAGTCACATAATTTATCAACCTTTTCCAAAATGTCAGAAATATATTTCTGAATAGACAAGGTTTTCCTATTCACCACTTCATCGAGTGGTGACTCCTCCTTGTCACAAAATTAGACCTTCCTTTTCCTAATGGAAGAGTCCTAATTATACTCTTCTTCACTTTCTCTTTCACACAACTCTCCTTCCTCTTTGGCTACCTACTTAATTAGCCTTTGGATTTGATGAGTTATTAATTCAAATAGTCTCCCTTGGGCATAAACCCCAAGAGTTTTGTTGGTTTCAGCTTTGAGTCCATCTATGATGTGGTGGAGATGTTTCCTTTGAGAATACTCATGACTAGGGCATTGGTGTAAGAGTGAGTAATATCTACCCATGGTGGCATCCAAGTGTTCATGTGTTCCTTATTTTCAACCTTAGATTTTCCTTCTTAGGTTGGACACTTTAGAGTCTATATGATATTTATCATTAAATAGTTCTATCATGGTACTCCATCGATGAATGGATTTCAGTTCCAAGGACTGATACTAGCTTTCAGATTCCTTGATGAGTGTCCTAAAGAAAAGCTTAAGTTTCTACCAATCATTTCCAATGTTTTGTAAGGTATAGGCATCATGGAAAGATTATAGATGTGCTTGTAGATTAGAGTTGTATCCCACTAAAATCTTGAGATATTATTCATGTCTAAGTGCTTGATCCTACTATGTTTCACATGCCTAGTTGGGATCTTTACTACCTCTGCAATGTTGAGCATGTTTCAAGTTGCCAATAGAGGTTCATCATCATCATTGCGTTGATGATGCTGATGATGATTCCTACCACCTCTGCATTCTTTATGGCCTTGACAGTCATTGTTGTCTCATTGATCACCTTCATCATGATTATGTTGATGGTAGCTTCTATGAGAACTGCCAAATGAAGAGGAATGTTCGAAATTGAATAAAGAGAATGGAGAGGAAGATGGGTCATCACTACCATCGTAGTGTCTGCCACCACCTCCATGCTCATTATCATCATCCTTAGATCCCTTGCCATTGTGATGTTTACCTAAGTCCCTCCCTTGACTGTCACTTTTTTCTAAACTTGGTTTATGGATAGTGGATTACAAGTTTAGGGCCACACCTACATTACCAATAACATGGGGTGAAGAATCTTCACATTGAGAACCTTCAAATGAAGGATCCTAATTGTCATCTTGATCTAGTAGGAATAAGGGGTTAGTGAAATGTTTTCCCTTCATAGCCTCATGGTGCTTCTTTTGATGTTGATTCGGCTTGCATTGTGTTTCAGTGGGATGGTAGTCCCAAGTGTTACAACCATTCACAATGTACTCCTCATGAAGATTTGGAATTCCCAACTTCTTAATAGTTTGAAATAGCATCCTAGGCATAGATCGATCAGGAGGCAAGATGATGTTGCCCTCCATATCACACCATCATAGCTGCTCATCCTGGTGTAGGATGAAGGTGAAGTCTGGTACATACTCATCTGGATGAGTATATATCACTTTGCACTCTTGTGGGACCATCAATTTGACATCCTCATTCCTATGAGAAGAAAACATTTTGCAACAAATAAAATAATCAGTGTGCTTTTGTAATTGAATGTCATTTGAGAGTTATGTTGGCCATGGGTCCATCCAATGATATTTATAATGTTCACTAATCCTAGATAGCACACATTTCAACAAACAAAGTCCTTAGCAACGATGCCAATGATGAGGGGTGAAGCTACCCCTACGCTCAACCATATGAATTAGAAAGTGTTCACACGTGATCTTGTCAAATTTCATGGACTTTATAGTTTCTGGTGCACTAGTCTTTTAGGAAGTAAACCTTAAATTAAGATCATTCGTTGTCTTTCCAATTACACTTGTGATGTACATGGTATGGTTAAGTGTAATCGAGGTATATGATTTTTATGGTTTTAGGTTTTTAGGGATTGTGATGCTAAAATATAAAGGTTAGATGATTTAATACTATTGAGATCTAATGAATTAACTCATGCTTAACTAATCCTTACATAAGCATCTAGTCCCACTTACCATACACATCATGAACCCATGTACCTGCTGCTAAGATTACCAAGTGCTACACTACTAGGTGAACCAAGCAATAATGTTGTTGGGGTTACTAAGAAAATACGTGTTATGCTCGAAGAAGTTGTACTTATGTATTTAATCTATCTAGCTTATTTAGCTTAATTACTAAAAAATATTGAATAACTAACTAAAAATATTAAATACATAAATGAAACATTTAATCTATCTAGAATGTTACAAGGTGTATCACAAAGTTCATCTTTATTGTTGCACACACTATCATGCTCAGGTACAACAGTGTTTAAATAAAGATTCATGTACTCAATGACTCCTACTATGGCCCCTTAAGAAAAATATTACAAGTTTCGAGTGAACACACTACAAGAGCTTTACTACTACTTGAAAAACTAGATGCCATAAATGTGGTTGGTAAGCATGTATTTATAGGCTAAGATAGACCCCTATGTCAATGGGACCTCATCAACGGGGCCTAGTCAATGGGGCCTAGTCGACATAGTAGATTACATCAACAAGGCCTAGTCGATGGGGCCCAATCGATGCAACAAACCATGTTTCATCATATTCCCATGATTGAATGAAAACTCATCCTTGAGTTCTTTACAAAATTGGAAAGGTACGAGATTATTGACTAGCTTTTGAGATAATAAAATAAGATAGAATATACATAACAAAACTGAGTGTCCAGTGTATGGATCAATACATTACAAAAAATTATGGTGTTCATGACATAAAATTGAATACCATGACATGATTCTTCAAAATCAAGTAGCCCATTCTTTGATGGCGTGAAGTTGGTGGAGAAGGTAAGACAGTCCCAAGTGGTTGTGACTCTTGAGTTTTTGAGGGACCTTCACTAGCTTTAGACATGTGTGATGGTTGAGGTAGCTGTGGCTATCTTGCTGCTGTTGCAACTTTAAGTAGAAAGTTAAAAGCATCTAGCAATGCCTTCATTTTATCTTCTTTACTCCTAGGATCATTCATGGTCCATACAACTTCGTCGATGTGGGCTAGAATTGGAATATCCCAAGGACAAGAAAAAACTGAAAATAGCTTCTTAACATTGATAAAATAGCTTACGCTCAATGTCGAACACTTGGAGTATGTCTTGCAGCACCTGGTAGTCATTTATTCTTTTGGCTAGGTTCTCTACAACTGATCTCTGGTTGATAAATTTTGCCTTGAGAACCTTGAGTTCAGTATTTGCCATCGCAAGTTTTTGCTTGGTGTCTTTTTTCAGTTGAGCTGTAGGTTTCTCTCTACACATCTCTTCAGTACTTGCTTGAGTTAGTTCAAGGCTTGCTAAAATGTAGCTCCATAGGTGGAGAAGTCATCCATGAAGGCTTCTACACCACTACTGATTTGTTGTTGAAAAATACTCAAGACCAAGCATTGAATTGTTGTAGGGGTATTGCATAGACCAAATGACATCTTACAGTATGCAAAAGTCCACTAGGGACTCATGAATGTTATTTTGGCATGATCTTTGGGTGCAATTTTGATTTGGTTATAGTCACTATAATCATCCAAAAAGCTATAATAACAATGCTCAGATATGGTGTCTAACACTTGGTCTACAAATGGAAAAGGAAAGTGATCCTTAAATGTTAACATATTTAACACCCTATAGTCGATGTAAATCGGCCATTTGTCACCCTTCTTCGGTACTATTACAAGTGGGCTAACCCACTCACTATCTATGATTGGATAGATGAACCCCACCTTGAGGAGTTGCTCTATCTCCTCCTTGATGATTTGCTTTAATTTGGGGTTCAATTGCCTATGCTGTTGCCTTCTAGGCTTCATGGCTAGGTTAGTGTAGATGCAATGTTGGCATATCTTTAGATTAGTTCCTGTTAGTTCTGGATATGACCAAGCAAAGGTTGTTGACCATTTATTCACCACTTGCAACAACTTTTCTTTTTTTTTTAGGAGCAAGTTTGGCATTAATGATGACCAATTTAACATTTAAAAAAAATGCATACTCCATATTGACTGGTAAGGTTTTTAGTTCTAAGTGCTCCTGCTTGAAGTGATCAAGGATCTTCAACTCTTCCCAATAGGTATCATCATCTTCATTAAGGAGTTGGGAATGAACTTGTTCAATTTTGTCCATGTCTTCAACATATGCACATGTTAGGCTCTCATTTGGCTCTATGCATATTACACTACTATCAGAATCAACTATCAGTTGGCTCTATGCATATTACGCTACTATCAAAATCAACTATCATCCATTGGATGCCTTCCTACTTTGTGGCTACTATATACAGACACCATTGAATATTAATTTATTGTGCACATTGATTGCATGCATTAATGTATGTGTTCTTGATCGATCAAATCCTTTGCACACAATTACACCCATGGCCACTATACACGACGCATGGAATACACTTCTTCTCAATGCTGCCTAGCTCATTTTCCTTGGATATTTCTAGAGAGGTCCCTTATATCCATTCACGCATCGATCGTGCTTAACCAAGCCCTTCCCATAATGATGGGGAAGTCACTTTTGCAATTATTCACCTTGATTATCAGAAAATCAGTAAGATAGGACCACCCACAAATTGTGGTCACAATGTCCTCTACTAATCCCAAAGGGATAGTAATCAACTGATATGCTATTTCTAAATGGATGTTTCTCTTCTTAAGATGTGGTAGGTTCCAAGCCTTGTACATATCATGGGAGACGAGGTTAACTCTAGAACCAAAGTCGAGAAGAACCTTGCATGGTTCTTATTTAGCAATATGTAGATAGATGAGTGGACTTCCTAGATCAGATCTTTTTGTAGGAAGGTTGCTAGCCTTGATCTAGTCAAAAACAACATGAGTTAGTATTACAGTGCAAATCCTAGGTGGCACTTGGTTTGAAGGGCACTCAAAGGTATTTGATGTAGAGGATCAAGTTGTTGGAGATGCAGGGTGATCAACTAGAGTAGGTTGTTAGGGCTGGAGAGGACTACTGGGTCAGAAGAAAGGTCATTTATTTGATCGATTATCTTGACCACTTGGTTGAAAAATTGGTTATGAGTGTACAACCCTTGTAGCATTTTGTTGTTGCAGTTGTGGAGGAATCTCACCCTGCATGGACAAAGCAGGAGATAATTGAGTTGAAGGTGGAGGTGTAGGTGCAGAGGGATGTGGAGAATGATATGGATACAGATATAGGTTTTTTCCTCAAGTAGATGGTGAATGTGTTTAGTGGTACTCTGGAGGGTAATAGTGATGCTAGAATGATGCATGACTCACAGAACTTCTAGGGGAGGCAGGCTATTAAACATAGTACCTATATGAATTTGGTTGCTTATAAGGGTACTGCTGCCTTGGTTGTGGTATTCCCCATGATTGTGGTTGGTATCACTGTTGGTATTGCTCATAAGGTTGTGGAGGAGTTCCACTTGGGTAGCAAGCTTGTTGTTGTTGGTGGAATTGCCTTAGACTGCCTTGAGGGTAAGGCAATCATCTTAGAGCTTGCCTACATGCTAGGTGAGGATTCAATGTGTACACTCTAGGCTCTTGTAAGTGTGAAACCATAGGGAAACATCCCTTTGGATGTTCGTATTGGCGTATGTGACATTTAGTTTCATCATCAGAGTCAGACTCCATAACTTCCTCTACTACAACAATGTTTCCCTTACCTCTTTGATATGAACATTTAGCTTCTTTTTGCCTCCTACAATTACGATCACTATTTTACTCTTTGGATTCTTCAACAATCTTCAAAGTAGTTTGAAAATTTTCATCCAAAGAGTCCCATAACTTGGAAACCTTGGCCAAAATGTCAAAAACAAATTTTTGGATGGGTAAGGTCTTTCTGTTCACCACTTCATCAAGTGGTGACTCCTTGTCATCACAAAATTAGACCTCTCGTTTCCTAATGGAAGGGTCCCTGTTATATTCTTCAGCACTCTCCCTTTTTTGTAGCTCACCGTCTTCTTTTGCTACCTACTCAACTAACCTTTGGATCTGATGAGCTCTCATTTTAGACAATCTTCCTTGGGCATACATCCCAAGTGTTCTTCTTGTTTCTACTTTGAGCCCATTTATGATGATGCAAAGTTATTCCCTTTGAGAGTAACCATGGCTAGGGCATCGGTGTAGGAGTGAATAGTATCGGCCCATGGTGGCATCCAAGGGTTTGTGTGCTTCTTGTTTCTAGCCTTGGATTTTCCTTCTCAAATTAGACACTCTAGAGTACATCTGGTATTTGTCATTGAATAGTTCTAACATGGTATTACATCTACGGATAGATTCTGGCTCTAAGGATTAATACCAACTTTTAGCTTCCTTAATGAGTATCCTTGGGAAAAGCTTGAGTTTTTTCCACTCGTTCTCAATGTTCTGTAAGGCATAGACATCTTGAAGAGCTTGTATCTGTGTCTATGGATTAGACTTATATCCCTCCCTCAAATTTTTGGATATTATTCATGTTTAGATGCTTGATCCAACTATCCTTGATATGCCTGATTGAAATCCTTACTACCTTTGGAATGTTAAGCATACTTTGAGTCACCAATAAGGGTTCATCATCATCACTGTGTTGATGACGTCGATGATGGTTTTGGCCACCCCTTCGATTTTAGTGGCCTTCATGGTCATTATTATTTTGTCGATCACCTTCAACATGGTTGTTTCGATGGCAACTTTCATGAAAACTATTAGATGAAGAGGATGAAGATGAAGGTGGATTACCACCACCACTACAGTGTCTGCCACCACCCTTGCACTTATTATGATCATCATCATTAGATCCCTTATTATTGCGATGTTTACTCAAGTCTGTACCTTGGCTATCACTATTTCTTGATCCTGGTTTATGAATAGTTGGTCACAGGGTTAGGTTCACACCCTTGCCATTAGTAGAAAGGGGTGGAGAATCTTCATGTTGAGAACCTTTCAAGGGAGGATCCTCATTATCCTCTTAATCTAATAAGAACAAGGGGTTAGTTTAATGTTTCCCCTTTGTAGCTTCATGGAGTTTCTCCTGATATTTATCTTGCTTACGTTGTGTTTCAATGGGATAATAGTTCCAAGTGTCGTATCCATCCATAATGTACTCTTCGTGAAGATTTTCTATGCCTAACTTCTTAAGGGTTTTAAATAGCATTCTATGCATAGAGCTATCAGGGGGCAAGATGATGTTGCCCTCCATATCACACCATAGCATATGTTCATCTTGATGTAAGATGAAGGTAAAATTTGGCACAAACTCATCTGGATGAGTGTAGAACACCTTGCATTCTTATGGGACTTGTGGTTTGGTATCTTTGGGCTTACGAGAAGAAGAAGACATTTTGCAAAATAAAATGAAATTGTTAGTGTGATTTTATAATTTTATGTATAGTTGGAATGAGATTGACCTTTAAGTTTGTACAACGATATAATGGTATTATCTTAATCCTAAATAGCGCGTGTTCCACAAACAAAGTTCCTAGCAACAGTGCCAATGATGAGTAGCGAGGTACCCCTACGCCCAACCATATGAATCACAAGCATTCACACATGATTCAGTTGAATTCCATGGACTTCATTGTTTCCAATGCACTAGCCCTTTAGGAAGTGAATCTAGCCTTACAAGTAATCTTTATCTTCCCAATTAGACTTGTGACATTTGTTGGTATGGTTAAGTGTAACTGAGATATTCAATTTGTATCATTTTTATATTTTATAGTCGGGTGCTTGAAATGTAGATAAAAATGGATTTAATTAACTAATCTAAATTAACTAATTAACTAATCATTTAACTAATCCTAACATAAGTATTCGTTCCCACTTTCCGTAGACATCTTGAACCCACATATCACTACTAGGTAACCAAACGCTACACTACTAGGTGTACGAAGTGATAATGCGACTGGGATTACCAAGTGAATACATGTTATGCTCGAATTAATCGTACTTATGTGTGTAATCTATTCGATTTAATTGCTTATCTAACATAGTAACTAGAAAATAATTGATAATTAATTGAAAACATTTAATAAATAATTGGAAATAGTAAATGCATAAATAAAATATCTAATCTATCCAAAGTGCTACAAGGTTTATCAGAAAGCTTGTCTTTATTACTGCATACGCTATCATGCTCAAGTACAACAATGCTTGAATAAAGATCTGTACACTCAATGACTCTTGCTACAAGCACTCAGGGAAAAAAAATTCTAACTTTTGAATGGAAAAAATGTAGGAGCTTCACTGCTACTGAAATCTAGATTTCCATAAATGCGGTTGGTAGGCACATATTTATAGGTGACGGACAAACATTGCATTGATGGGGCCTTGTCAATGTAGGAAGAGATGCATCGATGAGGCCTCATCGACATGGTTGACTACTCCATTGAGGGCTCATAGATGCAACCAACCAATGACAACTCATCAGCCATCAATTGATTTTCATCTAGCTCATTGAGGTTGATCAATCTTTCTTTCTGTGCTAGACATAGGTCAAGATTTAGATCACAGGTTATTGAGAGTGTATGGAGCTCATTTTGAATCGGGAGCATTGGAAGTTTTCCGTACACTAGCTTGTAGGGAGAATCGCCAATAGAAATTTTTCATGTTGAGCAGTAAGCCTAGAGGGCATCATTGAGTTTCGCACTCCAATCATTCCTATATTTGCTAATGGTCTATATAAGGATTTTTTTGATCTCTCGGTTAGTTACATTTGCTTGATTGTTGGCTTGGGGGTAATAGGGTGTTGTTAATTTATGTTAGACCCCTAAGCATTGCATGAACTTTCTAAAAGTGGCACTTGTGAAATGAGTTCCATTATCAGAAATTAGTGCACATGGCATCCCAAACCTATTTAGAACATTTTATTGTATAAATTTAGCATCAGTGGATGATGTACAATTAGTAACAACTACTACTTCTACCCACTTTATGTAGTAGTCGACCGCTACAATGATGTATGCCTTTTCATTGGACATGGATGTGATGGGACCCATGAAGTCAATGCCCCATATGTCAAAAGGCTCTAGTGGTTGAATCCATTGTTGAGGACCTTCCATTCATGCAACCATCCCACCATCTTTTTGTCAGCATTTACAAGATTGGACAAATTGGTTAGCATCCCTAAAGATTGTAGGCCAATAGTATCCTGCCATCAAGATTTTTATGGCCATGCATCTCCCTACATAGTGCCCTCCACAAGGGCCTTCATGAGCATCCTAAGGAATGCATAGTTTATTTGCATCAAGGACACACCAATGAACTAGACCATTGGTGCACACCTTGTAAAAGTGTCCAATGATTTCTATGAAGTATTTGGATTGATGAAGAAAATATTGCTTCTTTCTAAAGTCAAGATCTTATAGCATCTCTTGAGTGAGAAGATAGGTGAAAATGCCATTGCACCATGTTGGTGCTACGGGAACTTGGTCATTGACTACTCTTGTAAAGAGGAGTTCATTTGAAAATTGATTAGAGAGTAGGCTTTCCTCCTCTTTGTTGTCCCATCTTAATCAAGAGAGGTGGTTAGTAATCACATTCTTGATCTCTTTTCGATCTATCATTGTGTGATTGAATTCTTGTAAGATCAAGAGTCATTGTATGATATAGGGGCTCACCGTCAGCTTATTCATCAGGAAGTGTATGGCACTATGGTCTATGTGCACAAAAACTTTATAACGAAGCACATAGTGCTTGGACTTTTTCAAAGCATACCCCACTACCATTAATTCTTTTTTTGTGGTGATGTAATTCAATTGTGCACCCACAATGCTCTAGCTCATGTAGTGGATGTAATATGGACATTTTTTATCATCCAACTATGTAAGCACCACTCCCAAGGCATAATTAGAGGCATCTGTCATGATGTGGAATGGTCTAGACTAGTCTAGTGCTTGTAGAATTGGATTTTTTATGAGTTTTTCCTTCAATTGTTGGAATGCATGTTTACACTCAGTCCAGATGAAATGCCAGTTGTAGCCAGTGTGTCCAAGGAAGGACTAAATATATTTAACTATCTTTGGTTGGCATGTTATTCCTTGGATGATCCTTATCTTCTCTAAGTCTACCTTAATCCCTTCTTGTGAAATTCAGTGCCCCAATACAATGCCTTCTTGGATCATGAGATGACTCTTTTGCTAGTTGAGTCACATATTAGTTTCCACACATCCTTTTAGTACTTACTCAAGGCCATCCAAGGATTTCAAACATAGCTCCATAGGTGGAGAAGTCATCCATGAAAACTTCCACACCACTATCAATTTACTGTTGAAAGAGCTAAGGACTAGGCATTGAAATGTTGTAGGGGCATTGTATAGATCAAATGACATCTTATAATATGCAAAAGTCCCCCCAGCGACTCATGAATGTTATCTTGTTATGATCTTCAGGTGCAATTTGGATTTGGTTATAGCCACTATCACCATCCAAGATGCTATAATAGCAATGCTTGGAGATAGTGTCCAACACTTGGTTCACAAATGACAATGGAAAATAATGTTTAAATGTTGCCATATTCAAGAACCTGAAGTCGATGCAGACCCACCACTTACCACCTTTCTTTGGCACAATTATAAGTGGACTAACCCACTCACTATCCACAATGGAATAGATGAACCCCACCTTTAGGAGTTGCTCTATTTCCTCCTTGATGATCTGCTTCAATTTGGGGTTTAGCTATCTTTGCAACTGTCTCATTGGCTTTATGGCAAGGTCAATGTAAATGCAATGCTAGCATATCCTTGGATCGATTCCTATTAATTCGATATATGACCAACCAAATCCTGTTGTCCATTTTTTAACCACCTTTAATAGATTTTCTTTTTGTTTAGAAGAAAGTTTGACATTGATTATGATTGACTTACCATTGTTTAAGAATGCATACTCCATGCCGATTGGTAGAGTTTTCAACTTTGGGGGCTCTTGCTTGAAGTTATCAAGAATTTCCAACTCTCCCCAACACATATCATCATCTTCATCATTAGAGGATTGGTGATAAACTTGCTCAAGTTCATCCATGCTTTCAACATAAGCACATATTAGGCGCTTAATTGATTCCATGCATAATGTGTTGCTTTTTGAGTTAGTTGTTAGCCATTGGGTGCCCACCTATTTTGTGGCTACTACATATAGATACCTTTGAATATCTATTTTTTGTGTACATTGATTGCATGCTTTAATGTATGTACTTTTGATGGACCAAATCTTTTGCACGAAATTGCACCCATTATCGCTGTACATGATGCATAGAATACACTTCTTCAACCTTTTAAATTCATTTTCCTTGGAGATTTTCAATGAGAGATTCATTATGCCCATTCAGGAATCAATTGTGTTTAACCAACATAATGGGAAAGTCACCTTCGTAGTTCTCAACCTTGATCACTAGAAAATCGACAAGATAGGATCACCCACAAACTATGATCACAATGTCCTTTACTAATCCCAAAGAAATAGTGATTGATTGGTCTTCCAATTCTAAAATAATGTTACACTTCTTTAGAAGTGATAGGTTTAGGCCTTGTACATGTCATGGGAGATGAGATTTACTCTGAAACTGGAATTAATAAGAGCCTTGCATGGCTCATGTCCAACAATTTGCAAGTAAATGAGGGAACTTCCTAGGTTAGATCTTTTCATGGGAAGATTACTAGCCTTGATCCAATTAGAAACAACATGAGTTAACATCATAGTGCAAATTCGAGGCAACGTTTGGTTTAAAGGGTACTTAAAGGTATTTGATGTAGAGGCCGAGAGTGTTGGAGATGCAGGGTAGCTAGTTGCAAGAGGTTGTGAGTGTTTAGGAGGACTATTGGGTTATAAAAAAGGTTGTTTCCTAGATTGATTGTTTGAACCACATGGTTGAAAGGCCAAATGTAAATGTACAGCCCTCGTGGCATTTCGTTGTTATGGCTGTGGAGGAATTTCACCTTGCATAGATGGAGTAGGAGGTTACTAGGTAGAGGGTAGAGGTATGTGGGCAGATAGATGTGGAGGGTGGTATGGATATGGGTTCTCTACTCGAGTGGATGATGAATGTATTTGGTGGTACTTTGGAGGATAATAGTGATGCTAAAATGAGGCATAACTTATAGAACTTCTTGAAGAAATCAGTTGCTGAACATAGTACCCATATGGATTTGGCTGCCTATAAGGGTACTGCTACCTTAGCAGTGGCGTTCCCCATGATTGTGGTTGGTGCCATTGTTGGTATTACTCACATGGTTGTGGTGGAGCTCCACTTGGACAATACACTTGTTGGTGCTAGTTGAACTGCCTTGGATTACCTTGAGGATAAGGCAATCATTTGGGTGCTTGCCTCCTTGCTAGTCACAAATTCAATGCATACATCCTAGACTCTTGTAAGTGTAACACTACAGGGAAACATCCCTTTGGATATTCATATTGATAGATGTCACAACTAAGATCATCATCAAAGTCAATTTCTACAACTTCCTCTACGGCAGCAGCCTTGCCCTTACCTCTCTAGTAGGCATGTTCAACCTTTTTTCATCTCCTATATTCATGATAATTGATGAGTGGCGAGGTACCCCTACACTCAACCATACGAAACGAGCATAGCACACGCGATCCAGTCGAACTCCGTAGACTAAATGCCTAAATGCCGTAAGGAACACTTGGGGTTAATTAATCGTTGTCTTCCTAGACTTACTTGTTGTTGTCACGGTGTATGGTTAAGTAAGTCCGAGGTATATGATTTTTTTGGTCTTTTCAGGTTTATCTCCTATGTTAAGGGGTGAAGGGTTGAGAGACTAAAACTAACTCTAACTACAACGCTAAGTCCTAGCATCAGCATCCATTCCCACTTACCGTACACACCCTGAACTGTGCAACTGTGGCTACCAAACGCTAATTGTTACTGGGATTACCACACGTAACGCATGTGCTCGAAGCGGTCGTACTAAGGCACCTAACTAGCCTAAGTGTGACGAGCAACCGATTCCTTGACTAGCCGTACACATCCGTAGATGCTCATAATCAAGTCGTACTCATCCCACGTTCTAGGAGATAAGGGTGAGAGAATCTAATTGCGATGAGTAGCCGATTCCTTGGCTAGCTGTACACATTCGTCAATGCTCGTAACCAAGTCGTACTCATGCCACGTTACTAGGAAAGCAATAAATAACATTAAATAAACCTATCCATGTACTGCAAGGTTTATCCACAAAGCTCATCTTTATTGTTGTACACAAATTGCGTTCAGGTACAAAGCTGCTTGAATAAAGAACCGTTCACTTGGGGGACTCCTACTATGGGCACATAGAAAATATTCTATCTCTGGGGTGATTAATCTGCCAGAGCTTCGCTACTTCTAACCTCTATATATGAAAATGAGGGGAGTGCTGCCTCTTATTTATAGATTTGGCAGCGGACCGCGATATCGCGTACGCGATATCGCAGGGGATGCGATATCGCATCGGCCGCAATATCACGCACGCGATATCGCAGCTTCTGCATATCGCGTCTCATCATACCCCCATGATTGAATGAAAACTCGTCCTCGAGTTCCTTACAATAATATCGGGAAGGTATGGAATTATTGAGGGAATGGACTAATGGGATGACATGTGAACGGATCATTATTACAAGACTTGACAAAACTGGTGTTCATGACAACAAGGATGAACACCTTATTACATTGACATCAGGCCATAGTTGGTAGCTGAGAGAAAAGAGGAGAGAGAAGAGAAGAGAAGAAGAGAGAAGAGGCTTGTTGTTGCCAATGCCTAGATTACGCCTTTTTTTGTCCATCTGTAAACGCATCATCGATCCTACTCCTTGCATAACTGCTTGTAGCACTACTCCATTCCAAGTGCTTCCTCCAGATCTGGTCCGTTGTTGCATGATCTCCATCTGCACACACAACACAGTCTTATGTTAGCAAGGGTAAATGAATTTCATTGTGGTTATACCTTGCTTCAGTGTAAGTCTATTGGCTGGGTTGTGGTATGGCTGATACAGATCTGGGAATATATAAATGATGACTATCGAAGGTGTAGGGGTTAAGAAGAGAAACGGAAAAATTTGTGGCGTAGAAGAAAAATCAAAAAATCAGGCCCCGTACCCGCATGACTAATCGCGAACCTTCGATAGCGAGAGAATGGAGAAAGAAAAGGAGTAAGAAAAAGAAATAAAAATGGACAACTAGGACATCGATAAAAAAGATGTCAAGATGGAAATGAACAAAATAAAATCAATTGCAAAATGTTTAGGAAAAGAAGTTAACTAATGTTCCAAATAGGAATGTCAGTGGATCCTCTCCAAAGCAGGCTCATGCCCTTAGTGCCCTGACAATCCCACATTGAAAGAGTCCGTAGGCTCTGGGAATGTCCTTTGGAACAAGAGTTAAAGTCTTAACTGGAAGAATTTACTAAAAAAGAAAACAATGCATCAACCAAAATATATACACTAATGATACAACCGGCAATGAGGTGAACAATGGAGAGAAGGATGAAGAGAAGAGAAATGGAATGGAATCCCAAGAACAAGGTGGTGTACAGCCCCTTGTATGTTTGATGATTAATGTGACTTGGCAAGTCTAATTCCAACTCCGGGCTCAAACCAACCACTTCCAGTGACTTCGCATCAATGCAGTGGGTTAAACCATCCACTTAGATAACGAGGATGCATCTTCAAAGAGCCACCATCATTCCGAGAAAACAAAGGAGACAATGGAACACTTTGGTTCCATAACCAGTGCTTGTAGCCCAAAGTTATTTTGTCTAAGGGGTGTGCTTTGAATCCTCACTTTGGTTTTTTTTTTTTTTTTGCTTTTTGTGGTTTGTATTTTTATGCGTGGGGACCACACCATGCAAAGACTTCTTATTTTTATTGTCTTAGCTTCCGAAGAATGGGTAACATCGGAATGGCAAGAAAACTCAAGAAGAAAACATCCAAGCACCCAAGCGAATGGCCAACACAAATGCATCAAGTTCCCTTGAAGTCACACCCTTTGCAATCCTTGAGTCCTTCCTTAGTTTAAGAAATACCCAGTCACTGATTCGTTAAAGTTCTTATTAGAAGGAAATTGTAGATTTCCAAGCCAAGAGAAACCATAGAAATTGGTGGATGGATGGACGAAGTGATCTCATTGCCTGCCATATCAAAAGAAACATACCTTAGTACCAACATTATGACTTAAAGGTAAAAACCAAACATTAGTTGGTGGATGGCACACACACACACACACACAAAATAGAAAAGTATAACGATGGTGTAAAACAAAGACAAGAAAAGTTAAAAGAATTTGTAAAACAAAAAGTAGAAAAAGGTAAAGAAATTTGTAAAACAAAAACAGAAAAA
>MNCI01021389.1:553504-597218 GCA_015680685.1 Gnetum montanum
GGCACACCTCTCACATGGAGACATATCCTCCATGTCATCACCCGATGAATCACTGTATGTGATGCATGGAACTTTCTTCTTCTCAATCTTTCCGTAAATGTTTATCTTAGAAATTTGCAAGGAAATATCACGAATTCCTAGGTATGCATCTACGGTACTTAGCCACGGTCTTCCCATTATAATGGGGAAGCCCCCTTCGTTGTTAACCTCAATCACCAGGAAATCGGTTAGGTATGACCACCCACACATAGTGGTAATAATGTCCTCCACAAATCCTAAGGGAATGGTGATGGACTGGTCAGCCAGCTCCAGTTGTATGTTACTCTTCTTAAGTTGGGGCAGGTTCTAGGCTTGATACATCTTTTGTGAAATTAGGTTGACTCCAAAACCTAAGTTAAGAAGAGCTCGATGTGGTGCATTTTCGGCGATCTGTAAATGAATTAAGGGGTTCCCAGGGTCAGATAGTTTCCTGGGAAGGTGGCCCACCTTTATCCAGTCAGTTATGGTATGTGTCAACATAACCATTTGCGTACTTAGTTGTTGGACTGAAGGGTTCTCTGAAGCGTTAGTGGTTAGAGGCCTATACATGTGCCCAACCGGTTGTTGTTGCGAGAGTTTGTCTGGGCTTTTGGTTCTGAAGTAAGGTCTTCTCTTTTTACAGTTGTTAGAACTAGCACCTGGTTGGATATTTACATGCTGAATATTTACAGCTCTCGCGGCGTGCCGTTGCTGTGGTTGAGTAGGTAATTCCCCCTGCATTGTTGGAATAGGTTGTATGGGAACTATAGGTGGAAGAGGTGCAGGTGGAGTTAGAGGATGGGCTGAATGTGAGATATTTCCTGGAGGAGAAGGAGTCCTCCTGAAGTACTCCCGAACTTGGTAGTGACGTTGGGGAGTAGTGTGACCCATAGAGTCACATGGAGAAACGGTCTGCTGCACATAATAACCATAAGGATCGAGCTGCTAGTAAGGGTACTGATGTGTTGGTGGTGGCATCCCCCATGACTGTGGGTATTGCCACTGTTGATGTTGTCCAATAGGCCGTGGAGGCGTTCCACTTGGGTAATATGTTAAGGGTTGGTGGAACTGCCTTGGGTTACCTTGTGGATAAGGTAATCTTCAGGGTGTTTGCTGTTGATTAAGTCTTGGATTTAACACATACACCCTAGGCTCCTGTAGATGTGAGATAATTAGGCAACATCCCTTAGGATGGTCATAGTAGTAGACCTCACATCCACTATCATAGTCTGAATCAGAATTCACAGCCTCATCGGAGATAGGAATTTTTCCCTTACCCTTGTTATGTGCAGGGCTTAAGTTTCTCTGCTTGGTTTGCCTTTGTCACTACTTTGTTCTATCTTAGACTCTTTTACAATTTTTAAGATTGTTTCTATTCTTGAGTCTAAGGAATCCCACATTTGGTCTACCTTAGCCGATACCTCGGTTGTTAACTTTTGGATCGATAAGGTTTTTCGATTCACCAATTCTTCGAGTGGTGACTCATCCTCCTCATCACAGAATTTCACTCCTTTCTTGCGAAGGGAAGGATCATGATTGTATTCTTCCGCACTTTTCTCTTACGTAGCTCACCCTCTTCTTGCGCTACTTATTCCAACAAACTTTCAACTTCATGGGCTCTAAGTTGGGAAAGTCTCCCTTGGGCGTAAGTCCCAAGAGTTCTTCTCATTTCATTCCTTAGCCCATCCACGATGTGGCGAAGTTGATCCCTCTTAGCGTACCCATGGCCCAGGTAACGATGTAGCAGTGTATAGTAACAGGCCATGGCAGCATCCAAGGGTTCATAAGCACCTTGTTTCTAGCCTTGGATCTGCTTACGCAAATTGGACACTCTAGAGTACGTTTGATATTTTTTGTTGAACAGTTCAAGTGTCGTACTCCACCTCCTGATGGTTTCCAATTCTAAGGACTGGTACTAGCTCTCTGCTTCTTTGGTGAGTGTCCTTGGGAATAACTTAAGCTTCTACCACTCATTATCTATATTTTGCAAGGCACAAGCATCGTGGAATGCCTGTAAATGATGTTGAGGATCAGTGTTGTATCCCCCTTCAAAACGTGGGATATTATTTATGTCCAAACGCTTGATCCTGCTGTCTTTTAAGTGCCTTGTGGGGATCCTAACTACCTCTGTGATGTCTAGCATGCTTCGGGTTGCGAGTAGGGGTTCGTCATGATCATCCCTGTCATGACGTTTGTGATGTCTTCATGGTGGTTCCCTACTCTCCCTACTCTCCCTACGTCCTTGCCCTTGTCCTAACTCCTCTCGACCTTCCTGTCGAGGTCTTTCATCTTCCTTACTACTTTTACCCTCTCCGTTATGCTCACGATGGTTGCGCCCAGATGTGGAAGGAGAGTGTGAATGGTGAGATGAAGGAGAAGAGGAAGGGGATCCATCACCATGGAGATGTTTCTTACCTTCTCTTCGGTTGCTTCGGCCCCGATCGTTGTAATGATCTAAGTGCCCGTCCTTAGTGTGAGTGGTTGTTCCTGTTGTGAATAGTTGGTGTTCATGGGGATCAGAGCCCGTAGCATGTACAGTTGATCGAAGGTTCTGATGCCTAACCTCTTCACCATTGTGAGGAGGAGGAACATCATTTCCTAAGAAACCCATTATGAGGGGTTCCTCATCTCCTATTTCACTAAGGACATGGGGGACTTTGCTCTTCAACAATGTGTGTTGGCTCTCCTACCTTTTGTCGCTCATACGTTGCAAAGCGGTGGGATGATAATCCCTTATATCATATTCTCCAGCAACGTATTCAGCGAATAAGTCCTACATGCCAATCTGTGCTAAAGCACAGAAGATCATGTTCGGAACAGATCGATCTGATGGTAAAACTTTATTACCAAACAGATCTCTCCAGCGCAACTGTTCATCTTGATGGAGGATAAAAGTGTAGTCAGGGATATACTCATCGGGATGAGTATAAACTATCTTATACTATTTAGGACTTGGCTGGTTCAGGTTATGTGTATGTCGTTGACTATCTTCCATGTTATCCCTAGGTGAGTTAACCTTATGAGAAGAAGCTATTTTATTGGTGTGTTGTTCACCATTATATATGTTCTTATTTAACTAATTAACCCAAAGGTTCGTTAAGGCTCACAGCGATGTGAAAGATTTCCTAATGTTCTAATTGGCGTACAAACACTTAGTCCCCGGAAACGGCGCCAATGATGAGTGGCGAGGCACCCCTACATTCAACTATACGAAATGAGCGTAGCACGTGCAATCCGATCGAACTCCGTAGACTAAATGCCTAAACCCTGCAAGGAACACTTGGGGTTAATTAATCGTTGTCTTCCCAGACTTACTTGTTGTTGTCACGGTGTATGGTTAAATAAGTCCGAGGTATATGATTTTTTTGGTCTTTTCAGGTTTATCTCCTATGCTAAGGGGTGAAGGGTTGAGAGACTAAAACTAACTCTAAGTACAGTGCTAAGTCCTAGCGTTAGCATCTGTTCCCACTTACCGTACACACCCTGAACTGTGCAACTATGGCTACCAAACTCTAATCGTTACTAGGATTACCACACATAATGCACGTACTCGAAGTGGTCATACTGAGGCACCTAACTAGCCTAAGTGTGACGAGCAACCGATTCCTTGACTAGTCGATCACATCCGTAGATGCTCGTAATCAAGTTGTACTTGTCCCACGTTCTAGGAGATAAGGGTGAGAGAATCTAATTGCGATGAGTAGCCGATTCCTTGGCTAGCCGTACACATTCATCAATGCTCGTAACCAAGTCGTACTCATGCCATGTTACTAGGAAAGCAATAAATAACATTAAATAAACCTATCCATGTACTGCAAAGTTTATCCACAAAGCTCGTCTTTATTGCCATACACAACTTGCGTTCAGGTACAAAGCTGCTCGAATAAAGAACCGTTCACTTGGGGGACTCCTACTGCGGCCACATGGAAAATATTCTGTCTCTGGGGTGATCAATCCGCCAGAGATTCGCTACTTCTAACCTCTATATATGAAAATGAGGGGAGTGCCGCCTCTTATTTATAGTTTTGGTGGCAGACCGTGATATCGCATACGCGATATCGTAGGGGATGACATGATATCACGTACGCGATATCGCAGGGGATGCGATATCGCGTACGCGATATCGTGGCTTGTGCATATCGCATCTCATCAATAACTATTTTATTCTTTGGATGCTTCAGCAATCTTCATAGTAGTTTGGAACTTCTCATCCAAAGAGTCCCATAATTTATCAACCTTTGCTGAAATGTCAGAAATAGATTTTTGAATAGACAAGGTTTTCCTATTCACCACTTCATCGAGTGGTGACTCCTCCTCATCACAAAATTAGACCTTCCTTTTTTTGATTGAAGGGTCCTAATTATACTCTTCTGCACTTTCTCTTTTATGTAGCTCTCCTTCTACTTTGGCTACCTACTCAATTAGCCTTTGGATTTGATGAGCTCTTAATTCAAATAGTCTCCCTTGGGCATAAACCCCAAGAGTTCTTTTGGTTTTAGCTCTGAGCCCATCTATGATGTGGTGGAGTTGTTCCTTTTGAGAATAATCATGATCAGGGCATTGGTGTAAGAGTGAGTAAACATGTGTTCCTTGTTTTTAGCCTTGGATTTGCCTTCTTAGGTTGGACTCTCTAGAGTCTATCTAATATTTATCATTAAATAGTTCTAACATAGTACTCTATTGATGAATGAATTCTGGTTCCAAGGACTAATACTAGCTTTTAGCTTCCTTGATGAGTATCCTAAAGAAAAGCTTGAGTTTCTTCCAATCATTTTCAATGTTGTGTAAGGAATAGGCATCATGGAAAGATTGTATATGTGTCTACAAATTAGAGTTGTATCCCCCCTCAAATATTGGGATATTATTCATGTCTAAGTACTTGATCATACTATCTTTCACATGCCTAGTTGGGATCTTTACTGCATCTACAATGTTGAGAATCTTCAAGTCACCAAGAGAGCTTCATCATCATCATTGTGTTGATGATGATTCCTACCACCTTTGCATTCTTTATGACCTTGACGATCATTGTTGTCTCGTTGATCACCTTCATCACGATTATTTTGATGATGGCTTCTATGAGAACTGGTAGATGAGGAATGTTCAAAATTGGATGACGAAGATGGAGAGGAAGGTGGACCACCACCACCATTTTAGTATCTACCACCACCTCCATGCTCATTATGATCATCATCCTTAGATCCCTTGCCATTGTGATATTTACCTAAGTCCCTACCTTGACTGTGACTTTTTCCTAAACTTGGTTTATGGATAGTGGATCACAGGTTTAGGGCCACACCTGTATTACCAATAACATGGGGTGGAGAATCTTCATGTTGAGGACCTTCAAAGGAAGGATTCTCATTGTCATCTTGATCTAGTAGGAACAAGGGATTAGTGAAATGTTTTCCCTTCGTAACCTCGTGGTGCTTCTCATGATGTTGATCTCACTTGCGTTGTGTTTTAGTGGAATGGTAGTCCCAAGTGTTATAACCATTCATAAAGTATTCCTCATGAAGATTTGAAATGCCCAACTTATTAAGAGTTTGAAATAGCATCTCGGGCACAGATCAATCGGAGGGCAAGATGATGTTACCCTCCATATCACACCATTGTAGTTGCTCATCTTGGTGTAGGATGAAGGTGAAGTTTGGTGCATACTCATCTGGATGAGTATATATCACTTTGCACTCTTGTGGGACTAGTGGTTTGACATCCTCACACCTATGAGAAGAAGATATTTTGCAACAAATAAAATAATCAATGTGCTTTTGTAACTAAATTTAATTTGAGAGTAATGTTGACCTTGGATCCATCCAACGATATTAATAATGTTCAATAATCCTATATAGTGCATGTTTCAATAAATAAAGTCCCTGACAATAACACCAATGATGAAGGGTGAAAATACCCCTACGCCCAACCATATGAATCAGAATGTGTTCACGTGTGATTCGGTCGAATTCCATGGACTTTATAGTTTTCAGTGCACTAGTGTTTTAGGAAGTAAACCTTACCTTAAGGTCGTTCATTGTCTTTCCAATTACAATTATGATGTACATGGTATGGTTAAGTGTAATCGAGATATATAATTTTTATGGTTTGTGGTGCTAAAATATAAAGGTAAGATGATTTAATACTACTAAGATCTAATGAATTAACTCATGTCTAACTAATCCTAACATAAGCATTTGGTTCCACTTGTCATACACATCTTAAACTCACATACCTACTGCTAGGATTACTAAGCACTACATTGCTAGGTGAACCATCTAGCTTATCTGGCTTAATTAGCTTAATTACTAAAAAATATTGCATAATTGACTGAAAAATATTACATGCATAAATGAAACATTTAATCTATTCAAAATGCTGAAAGGTGTATCACAAATCTCATCTTTATTTTTGCACACACTATCATGCTCAGGTACAATATTGAGTGCACAGATCTTTATTTTAGAAAAGCATCTAGCAATTTCTTCATTTTATCTTTGTTACTCCTAGGATTGTTCATTGTCCAGTAGCTTTGTCGATGTGGGCTAGAATTGGAATATTCGAAGGACAAGACAAAATTGGAAATAGCTTCTTAACATTGACAAACTAGGCCATGAATTGCTTATGCTCAATGTCGAACACTTGGAGTGTGTCTTGCAGCGCTTGGTAGTTGTTTATGGTTAGGTTCTCTGTGACTAATCTTTGGTCAATAAATTTTACCTTAAGAACCTCGAGTTTAGCATTTCCCATTGCAAATTTCTACTTGGTGTCTTTATGATTCTTGAACTCGGCCTCATATAATAAGTACAAGCTAGCCACTTTTTTTTAGCTTAGACTACAGTTGTATGATAATCAACATCACTAGGTTTGCGTAGTAGAGATTGGACAACTCTATGTATTCAATCATCTCTTCAATTTGCAACTCCTTCACGTGGATTTCTATCTTATTGTAGGTAGCGATGCCATCAACGATGGGTTGCCAAATTTCTCTACCTTGTTGGAGTTGCTGGAGGGCTTCATTAACCTTTGCCTTCACTAGTTGGATATGTTTTTAATTCATCTATTTCTGTAGGCCAACCTGGTCTCTTTAATGATTTTTTACTTTTTCAAATTTTAGAGCCTCATTTTTCTAGGCGACAATCTCGATGGTTGATTTATGGTGTAAGTTGCATACCTCTTCCATGGAGAGATTATGATTCTTCACTACTAATCTCCTCAATTTGACATTTTCTCTGGCAAGTCTCTCCTACTGTTAATGGATAAATTCTTCTAGCTATTGTTTTTGCACATCAACATTCTGTAGGCGATGGTTTTCTATGGTCAAGGTTTCATTTTTCTAGTGCATCTACATCAAGTCCCTTTATATTGAATGAGCTTCTACTTCTACCATGGACTAATTGAAGATCATTATAACCATTTCTCCCTCAACCTGGTTTAGCTGTTCTTGAAGCTGGTGAAAAGCTTCATCTTGTGTCAATGCAGGGTTGATAAAAATAGGGTCAGCAATTCAGGCATGCAATTTGGCAACTTATACAACCAAGAGTTGATTGTGTGCTTGAGCTATTTCAAGTTGCCCTTTTAAGATGAGGCACTTGCCTTTTTCCTCTAGTAGCTTCGATGGGGCCCAATCGACACAAAAAACCATGTTTCATCAAATGGTATGAAACCTAAGGAAAGTGGGGGAGGTGTATGATGTGAAGATGATCCCATCATGTAAGTGGAGGTTACTATTGGGGTTACTATAGGATTTGGTATAGAAATAGAGAGTGATTGTGGAGTTTATAAATTTAAAGTAGTTATTAGTTGGGTAGTTCCTCTAGTTGTGGTCACATAAGTTGATCTTGGGGTAGTATTTTGAAATCCTGTTCATGTAGTTGAACTCATGGTTGATATTGTAGTATTTGAAATATCAAATACATGATTAATAGATATGGAAAGATTAGAACTTGATTGTATTGGGTCCTCTTGGTTTTATTTTTGATTGACTTTTGTACGTTTGTAAAGACTAAGAGTGCTCCTAGAAGGTTTAATTCATGTTGTTTTCTTTGGTGGACTTGTTGGTTTCATTTAACAAGAACACTCTTTGTTGGCACATTCAAGGGTTATCATTCCTAAGAATTTACACACTTATTTAATAACTCCTACTATCACAACTTTAATTGTAACTTTTTATACAGTTGTAGTTGGTTGTACGATAAGAGGAGTTGATTCCTGGAATTTTTCCTTATTTTTGGATTTTTAATGCACAAAAAAAGTAAAAGAAACCATTTCTCAAATTACTTAAATAAAGGAAACATAAAATAAAATAAAATGTACTTGAAATATGAAATTACAAAATGAAATTAAAACATACAGAACTCTTGATGATAATTAACTTTGTTGGCCTCCTCAGCAATGGTGCCAAAATTGATGGGCGAAGAAAAGTTTGATGTTGGATGCCTTTAAAATTTATCTTTCTTTCATTATAGAGATTGTCACCTCGTCCTTGACTAACCTGTGAGTTGGATCCCATGGGGGAACTATTCAAAAGTCAAAAAGATCATCAAGATAATAAATAATTAGAATCAAATCGAAATAAATTCCACACTTATGATTGTCACCCATAAGTAAAATCATGAATTTTCATCCTAACTTCTAATGAAAATTTTAAGAATGAAATTTATTGATTAAATCAATATTGAAATCATAAATACAAGCATAGATCTCAAGGATCACAAGGGAGACTTTGCCTTATTTTCAATTCTACCTTATTGTCTTTGTAACACAGCAACCTTAGTAGTCGTAAAAATGACTCCAATAATCACCACAAGGCTCAACAGATCCTCTCTCAACAATTCTTCAGAGAAATTGATTTCAACTTGATGTGGTTTTTGCTTGGATATTGATTCCTATGTTTCTTATTCTATATTCCAATACAATGTGAAGTGTCATATTGATACTCCATAATGTACAATAGTGTTTAAAATTAAACCTTATAATAATAGGTTGATACAGTGAAAATCCATGATAATACTTGTAAATGCCAAGTTGGGCACCCTTATGTTTTAAATTAACATAAAATATATGGAAGTAGGGGAAGGGGCATGTAAGCCAAGGGGTCATGGCTATGTCATTAGCCATGTAATGAGATGCATTAAAGAAAAATAGGGTAGAAATATCGCCCTCTTGTCATGTACCACCACTCTATGTTCAACACTTTAGTATCTATCATTGCCTCAAACTTGAAAGTAGTTGCCAATGTTAATGAAGAAAGATCTAAGAGTAGGCTTAACATCGATTTAGACACCATCCTTGTGCTTAACTTGAAGCCCTTACATGTCATCGTCTTATAAATTAGTCTATAGCAGCATGAACAACAAGTTGCAAGGCTGACATTGGGGGATAATCAGTCTTGGAATTCCCACCCATTCCCTCATCCAGTGTCACCATGGTGTTCCTACAACTGATCTCGCTAGCCATCATTACCTGCTCTAGCCATGGACCCACCCACAGAACCTCCACAATTGTTTCAAAAATAGCATCCACTGGAACTCCTTTGCATCCTTCTAGTGACATGCATTTTAGAACAATGTTCCTGTTAGCCTACTTGCCATTATGGCGTCTATAGGGTGTTGCAGTGATTGCATTTTCGTTCCTTCACCACTGTTATTGGTGCAAAGAATAGGAATGAACTCAAAAAAGGCCATGGTGGGGATAGGAGTGTATGAGACATCTTGGGGCTCCACTAAAGGTTCCAAATTAATGTTAAAGAAGCACTCTGACGAAGTGTACATGATGTGAGCCTTCCTTAGAGGAACTATAATGGGGTCTTGGTGATGCATGTCAAGGAGCACATCCCAAAAGTCTTTGGTGTGATCAACATGAGTAGGCACAATATTCTGCAGGTAATCTTTAATCATTTTTTCAAAAATGTAATTGAGTTTTTCTTTGACCTTCTTCACCTTCCTTTGAATGCCTTGAAAATCAAAGATGTCCAGGAATGGATAAAATCTCCTATATTGAATTTGAGTGCACTTGTAGCATCATGGAGAATGATCTTAAAAACAACTGCAAAGTCATATGCCAATTGCACAACCTTGTCCTTGTATGTCCTGCCACTCAACATGTGCGATGAAAACCTAGAAATAGTATCCTTTAATGCCATGGACATATTCACTGCCTTTGTGTCATGGCTACTAGCTTCCCAAAAATATGAAACCAAGACTTCTACCGACTTCACATATCATTAGTAATAATAAATTAAGAAAATATATAGCTTGGACAATGCAGGATGATGGTGATGATATAGTTTCCTGTAACTTCAGCTAAAATTTCATTCATCCAAAACACTAGATAGTCTCTGCTGTATAATTTTTAAGAAAAAAGAATTTAAGCCCTAGCCAAATACAAACTTACAAACAAATACTTTTCTAGCTTTTCTAGTTCTCTATGCAATGTGAAATTTAAAACTTTTCAAAGTATAAATCAAAGTCATAGTTTTAGTTGATTACTTGGCTTGATTCCAACAAGTACAAGATCATATGGTCTATAATTAAAGTGGTAATTCATTACCTTAGATATTTTAAAGTTATTTTCCCTTGAGCTAGTTGGAATTAAGCTAAGTAATCGACTAAAACTAAAATGGTGACTTTGATTTATACTTTGAAAGGTTTTAAATTTCACATTGCATGGCACACTAGAAAAGCTACAAATGTATTGGTTTGTAAGTTTATATTTGGCCAAGGCTTAAATTCTTTTTTCTTACAAATTATATAGTAGAGACTGTATTAGTTATTCAAATGAATGAAATTTCATTTGAAGTTACAAGAAACTGTATCATCACCATCAGCCTTGTCCAAATTATATATTTTCTTCATTTATTATTACTAATGATATGTGAAGTAGGTAGGAGTCTTGATTTTGTATTTGTGGGAAGCCAGTAGCCGTGATGCAAAGGTGGTAAATATGTCTATGACATTAATAGACACTATTTCTAGGGTGTCATTGTGGATGTTGAGTGGTAGGACATACAAAGACAAGGCTGTGCAATTGGCGGACGAATTTGCACTAGTTTTCAAGATCATTCTCTGTGCAATTGGAAGACAACTTTGCACTTGTTTTCAAGATCATTCTCTATGACACTACAAGCACTTTACTCAATTTTAATATAGTAGATTTTATCCATTCCTAACTATCTTTGATTTTCAGGGCATTCAAAGGAAGGTGAAGAAGGTCAGAGAAAAACTCAATTACATTTTCAAGAAAATGATAAAGATCACCTACAGAATCTTATGCTTGCCCATGCTGATCATACCAAAGACTTTTCAGATGTGCTCCTTGATATGCATCACCAAGATCCCATTGCACTAGCTCTAAGGAAGGCTTGTGTCATATACACTTTGTCAAAGTGCTTCTTCAGCGTCAATTTGTAACCTTTGGTGGAGCCCCAAGATTTTTCGTACACTCTCATCCCTACCATGACCTTTTTTGAGTTCATTCCCATTCTTCGTGGAAACAACAATGGTGAAGGAACGAAAATGCAATCACTAAAGCATCCTATAGACACCACTATGGCAAGCATCTTAACAGGAACACTGCTTTGAAATGCTTGTCACTAGAAGGATGCAAAGGAGTTGTAGTGGATGCTATTTTTGAAACAATTGTGAAGGTTTTGTGGGTGAGTCCATGGCTGGAGCAGGTAATGATGGCTAGTGAGATCAAATGTAGGAACACCATGGTGAAACTAGATGAGTAATTGCATAACACTAAAGATGAGAAGGTTATGTAGGTTACTGTAGCAGGACTCACTGGGTGGGAATTCCAAAACTATGATTATCCCTAATGTCAACCCTATGACTTGTCGGTCATGTTGCTATAGACTAATTTGTAGGATGATGATGTGTAAGGGCTTCAAGTTAAGTGCAAGGATGGTGTCTGGATCGATGTTAAGCCTACTCCTGAATCTTTTTTCATTAACATTGGTGACTACATTCAGGTTTGGAGCAATGATAGATACCAAATCATTGAACATAGAGTGATGGTAAATGAAAAAAAGGGGAGATTTTCTATCCTATTTTTCTGTAATGCATTTCTTTATGTGGCTAATGATGTAGTCATGACCACCACTCATCTCTTAGCTAGCATGCCTCTTTCATTGCTGCCATAGACTTTATGTTAATTTAAAACACAAGGGTGCCCAACTTGACATTTACACCTATTATCACAGATTGTCATCATATCAACCTATTATTATAAGGTTTAATTTTAAACATTATTGTACATTGTGGAGTATAAATATGACATTCCACATTGTAGTGGAATATAGAATAGGAAACATAGGAGTCAATACCCAAGCAAAAACCACATCAAGTTGAAATAAATTTCTTTGAAGAATTGTTGAGAGAGGATTTGTTGGGCCTTGTGGTAATTATTGAAGTCATTTGTACGGCTGCCAAGGTTGTTGCATTGCAAAGACAACAAGGAAGAATTGTTGATGAATTGTGATTCATTAGACCACGATATCGTGGCTTGACAAGCAATATCATATACATGATATCACAATTCCTGTATGAGCCTATAAATACACAATGGGGTGCATGGGAAAGTCAATAAGAAGTTAGTGTTAGAGTAGGATCTTTTTGTCAATTTTTTCAGTAAGTTAGTTTCAGTCAGTAGATAGAAATTAGTTCATTTTTTAGTCCTTCTCACCCTTTCTCCTAGCGCATGCTCATAGTGTGATGATTGTAATTGTATGACACCTTTATTCCAGTGTGATGTACTTGGACATGCACATGATCAGAAATAAAGATCGAGATAGCTTCATCATTGCAGCATTCACTTAGTTTAATTATTTAATTGTTATTGTTATTTATTTCTTTTGTAATTAATATCTCTTCACCCTAAACTTCTTAAATGTGGAATGAGTATGAGTTAATCATGAGCATTCAAGTGTGACTACATGGTATCCTAGTAGCATACCTAGGCCATGTGCTTGGTAACCCTAGTGGTAGTCATGCACGAGGTCCAAGATGTGTATGGATGATTAAGGAACAGATGCTCATCATACTTAGGCTAGCTTAGACTCTCTCCCCCTTTTTCTCCTAGCTTAATTAAAGTTATTTTCCATTGCCTCCACGAGTAGCACTAGGTTAGAAACTACATCATACACCTCACTCTAGACTAAACCATACATGAAAAAGCAAATACTAGTCTAGGTGGGAAGACAATGAGCTACGATTAGCAAGTAACTATCTAGATACCACAACTAGCCCATCTACGGAGCTCGATTAGATCGTGCGTGAAATGTTCATATTCGTATGGTTGAGTGTAGGGGTACCTCGCCACTCATCATTAGTGCCATTGTCAAGGATGGTGCTAGTTATTTAGATTAGTTATGTCATACAAGATTGCTAGAACAAAGTATTAATGATACATCTTTTAGGAAGAAGTAATTGCAAACAAGTCAAACACAAATTTACAACCATGTCTCTCTCACAAGACTCTAATAATGCAACAATGAGTAAGGCAATTCATTGGAGAACCAACAAATTATATGATGATGAAGAGAAAGTTTGAAGTACTCAACTTTATGCAGGAATTCCATATGTTCATGAGTATCCCAACGATACTCAAGGATTGTTGTCAACCAACTTTGACACCTCTAGTAAGGATGAGACATCCCATAGAATGAGGAGGCCCAAACGGCCTAGGACCTTGTCAATAACTAACAAGAACTTATTTGGGGATGATTGGAAGACTTACAAAAGTCATAATGAGTTTTATAGTTCCCTCTCTTCCTCTACTCCTTCAATGTTAGATTGTGACATGGATGACTATCTTTCAAGGGATCGGCATAGAATTAAAAATCGAGCTCAAAAAAAAATCAAGAATGCCAACATGAACAAGGACAACATCATCCCAATGCACAAACTCACAACCCACTTAGTGATGATGAACCATTGCTAGCCACTAAGACACTAATGCCTATATAAGAGGCCGTTTGAATATCCCGCAAGCATCACAAGGAAAGCCGTCTACCCAGGCTTGATTTAACCAACTTTCCCAAGTTCACAAGAGGCTATGATTCAGATCCACAACAACATTTATGAGCCTTCTACAAATACCTGTGCATGGAACAACATTGATAATGGGTGGAAAAAACTTAAGCTCTTTCCCATAACACTGATTGACCATGCAAAAGTATGGTATAGGTCCTTAAAACCAAAATCAATTCGACGTTGGCCAACAATGGTAGAAATCTTCAAAAAATAATATCAAACTTATGCAAGAGTGTTAGCCTTGAGGAAAAAAATCCAAGAGTGGAAACAAGTGCAACATGAACCCTTGGACATGGCCTTAGAAAGATATTATGCATTGTTAAACGACTGCCCAAGCCATGGGTTCTCTGAGAAAAGGCTAATGTACCATATCATGGATGGGNTATGTGAAGTTGGCAGTTGAGTTCTTATTCTTATTATCTTCTATCCTTTGTTCGGATTGCTACGAGGTGTCCTGTCCTCTTTCTTGATTTGGCATAGTTGTGCCTCTACTACTGTTAGCATATTATCCATATTTTCCATGCACCCATTCCATCATCTTATTGATCTTTGCCTTGATTTCATCTATTGATTGTAGTATTAGCAAAGATGATTCCACCTCCTTGAGGTGAGTTGATTTCTCCTCTTCATGATCATGGACCTTTTCTAATTCAAGATTTTGGTCCTATTGAGAGCTTTCAACATTCTCCAATTTTGCCATTTCTCTTTCTTCTTTTGCTACCCACTTAATAAGCTATTGGAGTTGATGGGCTTGTAGCTTGTCTAGTTGACCTTGAGCATACATCCCTAGGGTCTCCCCTGTTACATTATGGAGCCCATCCATGATATGGTACNCCATCATCCTCTGCTTCACCTCATCATTATCATTCTCCAAAATACTATCTACTCATACCCTCTTTGCCAAGGTTTCCACCTCATGTACCTTACAATTTTCCTTAACAACAATATTCTCATCCTTCACCTCCTTCTACATCACCACCAGTTGTTTCAGAAGGTTTTGCACCACAACACCAACCCACAAACGTTACTTGTGCTGCTACTGAAAATAGCAGTGGAAACCCACCACACCAAAGGCGTCCCTTCTTTAGACATGACTGTCGAAAGGGACACCTCAATTCCAAAACCACTGCATCCTTCAACCCAGCACAAATCCAACACTATGGTGCATCTTCCTCTACAAACCGAACACCTCGTGTTACCTGATCAGGGCCACCAATCAATACTCCAACAACTATGCAGCCCAATGAATATAACCATAAAGAGGGACACAATGATCCTTGCATACCATCTTATGATCAAGGGTGCCATAGTGGGGTAGCTCCTTATCCCATGACCCTATCATATAATCTACCCTACTATGTCTATTATGGTTAAGTGTGTGAGCCTCAATTTGGGTACATTCCAACCACGATACCAAAAGACACCTGGTGGTTTGGATATGACTAGACTCTAATGTTTCCAAAATGCTTAGATCCAAATCTTCTATTTATTAATTCTAGCCATGCTCAACCTTTTAGCTATGGGGGGTATCCTCCATTCTAACAATACAGAATTAATAAATGTTTTTTTGTTTCTTTAATTTTTCAACTTTTTGTTTTCCAGTTTTTCACCTTTTAATTTATTACTTTATCTTTCTGTCTTTTTATCTTTTTATGAGTAATCTCATCTATGAATAAAGCACTAATGTGATTCATTGTTTGAGGTGTTGTTCTCTACTATCAAGTCTCAGGTGACTAATTACTTGAACAACGAGCCCACAACATCCACCTACCCATTCCATTAATACGAGGTTCTACCTTGGTACAATGATATTCCTAATAATTAAAACTTAAAGTAACCTTGTGTTTATTATACCCAGAGCGAAGAAGGATGGACCAAGAGGGAATAACTAGGGTGTGACATCAAGGGGACTTGTGGATTCTCTTTGGTGACATCTGTAGGAGTTATCATGTAGCTTGGTTGTACTAAGATCCTTGTAGATCTAATGATAAATGGAAGTAAGAGTAATCAAAAGGCACTCAATCAAAGAAATCCAATGCTATTCTAGGGGGTCCCACTAGAAAGACATGCACCCATGCTTGAAGGTAGGCAACTCCTCTGGATTAAGCATTCAAAAAAAGAGAGAGAAAAGAAAAAAAAACAAAAGAGAGAGAGAGAAAAGAGAAGAAGAGTGTCACAAAGCAAAATCACTCCTCCCTTTGTACGAAATGCCAAGTGAGGTATGCCTTTCCATCATGATGCTCTTATTGTTGTCTATCATTGGGCTGAAACAATGCAATGTCACTAATCAGAGGAATGAACTTGGTCCTGATTTTTGAGTGATAGGTTAATGATACATTAATCATGCCTTACNCCAATTGTAAGGCATGATTAATGTATCATTAACCTATCACTCAAAAATCAGGACCAAGTTCATTCCTCTGATTAGTGACATTGCATTGTTTCAGCCCAATGATAGACAACAATAAGAGCATCATGATGGAAAGGCATACCTCACTTGGCATTTCGTACAAAGGGAGGAGTGATTTTGCTTTGTGACACTCTTCTTCTCTTTTCTCTCTCTCTCTTTTGTTTTTTTTTCTTTTCTCTCTCTTTTTTTGAATGCTTAATCCAGAGGAGTTGCCTACCTTCAAGCATGGGTGCATGTCTTTCTAGTGGGACCCCCTAGAATAGCATTGGATTTCTTTGATTGAGTGCCTTTTGATTACTCTTACTTCCATTTTTCATTAGATCTACAAGGATCTTAGTACAACCAAGCTACATGATAACTCCTACAGATGTCACCAAAGAGAATCCACAAGTCCCCNGTGCCTTTAGGAATATTTAATATTACCCTAGACCTTTTACACTAACTTCATGTCCTTCACTTTTGAGTTTAGAATTTTGGAAATTTATTAATTTTTCTAAGTACCCTACTTTAGATAGGCCACAATATTGCATATGCAATATTGCATCCAATGCGATATCACAGTCGCACTATTGTGTACACGGTATCACGTTGCACGAAGCTATATATATGGACCCCCGAGTGCACGTCAACATCATTTTCAATTGTTCACATGGGGGAAACTTTTTAAATTTTCTTCTACAACTCACGACTTGTGCACCTCCTGTTCTAATATCCATAACTCACTCACTAGCACTCTAATTCTTATTCTGAGAGAACCTACTTGAACCTAGAGTGTTCAACATAGTTGTGGGGTTGGGGTACACTTCAAATTGCATATAAATTTTTTGAAATTCTTCATCATCCAAAGGATACTATCAAGGTTAATTGATTACAAAAAATGATGATAAACATGTGCCAAAAACAATCTTATCTCCTCACCTACACCAGGAAATTAAATCTTAAAGCCACATAATCAAATTTAGGGACCCAATATTAAAAATTTTAGGGGACGTTTCCACAAGATTTTCTAACTCTAGATCACATGAAATAAGAAATGAATTCATTAAGGCAGAAGTAAGGTATAACTAAAATTTTGTAATCAACCTTACTAATGGTCGGCCTTGTGTGATTGCAGATGGCCCCTAAACGTGGACAATAAGAAGGACCCTCTCAAGGTGTGTCCAAGCAACCCAGGAGAGGTAGAGGAAAAGCATCTAATGAACAATATGTAGAGTAGGAGGCACAATCATTTAGTATTCATCAAGAGATTCCTGCTACTACGCAGTCAGGACAGGCGAAAGGAGGAGCTACTAAAGCACCTGAACAGGGACAACACCTCACGTTGTCCTCGAAGTGTGTCTAGGCTATTCGAGAAAGGTCCACATCAATAACTGTGATAGTAGAATTAAACTTTGGACTTTTCATAGAATTCACTCTTGAGGCTGTTAGGGACCAACTCAAAGGGTCTCTATTATGGCTTATCCTCTCTGAAAGTGGTGCCTGCTACTTAGGAGAAACGTACCAATTTTGGCACAATAAGGAAGAAGGCACCACAGTTAACATTTGTGCTGTGGTTGTAAATTTTTCTACTAAGGCTATCACAAAAGTGTTGAACCTTTTGAATACAGGGCCAAAAGTTTCTCACCTGTCCACTCGCTCTAATGTTGATGCATGAAGAGTTTGGTTGGATATGGCATACAGAAAAGAGGACAAGACATATGGAGAGTTGATGCTGGAAGAAAAGATATACTTCAATATTGGCACTTATCACATCTTCCCCATGAGAGGATTAAAAAGAATCTCAATGTATGTGGTAAGAGAGTGTGCGATATTAATGGGAAAGGTTAATGCTAACCTTCCTCATTTGTATCTCATGGAAATCTTGAGATGGTTTGAAGAACGCAAGATAGGGAATTTTGTGTTTCCCTTCCCTTGTCTCATCAAGAAGCTATGCAAACATGTTGGTATTATGGGGTACACCAATGATGTTCCCAAAAAAGCCCAAAATGCTTCATTCGTTGAACTACTAAAGCCACCAGCCCCAAGGAAAAGTTTTGGTGAGACACTAGAGCCAAAGAAAGAATAGACGGTGGGGCCCACTGCAACTCAAACTGCAGGGCCTAGCTAACTCCCTAGCATAGGGCCCAGTCAACAACAAGTAGGGCCTAGCATGAGCTAGCCAGACCAACCCTCACCATTGCCGCATGACTATCAATTGTTGATGAGCCATCTTAGGGCCATCACTAAGACGGTCAGTTGGGGAAGTCATGATGATGCTGATCTCTTTCGTGTCATCGATGACACCATATGATCCAAAAGTTCTATTGATTGAGCATGGGGTGAGGTGTCCATTCAAATAGGAGGAGGGGAGACTCATTGGTCACAATAGATTTTAGGGAATGTTACATCTTTCTAGGTGCAATTGAAAAAGGGTGAAGAGGCCACCATGGTGGTCATGTAGCACCAAGATGTAGTAGGAGCCACAGAAGTGGTCACGAATGACATTAAAGAATCTTTCAACATCCTTGTTGTGCCACCGGCCGATTTCATAGGAGCATAGGATGCTCAAACTTTAGTCGGTCCCTCAATGACTCCTACAGAGCATGAGGATGTCCTTGACTGATTACTGCAGACAAGAAAAGTAATGACGTCCTTGTTCGACATCCCACAAGATGTCAGAGCAGTGCAATTAGACCTCATCTCCACCAAAGGAAAGTTGGTCATGGCAGAGACTAGGGCCGAGCACATAGAAGCAGAGTTGGCAAGACTCCAAGAAAGGCTCCTTGCCCTACAAGCTGCATAGTGGGACCCATCTTAGTTTGTTTCCATAGACCGGTTGGACACTTTCAGGATGGAGCAACTTAATAAACTAGTGGCAAACAATAAAAGACTCGTAGAGGAGAAGGAGAAGGTCAACTAGGATGCCTCCAAGGCACAAGCGCAAACCTATGCTCATGCCAAGGCACTTAGAGCCTTACAGGAAGAGAATAAACAGCTCGTTGTTGACAATCTTCAGTTGACCACTATGGAGAAACAGAAGAATGTTCTCGAGGAAAGATTTCAGAAATTATGAGAATATTAGGTTAGGGTTAACCAAGACATTAACTGTTTAGCCAGAGAGAATTGAACCCTCTTAATGGAGGAGGTACGCACAATCCGTCAGAAGATGGCCCTCGAAATAAGCACATGGCAAAACAAGGCCAAGAGGCATGAAAAGTTAAAGGAGCACTTTAGGGACCAAGTGGGGATGTACAAGAAAATCATAGAAATGGAGATCCATATGGCCAAGGCCCACATCAACACTTTCAGTGCTCAACACACTAATTGGCGGGCCATATTGGACACATATGCATTTGTCCACCAAAAAACACTTAAAACCTGGGACTTGTAGATTCAAGATCTCATAGAGTACATGGAATTGGTAAACCTATGGTATGCCAATCTAGCGATGTTGATAGTAGGATGCTTGAGAATGGAGCTCAAGAAGCAGGTAGCTACCACCTACACCAAATATGAAGTAGCATTTGTGGAGCACAAGAAAACGTTGCAGAAGCTAGAACTCACAAATTATGAACTAGAGTTGGTTAAGACCAACTAATAGGGCCAGAAAGATGTTGCAGTGGACTTGGCTTGATGGCTTACAGATTTCCAGGAGTATAGGGACAAAGCCAGAGCCTACAAGGAGGAACGATGGTTGTTTGTGGCTTGGTATGTTAAAGCAAATCAAATGTTCCTGCAACTACCATGTCCATGGGAGGTGTCAACTCCATCAAACATTGGAGCATCAGCATGGACAACATAAGACCCTTGAATTGAATAGGAAAAGCTCCAGGAATTATTGTAGAGCCATCAAATTCCATAATCTGGAGCACAAGACAAGGGGAAGTGACCCATGGAGGAGCCACCACGAGTTAGAACCACATGAGTTCCACAAAATTTTGTAATTTTGAAATTTTGTAATTTTTGTATTTGTGTCCCAATTTTTTTGTATTCAATTCTCCATTGCAACATGAATGAATTCCCAGTCAGTCAATAATTCCATACCTATCCACTGTGTAATCAATGGGACTTATTCTCATTTTATTTGACTCGAGGATGAGTTTTCATTCAATTGTTGGGTATGATGAATCATGATTCATTAGACTGCAATATCGCATACACGATATCGAGTACGTGATATTGTGGCCTAACAAGTGATATCGTATACATGATATCATGGTTTGCATATGAGCTTATGAATACATAATGAGGCGCACGGGAAAGTCAATAAGAAGTTAGTGTTAGAGTAGGATCTTTTTGTCAGTTTTTTTAGTTAGTTAGCTTCAGTCAGTAGATAGAAATTAGTTCATTTTTTAGTCCCTCTCAACCCTTTCTCCTAGCGCATGCCCATAGTGTGATGATTGTAATTGTACGACACCTTTATTCGAGTGTGACATACTTGGACATGCACATGACCGAAAATAAAGATCAAGATTACTTCATCATTTCAACATTCACTTAGTTTAATTATTTAATTGCTATTGTTATTTATTGCTTTCGTAGTTAATATCTCTTCACCCTAAACACCTTAAACACTGAATGAGTGCGACTTAATCACGAGCATTCAAGTATGACCGGTTGGTATCCTAGTAGCGTACCTAGGCCATGTGCTTGGTAACCCCAGTGGTAGTCGTGCACGAGGTCCAAGATGTATACGGATGATTAAGGAACAGATGCTCATCATACTTAGGCTAGCTTAGACTCTCTCTTCCTTTTCCTCCTAGCTTAATTAAAGTTATTTTCCATTGCCTCCAGGAGTAGCACTAGGTTAGAAACTACATCATACACCTCACTCTAGACTAAACCATACATGACAAAGTAAATACTGGTCTAGGTGGGAAGACAACGAATTGTAATTAGCAAGTAACTATCTAGATACCACAACTAGTCTATCTGCAGAGTTCGACCGGATAATGCGTGAAACGCTCGTATTCGTATGGTTGAGTGTAGGGGTACCTCACCACTCATCAATTATAAATAAGAAAAAGTCTCCCTTGTGATCCTTGAGATCTATGCTTGTATTTATGATTTCAATATTGATTTAATCATTAAATTTCATTCTTGAACCTATAATTAGAAATTAGATCAAAATTCATGATTTTACTTATGAGTAACTGTCATAAGTGTGGAATTTATTTGGATTTGATTCTAATTATTTATTATCTTGATGATCTTTTTGACTTTTGAAGCATTCCTCCATGAGATACGACTCATAGGTCAGTCACAGGTGAGGTGAAAATCTTTACAATGAATGAAAGATAAATTTTAAAGGTATCCAACACCGAATTTTGCTTGGCTCATCAACCAACCTACAAGAGCCAAGGATATATGTATTGAATCCAAAATTTGTAAAAAGATAAATGCCTAGGAGATTATTTTACCTACAAGGTAATTACTAAAAATCCTATCAACAATAATGATACTATCCAAGTGAGACTTATTTGTAATCTTAAAGGTAATTTCATGAATAATGGCAAGCTTCATAATCATGAAGAATGTCATTCATGAGGTAATAATACTTTATAGACAACCCAATCCATATGAATACATTGTTTAGTAATTCATTTCATTAAGGAGTGCTACTAGTCATGTGTCTTACTACTACTGTTCATCAAAGTACCACAAACTAGTAACTCCTCATATAAATTCACCTTGTTACATATTATATCAACCACATCCTTAGTAGTTTCACAATCCACTATGTGTAATTATGCCACCACTAATGTAAGGAGAGTTACCAATCTAGTCTCAATGGAAGAATGCACTATAAGATGTAAACATGCAAATAGATAGTAAAACCAATATTTATAGATACAAATATAGGAAATGTCCTTTCTTTAGAATAAGTCTTACATATGCAAAGAGAATTGATAGATCTACAAGTCCATTCTAGTAGACGTTGGCTTCAAGCATAATTTGCACATCTCAAGTTGTTCAAGAAAGTCCATGCTTCATTTAAATTACAGCAAAAACATCAAGATTGTCATGTTGAATCCAATAGTAAGTAATTGGATTAAAATAGCAATGCTTCCTAAGAAATAAACTAATATGGGGAGTCCTTTAAGATCTTTACAAATAACCAAAAATGCACATGAAAAGCACTCCTAGGCTTAGGTTTTGAAGTAAATCTCATCCCTCAAGATATGTACAAAGCCTAGAACTTCCCACTATTAAAAAAATGCAATATCTAACTAGAGCATCCTTATCAATCTATTCTTGTCCCACTAAGAAAAATAGAAGATTTAGTAACCACCATCAATGATTGTTCATACCTATCTAATTCCTAGGTTATTCACATAAGCCAAAACAAAGTAGATTTTCCAATCATTACACAAAGAACATGGCTAAACATGAACAATGCGAAGCTCAACATAAGATATTTTTCGTTGAAAATCTCTAAGAAGGATGAAATAGAAGTCATTCAAAAATGAAAAGATCTGTACATCACATATAATGATACAAGGTGTAATTGTGCATAGAATGTTTGGATAATTAAGTAGAGAGGTATTCTAACATGTAAATAATGTATAGAAGATGTATGTGTACAAAATGCTTATATGTAGTAGTCACTAGGTAATAAGGCACCCAATAGTTGACAATCCAATAAAAATACAAATTAGAAATATGCATGGAATTAATTGAATAAGTTACAAGTGCCATGTGATGAGTGGCAAGGTACCCCTACGCTCAACCATACGAATCACAAAGAATTCATGTGCGATTCGGTCGAATTCTATGGACTTTATAGTTTTTTGGTGCACTAGTTCTCTAGGAAGTAAATTGGAAGTTAAGGACATTTGTTGTCTTCCCAACTACACTCATGAAGCTTAAGGGTATGGTTTAAGTGTAATTGAGGCACATGATTTTTATCATTTTATATTTTATGATTTTGATGCTTAAAATATATAGGATAGAGAATAAAGTAATTTAATATCTACTTTAATCTAATTGGTTAACTATTGTTCAACTAGTCCTAACATAAGTATTTGGTCCCACTTATCTTATACACCTTGAACACATATGACGTTGCTAGGTTACCAAGTGTTAAGCACAATTGGGATTACTAAATGTCATATGCATGCTCAGAGTGGTCGTACTTATGTGTTTACTTAATTGCTATTTAGCTTATCTCGCCTAATTACTGAAGAACATTGAATAAATAACTAAAAACATTAAATGCATGAATAAAACATTTAAGCTATCCATAATGCTACAAGGTTTATCAAGAAGCTCATCTTTATTTTCACATGCACTGTCGTGCTCAGGTATAACAGTGCTTGAATAAAGATCCGTATACTTAATGAATCCTACTGCAGGCACTCAAGAAAATATTTTAATTTTCAAATGTAAAATTGCAAGATCTTTGTTACAACTATGGTAAGATGATGCCTAAACATGATGGGTTGGCATGTATTTATAAGCAAGAACATACCCTACATTGATGGGGCCACATCAACACATAAAATGATGCATTGATAGGGCCTCGTCAACGTGGCCTAGTTGATGGGGCCCAGTCGATGAGGCCTCATCGATGTAGCCAATCTATAACTCATCATACCCCCATGACTAAATGAAAACACATCCTTGAGTTCTTTACAAAATTGAAAAGGTATGAGATTATTGACTAGCATATAATACAATAAAAGTAACATGACAAAACTAAGTGCCCGGGTGTATGGATCAGCAAAATTACACATTGTGGTGTTCACAACACAAAATTGAACATCAAACAAAATTTGGAAGACATGTCCTCTAATGACATGAAGAAAATTGAAAAGATCATAATTTTCTAGGCGGTGGAGGCTCTTCAGGTTCCAACAGACCTTCTCCAACTTTAGGCACATGTAGCGATTGAGGCTATTGTGGCTATTTAGCTGCTACTACAACTTCTGGTGAAAGTTGGAAATCATCCAACAATGCTTTCATTATCTCCTAATTACTCTTAGTATTGTGCTTGGTCTATGCTGCTTTGCCAATGTGGGCTAGGATGGGCATATCCCAAGGATAGGGAATTACTGGGAACAACTCCTTAACATTGATGAACCAGGCAACAAATTGTTTGCCCTCGACATCAAATGTCCTGATTGCATTTTGCAACTCTCAGTAATCATTCATTCTCTTGTCTAGGATCTCAGCAATTGATCGTTGATCAGTGAATCGTGCCTTGAGAACTTCAAGTTCAACGTTTTCGGTTGTAATTTTTTGCTTGGTGTCCTTATGGTACTTGAACTTGGCCTCATATAAAAAGTATAAGCTAGCCACCTACTTTTCACATTCTGACCACAACCATCCAACAATCAACATTGCTAGATTTTCACATTGGAGATTGGCTAGTTTCATATATTCTATCATCTCTTCGATTTACAACTCTTACATGTGGATCTCCACTTTGTTGTAGGCATCTATCCCATTAATGATAGGTTGCCACACTTCTCTTCATTACTAGAGTTGATGGAGGGCCTTATTTACTTTTGCCTTAATCACTTGAATATGTTTCTCATTCACCTTCTTTTACAGGCCAACTAGGCCTTTGCAGTGATTCTTGAATTTCTCAAATATGAGAGCCTTATTTTTCCTAGTGGCAATTTCAATGGCATATTTCTAGCATAAGGCATAGACTTCTTCCATAGAGAGATTGTAGTTCTTTATTGCCAATTTTCATAATTTTGTATTCGCCCTTGCTAGCTACTCCTACTATTGATGGATGAATTCTTGTATCTATTGTTTTTATGCATTAAAATTCCATAGGTGATGGTTTTTTATAGTTAACATTTCATTTTCTTGGCCCATCTAAACCAAGTCCTTTTGAATTGAATAGGTCTTTGCTTCAGCTACAAACTGATTAAAATGGTCATTACCATTCCCTCCTCAATTTATTTTAATCAATCTTGAAGCTACTGAAAAGATTAATCTCTTGTTATTGTAGGGTTAAGCAGTGTAGGATCAGCAAAATGGGCACTTGATTCAACACCCTCTGTATTCAAGCATTGGTTTTGTGCATGAGCCATTTCAAGTTTTCCTTCCAGAATGATACATTTGCCCTTTTCTTCGAGTAGCTTTGACTGGGTTGCAGTAATGTTATTTAGAAAATCAAAGATGTCTAGAATCGATTGCCTAGTTCCTACTAATTAGTCTAGTAAATCTTTGTGCTAGGCTGCATTCAATCTTCCATTGAAAGTTCCTACGGATGTCTACACATCTCTAAGTGTAAATACATTTGGTACAAATGCCATAGGTGCATTAAATGCTTCAACAATTTTATTAGCAACCACTTCTACAGCTATCTCTTGCCCTTGATGTTGCATCACCAATATAGTTGCCCCCTCGTCCTACTCCAAGATCACCAAAACAGAAGCTGTATTCACAAAGATTTTTGGGAATAAATGATGTTGAGAAAGAAACATTGTCTTCTCTTAGCACTAGGATTCAATCTCGTGGGTAGCTACATTCATTAGGCCAAAAATGTTGGTCCACCTCCTTGCATCTAACTAATTATTTGAGCCACTTCATTAAGGTGACTCATCTCATGTTGATAAACAGATGAATCGCCACCACTCATTCTTACTTGCTGCTCCTACTACTACAAGAGTTGCTCTCAGATTTTAAGTAGGTGCTCAATAGCAAAGCAAGCTTCCAACATTGTTTCTTGAGTAGGTGGTAGAGGTGAAGGTTGCTACTCCTCTTCTTTAGACATGGCAGGTGTCCTATCCTTCATCATTTCAGACCAAGAGGCAATGGGAGTATGCCTGATTATGTCATTGGCGTAACAGATTATCCCTACCCTTTTACAAAGTTTTCTGATAAGGCATGGGAAGGGTAGGGTTTTTCTTCCATGTTCATTTTCTTTAAAACACTTTTTTATCTCTAGATAGATTAATTGTGGAAGGTTGGTTGAAAATTTTCTACTTAAAGTGGCACATGCTTGGGTGGAGAAGGTAGTCACCTTACTGGGCCTCATCGTTCGATTAAGGTGATAGGCTGCTATTTTGAAGTATACATGCTTTGCCAATGTGAGTGCATCAAACTCCTTGCAGTCAACCCTGTAACGCCATTGGGTCCACTTCTTTTTCACCTCTAGATCAGCTTGCATAAAAATTTCTATGAGTTGTATCCTAGAATTAGGCAACCTAAGAGCTTGCGTGATGGCTTTAGTCGAGTAGGACACCTAAATATCCTTGATCTTCACAACGGTACCTAACCTTCTATTGTTCTAGAAGAGGTACGTCTCTCCCATGTACCACTTCCCACTGAAAGTGATCATTGTTCTCATGGAAGAGGTTTGCAACTATGTCTTTACCAGCATTCTCTAAGAATGACCCGAAGTTTAGTTCCTAGAGAACTGAGCATTGGACATCACGGGGCTTGATTGTGTCGAGGTAGGCTTGTGTAAGTATGACTTCAAGTCATGGTATAGGCCCTGGTGCCTCTCCTCACTATGATTGTTTTATTGCAACCTCTTCCTCGAGAATTTGTCAAACTAATTTCACTTTAGGCTCCTCTCAAAGTGGTCCTATTGCATGGGTTTCTTTTGCTTGTTCTTAGTCTTGTTCTTACTGGCCTCTTCTAGTTCTAGGTTCTTTCTTCCTTTGTTGAGATGGTCCTCCCTCTTGTGGTTTTTTCGATCTTGGTTTCATTTGTAATCCCAACATGACCATGGGTTAGTGATTATTATGTAACGTGAAACATTTGGGATATCTTATGTCATTGGGAAAGTTACACCTGGCTAAGTTGTGATTATGACTAATTTGATAAATTTTAATCATTAGTTTATTTGTATATTGATGTTAACAAATGATTACAATCATATCAAAGGTCTTTAAAAGGGTTAAACTCTAAAAGATTGATGGTTAAATATCACTATATTTATTAACCCTTTGGGGAAGAAAATTTTTCGTCAAAAACCTTAAGGTTTGCCGCCCCCCATGACTAAGAGCTTACCATTGGTAGCTTTAGGATCGAAGAACAAAGTAATTTGGAAAAATGATCAAAATTTTATATGCTTTAGAAGGTTTGGGACTCTAAAAAATGACAAAAAAATCCTCTCTTATTGTGAAGAAAATAATAAAAATTTCAAAGTGTTCAGCGGTATTTATAGACTTTTTATGTTGTGTTGATGGGGCCTAGTCAACAAGGCCCTGTTGGCACGGTCGGCTATGTTAAATAGGCCTAGTCGATGCAGCTGTTGACCACCATTAACTTTGGAAAAAGTTTGAAAATACAAGGGGTTTTTGAGTGAAATGGGAGTCAAATGGAAGCCCAAAAAGCCATGAACATGATGAAAATAGTAGGAGTGTTGGAATTAAGAGAATTTAGAGAATTGAAAAAATAATTTGAGAATGAAGTTTTATGAATGTTTAAGGAGCTTAGAGTTGGATGCATAATGGGTTACGCAAAAGATATGATTGCAGCAATGTCTAAGGTAAAGAGCTTAACTATCCAAACTAAGAGATATGTAGGTGGGTCCTCCCCATAGTAGGCACATGCCCTTTTTTCCCTTGCATAATTGCAATCGAGTCCATGGGCCCCATAGTCGATTAATGGTTATGAAAAGTTAAGGACAAACTTGGAAGAATCTATCCAAGAATTCCAACACATTAAATTAAGACATCAAGCATAACATGGAAACCAATAGTGAGGTGAGTTACGGGCAACATAAATGGATGATGGGGGAGGTGGGATGATATCCCGAATTGAGGTCATAAGAAGTCCCCTATGGAGTTTGTGTTTAAAATGACCTGAGAAGATCCATCCTTAGTCCAGATTAAACCCAATTTCTTCCAATGACTTCGCATTGCCACTCCAAGACTAATCCATCCCCTCAAGACACTAGAGTGCTCCCAAAAAATGACCACTACTCCATAAATAGAAGAAGAGAGAAGTAGGAAGTGAGAGTGGGCCTTAGTTAAAGGGGATCTTCAGGCATGGGTAACATGTCTTTCTAGTCTCATAACCAGTACTTGTAGCTTATTTATTTGTCTAAGGGGTGTCCTTTGAATTCCCATCATGTTGTTTTTTTTTATGGAAACCACACCATGCAAAGACTTTATTTAACTTCCTGTTATTGGTCAACATAGAATGGTAAGAAGTCACACCCTGTGCAAGCCTTTGAATCCTTCCCAGTTCTAGAAACTACCAAGGTCACAAATTTATGAAAAAATTATTTAATGAAAGGGACCTCAAACTTCCAAAACAAGGAAAACCATAGAGTTTGTGGATGGGTGGATGATGTGGACTCATTGCCTATTCCATGAAAAAAATAAGTCATGTATTAATCATCAGACATTAGAATTAAAAAATAGAAACTAGACATTAACAACCAAAACATTAAGCACAAACCACCATTAGTAAATAGCAACATTGGCACTGTGTCCTGTGGTAATAAAGCACTTTTATTAGCAAAAATAATGAAAATTCACACAAAAATAAAGTAAACTATATAAGAAATTATAAAATATTCAAGAAAGATAAAACATACTAACGATGTTGTAAAAAAAATCAAGAAAATTAATTAAAAAAAACCAAAAAGGGGTAAAAATCAACAAAGTGTAAAAGAAAAATGTGTAAAAAAAAGTGAAAAAATGAGGATCCATGTGTATGGCTTGTGTTGATGGCCATCTTCCTTGTGACTAGCTTGAAGGGAAGAGATGTAGAATATAGAGCATGGTTGTCCATCTAATGAGGTATTAGTCACACTGGCTTGCTTTAGCTCAAGAAAAGGTTTCACTTGTTAGATGTTGACCAATTTCTTTTCGTTTGGGCTCTAAGGTTTGTAGATTAACATGATCCCAAAAGGAAAAGTTTTGTTAATTATATAAGGTTCCTCCCACAACATTTCAAACTTTGTTTTTTGAGGTACGTGTGTGGGGTTCTAGTAAAGGACCTTAACTCTAAGTTGAAATTTTACTTTTCATATTCTAAGGTCATGATGCTTCTTGTTGTATGCATTATGCACTTCATTCAAAGATAGGGTTACTAATTAGTTTTCATTTAGTACATTTAGGTTTATCAATCTTTCTCTTTGTGCTAGGCTCAGGTTAAGGTCAAAGTCATAGGCTATTAAAAGTGTACGAAGCTCTTATTAGACTAAAAGTATTGGAAGTTTTTCATACACTAGCTCATAGGGAGAGTAGCCTATGGGAAGTTTCCATGTAGAGAAGTAGGCCCAAAGGGCATCATTGAGTTTTGTGCTCCGGTCTCCCATATATTTTCTTACAGTCCTTATTAGGATCTTTGTGATCTCCCTACTGGTGACTTCTACTTGACCATTGGCTTGCGGGTGGTAGGGTGTTGTTAATTTATATTCAACCCCCAAGTGTTACATCAACTTTCAAAAGGTGACACCTATAAAATGAGTTCCGTTGTTAGAAATTAGTGCACGTGGCATACCAAGCCTATTTACAATATGTTGTTATATAAATTGAGTAGTAGTGGATGATGTACAAATACTTCAAGAGCCAAGCTCATAGTGCTTGAACTTTTCAAGAGCATCCGCCACTGCCATTAGTTCTTTCTTAGTNCAATTTGGTGCTCATAGAATTCAAGTTTCTATGAAGTTTTCCTTGGCCCAAATGAATAGAGCACCTTTCTTTGTAAGCTTGACCAATGACTTTGCCATCTTAGAGAAATTCTGTCCAAGGAATGATTGGACATCTTTGATTATCTCTGGTTGGCATGTGATTCCTTGGATGACCCTTATATTTTCTGGGTCCATCTTAATCCCTACTTGAGTAATTCTGTGCCCTAGTACTATGCCCTCCTAGACCATTAAATGGCTTTTTTGCCTAAGGTTTGTTTCAACACATCTTTTTAGTACTTGCTCAAGGCAATCCAACGCTTGCTTAAATGTAGCTACATATGTAGAGAAATCATCTATAAAGACTTCTACCCTACTACTAATCTGCTATTGAAAAATACTAATGACTAGATGTTGAAATGTTGTAGGGGCATTACATAGACCAAATGGCATCTTACAATATGCAAAATTCCCCTAGGGACTCATGAATCTTATTTTGGCTTGATCTTCTAGCACAATCTGGATTTGGTTACAACCATTATAAACATCAAAGAAGCTATAATAGTAATGCTAGATATGGTGCCCAACACTTGGTCCAAAAATGATAATGGAAAATGATCTTTGAATGTTGCCATATTCAACAACCTAAAGTTGATGTAGACCCACCATTTGACACCTTTCTTTGACACAATTACAAGTGGACTAACCCACTCACTATCTGCGATGGGATAGATGAACCCAACCTTGATGAGTTGTTCTATTTCCTCTTTGACGATCTACTTCAACTTGGGATTTTGCTATCTTCTTGGCTTCATGGTCAGGTCAATGTAGATATGATTTTGGCATATCCTTGGATAAATTCTAGTTAGTTTTGGATATGACCATGCAAAGGTTGTTGGTTATTTGTTGAGCACCTTCAACAGCTTATATTTTTGTTCTGGAGCAAGATTTACATTGATTATAACTAGTTTGCCATTTTTATAAAATGCATACTCCATGCTAGGTAATAGAGTTTTTAACTCTAGGGGCTCTAGCTTGAAATTATTAGGGATCACCAACTCTTCCCAACAGGTATCATCAACTTCATCATTAGAGAGTTAGTGATGAACTTGCTCAAGTTCGTCCTTGCCCTCAACATAAGCACATGTTAGGCTCTTATAGGGTTTCATGCATAGTGTCTCACTATTAGAGTTAGTTAGCCACTGGATGCCCTCTTGTTTTGTGGTTGCTGCCTACATGCACCTTTGGATATCAATTTCATGTGCACACTGATTGCATGGTTTAATGAATGTACTTTTAATGAACTACATTTTTTGCACACAACTACACCTATTATCACTATATGTGATGCATGAAACTCACTTCTTCTTGAGTTGTCCAAATTCATTCTCCTTGGAGATTTTCAAGGAGAGGTTCCTAATGCCCATTCTTGCATTAATAGTGCTTAACCATGCATGTACCATGATGATGGGGAAGTTTCCTTTGTAGTTTTATACCTTGATCACCAAAAAATTAGTAGGATAGGACCACCCACAAACTATAGTCACAATGTCCTCCACTAATCCCAAAGGGACAATGATTAACTATTTTGCCAATTTCAAATGGATATTACTTTGCTTGCGAGGTGGTAGGTTCCATGCCCTGTACATGTCATGGGAGATGAGATTAACATTGGAACCGAAATCAAGAAAAGCCTTGCATGACTCATGTCTAGCAATTTACAAGTAAATAAGAGGACTTCCTAGGTTACATCTCTTCATGGGAAGGTTGCTAGTTGTAGCAACCGAAAATGTCAAAGGTTAGAATGGGACTTCAAGAGGTCTACAGTTGTACAGCCTTGACCCTGCTTCTGCATGAAGGCCTACAAGGAATGGATGTGGGGGTGCCCAAAATAGTCTTGTCGATCGAACTGGGACTTATAGGTGTTATGATGAAACGCATGTCAAAGGGGCACATGGTGTTTTGTGATGTCTGCAAGTGTGAGCATAGTAGAGGTTTTAGACATGAAAATGAAGATGACAATGCTTGAATATGTACTTAAACAATGAACAATGTAAGTAGAATGCTAAAATGCAGGAGAAAAAAATGCAAAAAGTGCGCAAAATGTGAGTGAGAGAGAAAGAAATTACCCCAAGTAGGGCGTGCATAGTTAACTGCAAAGAAACATTTAGTAGGTACGCAATGTATAAACAGGCATAGTAGGTAGCATAGTCACAGTCTCAAGGTCTCTAGCTATGAAGAATTAACGTCTGCCATGAAGTCTAAGCTTGCTGAATTGGCTACTACAATGTCCTATAAGTTACAGCAGTGTACAATGCATTAGACGGTGTACAATGGTGCCGTGGTGTCCCAAATTTTGCCAAAATGCTAGGTGCACTTGGGTGTAGAAGTGCTAAGAATTCCAATGTTCAAATTTGCCCATTTTGCTTTTGGTTTATCAACCCCTAAAATGTGAAATGTTGGGGTATTTATAGGCCTAGGGTTAGCATGAATCGTGAATCGGGCACCACATGGTAGAGGGGTAGTTGGGACTACACTAGCCCCAACTACACTCCCATTGAAGTGAATGGTGTTTTGCTAGTGTGCTCCAATGGACCCTGTGAGACTACCAGACTATGACTATGTAGCTGAGACTACATGTGCAAGTGCTAAAAAAACTATAATGTACTTGAACATAATGTGAAAAAATGTAATTTTGGAGACTACGGTTTGGGACTATGCTGCCCCCTCTCTCAAGTGGTGTCAAGTGTAGTTACAATTTAGGAAAAAATGAGGGATGCAAAAGAGATGAAAATTACTGATCTTGGTTGTCAAAGGAATGTTGGAGCTGAGATGTAGACCAGTGTTGAGCTTTGGAGGCTTCTAGAGGTAGTTCTGCATGGCTATGCTGACTACTCTCTAGAGTTAGGTAATTCCAAAGTGAGCTAAGATGCAGGCCGATGTTGAGCATAACCTCAAGAGTTAAGAAAATTTTGCCAACAATTAAGTTTTAGTGCAAACTATGCTAACTACACTCTTGAGCATAGTCCCAAAGGTGAGAGTGTAGCCATGAAACTTGAAGAAAACATTGGAAAAAAATGATGTGCTCATGCAAACTACACTAACTATGCTTTAGAACGTAGTAGGGAGCATAGGCTTAGGAGTTAGAAAATTTGCCAAATTTTTTTTCCATGCCAACCAAGCTTGACAGCCTCTACCTTGACACTTAGAGAAATTTGCAAAACTAGTCATTCCAAGGTTGACTATGCTTTGGAGTGTAGTCCTAGTAGGGTGAGTGTAGTCAAGACACTTAGAAAAATTTGCAGTTGTTATTGACACTTGGAAAATTTTTGCAAATATAGACTGTTAGTGTCAACTATGTTGAGTTTGCTCTAGAGCATAGTCTTAGTAGTGGAAGCATAGTCTCAACACTTAGAAAAAATTACCAAGCTTTGACACTTAGCCAAATCTACAATTGAGACCTAGGAGCCCAAATTTGGTGATGTTTCATTCCTCTTTGTTGATGTTTGGAGGAGTGGCCCAAGAGATGTCGACAAAGAATGCAAAACACCACAGTAAGCCCAGTACCAACATCGCCCATCAGTAACTAACTGAATGTCACTTCACCATGCTCAAGAGTGCTAAGGGAAATGGTATGCTAGAGACAAAGGATGTAGGGATCATGCTAAGGGGTAATAAGGGGATGAAATGCAAATGGTTTTAAACTACAAGCTACCACACCAAGGAAGGCTTGTCACCAAAATGATTATCTCTCATTGAAATGCTTGTGAAAGAGCTAATGCCCATGGAACCAGAGTGGCCTGCCCCTAAAATTATCACCTCTTATCAAAGTGCTTATGAGAAGGTCAGTGCAGATTTAAGGTTGGACCAGTCGCAAAATTGCAACTCTGCTGATTTTGCTTGGGGACATGTTTTTGCTCCATTCTCTTTACTCTTGTTTTCATGTTTTTTAACGTTTTTTTACTGTGAGGTGAACCTAGTTTGGGTTTTCCACATTGCAAGATGCTAGTTGCAGGATGCTTTTTGTTAGATGGGTGGCATGCCACCTGATGGGATTTGCTTTAGTGCAACCATGTCATATCTATAGGATAGGTGTTTCCTCCCTAGGATGTTACGTTATGTCCACTTGGGCTTTGACCAGCCCACAAAGGCTACCCATTGGATGAATTACATTACATCGACTATGGGTTATGCAGTTGACACAAAGAGGGTGCCATGTGCATTAGAGGGGTTGCAAGCTTGGTGATGTAAGGGGAAGCAGGGAAATGTAAGGTAAAGGGGGTAAATGCAAGTAGGCTATAGCAAGGTGATAGGGCTAGGCACTCTTGAGTAGCTTAGCTAGTTTGATCATGCACATTGGAGCAATGTAGTGTCTTGATGCTACGATGAGATGTGTCTCTACACAACTACCTATAAGGCTTCATCTTGCAAATACAACATAGAGAAAACAAGAAAAAAATCACATGACATCAGGTGAGAGTTAATTGCTAGATGTAAGTGTGCTGTAATGGATGGACCAGTTGTAAGAGCTTGAAGAACTAGTGTAGGTGTTGGTGTAAGAAGGCTACAAAAGCTTTAGCAGCCACACTGGAGGTAAGCACCTAGAGAGGTTAGCAAAATGGTAAAGTGTGAAGGTGATGCAAGTGCTCAAGACTCCACACCAAGGATAGAAGCTTGAAAAGCCAAAAAAATGGAAGAGATCCAGTATGCTGAAAGCATACCCAAGCCTAAGTAATGGTGAGGGACCTCTATACCATTGTCTTGCTTTTGATAAAGTAGAGAAGTGATGGACACATCTGAGGTAACAAGGTAGATGTAGAACAGTTTATCTCCTTCTAGAGGATAGACCATTGGAAGTTGAGCTAGCTCCTATTTAAGTTTGTCAAATGCCTCTTGGTATTGAGCCATCCACTCAAAGTGAACTCCCTTTTTGAGCATGTGTTGCATTGGCTACAACTTGTCGACCAACCATGCAATAAACCATCATATGAATTACAATTTTCCCTATAATCCTCATAGCTCCTTAAGGTTGGCTAGTGGTGCTAAGTTGATAATGGCCTTAACTTTGTCAAGGTCTATGCATATGCATGCTTCAGATACTACAAAAGCATTTGGCCCATCTTGATGCCAAAGACACATTTCTTAGGATTTAGCCTAAGTTCATGCTTCAAACAATGTTTGAGCACAAGGCCTAAATCACCTGCATGGTTGTATGATTCTTTGGACTTAACTTCTCTAAAGATGTAATCATTGAACAGACCTAACAAGTAATCACTAAAGATGTATGTCATGGATTGTTGATAAGTTGCTTCTGCATTCTTGAGTCCAAAGGGCATCATTGTGACCAAATGTACCCCAAGGGGTCATAAAGGTGGTATTGAGCTAGTGCTCTAGGTTGATTCAAATCTAGTTGTAACTAGAGAACTTTTCAGTAAAGGACAATAAGGCATGGCCAACCATAGTATCAACCAATTGGTTAATACTAGGAAATGGAAAATCATCTTTTATTATCACCTTGTTGAGGTCCTAGAAGTCTATTCAAATGCATATGCTTCTATTTTTCTTGGGTACAACAACAATGTTGGAGATCCATTTTGTGTAGTCAAGTGCCCAAATGAAACCAACTTTGTAGAGCTTGGTGATTTCATCACAAACTACCAATGCCACCTTAAGCCTAACTTTGCAAGTTTTTTGTTTGATTGGTTTTATGTTGGGATCAAGGATTATGTTATATTTCACTACAGGAGGATCTAGAATTAGCATGACTTCGTAAGACCATATGAATGCCTTGATGTTTTTGTTAAGTACTTTTGCGATGTTTTGGACATGCTGAGGCTCTAACAAAGAACTAAGTTTCAATGTTCTTGCCTTGTCATTAGATGTTGCTATAGGGATTTCAATGAGGGGATCCTTGATGATGTCACCTACCTCTAGATTTAGAGCCCTAACTAGACGGTTTGGCTAGTCTGAAGGTGCATCTACAAATGTTATGTATTCATCATGGGCTACGGGCTCAGGGTTTAGGCATTGAGGATCAATGCATCACATAAGATCACCATGTGGCCCAGTGAGGACCAGAGGTGAATGAAGATGCTCGTACGTAGTCATGTTGTGAATCCTACAATAATCCTACAAAAACAATTAGGAAAAATGTCAAACCTATCCTAATGAGAGAAATATGCACAATTAAAGAAAAAAATGCAATAAAAGTTTTCCTAAGTATGTAGATGTGATTTTAAAGGTAGGGGATGTGCGTGTCATTTTTAAGCCTCAGTAAGCCATGGGGTTGCCAATTTAAGGTCTTAGCAAATAGTAAAAATGCTAGTTTAAGGTCCTTACAAATCATCATGTGCTAATTTAACATTTTAGTGGATGATGGTATGTGCTAAATGCACCATTAGAGCGAGGTTTGGTGCATCAGGAAAGCGAAATTCACCTGAGCACCATTTGGGCAACAAGAAAAATTTAAAATTTTTCTAAATCCAAAGACTGCCAAAAAAATCAAAAACTTTTCTAACTTTGGTGACTATGCTCACATCCAACTACACTTTGCATTGTTGAATGTAGTCTCAGGTAGGTAAAAATGTAAGTGGTCCTTAGGTGTATAAAAGTGCATTTTACCCTTGGTGAAATTGTCATTGTCAAAGGTAAAAAGAAAACTTTCCAAAGCGTAGCATGGTTGTCATAGCATAATTGCTAGAATGTTGCACTGAAGTGAACGTTAGCACTCGGGCCTAGCCAACATGGATGAGGGAGAGAAAGTCCTAAAATGCCTATTGTGGACACATGTAGGGGAGCGAAGGTCATGGCCAACAATTAGGTACCTTGACTAGGTTCATCTCCTTTTCATTTTTTCTTTGCATTTTGGGCTTTCCACACTTAGTAGCTTAGGGCTTGGCACTAGGCTTTGACTTGTTGGTTGTGCCCTACCTTGGTAGGGGCTACTACTGTCATCATGGTTGTTTAGGGTCGCTATCACTATGAGGGTATGCACATGTGAGGGGTTTTGTTGTTTCAAGGGTTTCAATGGGCGAGGTGTGAATGTTTGGTTGTGACCATGGCTGCTATAGTGATTGGCATGGCTATAGGGAGGAGAAGCCATAGGCTTGTGTGCAGGGTAGGGGGTTTGGTCAGCGTATAATGTTTGATGGAAAAACATGGGGGAAGAAGGCTAGCAACATTCTACAGCAATCATGGTCGTTGCAGTGGCTAGTGTAGCTATAGGGATGAAGGAAGGTTGCAAGCCTATGGAAAATTTTGCTTTTTGGTGGGCATGTAGGGTAAGTGATTTGGGTTCTAACGGTAACCCTAGGAATGTCACCTATGAAGCCGAGGTGTGGTGAGCCTCTTTTGCAACTTCTATGATCTTATTTTTTAATTATATTTTATCATATATTTTTTCTGTCTCCCACACAAGGTAGGGATGAGGGTTTGGCCATAACTCTAGGGCTGTTGCCTGTAAGGCATGGTGCACGACAAAGGGTTCCTGCCCTTTACTTTTATTTCATTATAAATTTATAAATGTTTTGTTTTGCAAGGGATCAAGGGATCCTAGGCATTAACAGCAACCATGGGCGACCACCATAGGATGGCGATGCAGTAGAGTTCCTGCCAATTTTTTTATTTTATGGAAGTGGCCACTAGGGCCATGAGGGCATTGTGCCCCTGGTGTAGCAAGGACCACAAGGGGAAGCATAACACTGAAGGGTGCAGTCCTTACATTTCGTTTGGCTGAGTAGCAATGCCATTGATGCGACTATGAGAGCCATGATTATGATAGGTGTTGAGTGCGTGACAATGAGAAGTGTAGAGTACGTGAGGCATAGCATTAAATAGTTATTTTTTTTTCAAAAAATCTTGAATTTTTTGGGGCTATGCTCCCTAGGAACATAGTTAGTAGTTAGGAATTTTTGTGAAAATTCAAGGCTATGCTCCTTGGGAGCATAGTGAGCAGTTAGATTTTTTGTGTTAGGACTACACTTTCTAATTACCATAGTGTAGCCAATGTTTGCAAAGTTAGAAAAAACTTGAATTTTTGGACTATGCTCCTAGAGCTATCCCAGAGTTAGAAAAATTTTGAAAATTTTTATGTAAAAGTGTTAAACTTGAAAATGCGAGATGCTAATGTTAGATTATTGAACGTGCAAAGTGTAATATAAAATATGCGAACATGCAAAACAAAATGGTAACGCTATGAAAACATGCTTTACCCCATGGAGTACTAGGCATGTCAAATGTGTATGTTGATGTCCTATACTTATGGGGCCCTGGTGGTGGGACACGATATCGCATGAGCCACGATATTGTGTATGCGATATTGAATCTATCGTGATATCGCATGGGCTGCGATATCCCATACGCGATATCGCATCTTTCCCTACGATATCGTGTACGCGATATCGCAGTCCACCACCAGTTCTATAAATAGGAGGTAGCTCTCCCTTATTTTACAATTAAAGTTATATTGTAGTGAAACTCTGGTAGTTTTCTCCCTCCAGAGATAGAATATTTTCCAGTGTATGCTTGCAGTGTGGTGAATGTAATTGTACAACATCCTTTATTCAAGTGTGACGTACTTGGACACACACATGAACGACAATAAAGATCGAGTTTACTTCATCATTGCAGCATTCACTTAGTTTAATTAATCATTTATTTAATTGTTATTTAATCTCTCTCACCCTTATCTCATGTTAAATGCGGAATGAGTACAACTTGATTACGAGCATTTAAGTGTGACTACTTGGTAACCCAGTAGCGTACCTAGGATTTGCACTTGGTAATCCCAGTGGTAGTCGTGCACAAAGTTCAAGATGTGTATGGATAATCAAGGAATGGATGCTCATCGCACTTAGGCTAGTTTAGATTCTCTTACCCTTTCTCTCTTAGCTTAGATAATATTACTTCCGATTGCCTTCAGGAGTAGCATTAGATTAGAAACCCATCATACACCTTACTCTGGACTAAACCATATGTGACAAATATAATACTAGTCCACATAGGAAGACAACGAACTGTGACCTAAGGATAACTATCTAGATGCTACAACTAGTCCATTTGCGGAGTTTGACCAGATCGCACGTGTAACACTCGTATTCATATGGTAGTGTAGGGGTACCTCGCCACTCATCATTGACGTCGTTGCTGGGGATGGTGCTAGTTATATCATACAAGGTCGCTATAAAGGACTTAAAGATATATCTCTTAGAAAGAAGTAATTATAAAAAGTCACATAAATTCACACACAACCATAGCTCTCCTACAAGATCACAATAATTCCACACTTAGTGAGGAAGTTCATTGGAGAACCAACGAACTATATAACGATGAAGATTGGAGTACACCACCTGAAGTGGGGGTTTCTTATAAACATGAATGAAAATAATGTCATCCCAACACACGAAGGCATAACTTACAAGATGACAATGAACCACCACTGGCCACTACGAGCTTAACGCAAATACAAGAGGCTATTCGAATCTCACGTAGGCATCGTAAAGAGAGCCATCTACCCAGGTTCGATTTAAACAACTTCCCTAATTTCTTAGGAGGCTATGACTTAGATCCGCATCAACATTTACAAGCCTTCTACGATGCCTGCACATGGAATAACATTGATAACGGGTGGCAAAAACTTAAGCTCTTTCCCATGACACTCGTTGGCCAAGAAAAAGTATGGTATAGATCGTTAAAACCAAATTCAATACGACATTGGTCAACAATGGTAGAAGTCTTTAACAAAAGATATCAAACCTACGCAAGAGTGTCAACCTTGAGAAAACAAATCCAAGGATGGAAACAAGCACAACATGAACCCTTGGACATGGCCTTAGAAAGATATTACGCACTATTAAATAACTGTCTAGGCCATGGGTTTTCCAAGGAAAGGCTAATGTATCATATCATTGATGGGCTTCGTGACGCAACCAGAGAAACCTTAGGGATGTATGCCTAAGGTCAACTATACGAACTACGAATCCATCAAGTCCAAGAGCTTATTAAGCAGGTAGCAAAAGAAGAAGGAGAATTGGCTAGATGGGAGAGTGTTGAAAAACATCAACGGGACCAAAATCTCAACTTAACAAAGGTCCATGATCATAAAAAGGAGAAATCAACCAATCTTAAGGTAGAAGCATCATCTTTTTCAACACAAAAATCGTTAGAAGAAGTCGAGGAAAAGATCAACATGATGTTGGAATGGACATATAAAAAATGTGGAGAATTTATCAACATTATTGGAGATAGAGTTTTGACAATCCAAGAAGCAGGACAAAACATTAGACAATCGGAAAAAAGTGCCTAACTTTTTTGAAATTTATCATTGCCCAAAGGACATCAGCTAGGGTAATTAACTATAACACTTAGAATAATTGTGCCTAAAAATCATTTAATTCCTAGGTGATGAGACGCGGTTTGCGTCGACCGCGATATCGCGTACGCGATATCGCGTACGCGATATCGCATCCTTCCCTACGATATCGCGTACGCGATATCGCAGCCAGNCACTTCAAAAAAAACCTTACTAACGCTTGGCCCGTGTGATTGCAGATGGCCCCGAAATGTGGAAAACAGGAGGTTCCTTCCCAAGGTGGAAGAAAACAAGCCCAGAGAGGTGGAAGACAAAGACTTGCTAGACAACATGCAGAACAGGAGGAGAAATCATTTAGCATTCATCAAGATGAACCTCCTATCGGATGATCTAGGCAGGCAGAAGGAGAAGCTGCTGCAGTGCCTGAACCAGGACAATAACTCACATTGCCCCAAGATTATGTTCAAGCTATCCATGAGAAGTCCACATTCGCTACGGTGATTGTGGAATTAAACTTTGAATCATTCATGGAGTTTGCTCCTGAGGCTGTTAGGGATCACCTCAAAGGGTCTCCCTTATGGCCTATCCTCTCTGAAAGCGGTGCCTGGTACCTAGGAGAGACGTACCAATTTTGGCATAATAGGGAGCAAGGCACCATTGTTAATATTTGTGGTGTGACAATTGACTTCTCTGCGCAGGCCATTTCAAAAGTGTTAAACCTTTTGAATATAGGGCCCTAGGTTGCTTGGTTATCCACCCGTTCAAACCCCGATGTGCAAAAGAATTGGTTGGAGAAGGCTTATGGTAGGGATAAAGCATTTGGTGAGTTAACGATAGAAGAGAGGGTTTATTTCAAAATTGGAATATATCACCTCTTCCCCACAAAGGGCCTCAAAAGAATATCAATGTATGTGGCTAGAGGATGTGTAGTGTTGATGGGAAAGGTTAACACTAACCTATCCCATCTATATTTGACGGAGATCCTGAGGCGGTTTGAGAAATGAAAGACAGGGAAGATGGCGCTGCCTTTCCCCTATCTTATTAGAAAGCTTTACCGATGTGCTGGTATTCAGGGATACACCAATGATGTCCTCCAAAAAGCCCAAACTTCTTCATACACTGAATTACTAAAGGCGCCAACTCTAAGAAAAAGCATTGGCGAAGAGCTGAGACTAGAACAAGAAGAAGAACATATGGTTGGACCCAGTCAACCTCCAACCATGGGTCCCAGCCAACAACAAGAAGCAGGGCCTAGCACAGGCAAGGATCAGTCGCCACCACTACAAGACTATAGACCGTCGATGAGCCATCTTAGGGCCATCGCTGAGATGGTCAGTTGGGGAAGTCGTGATGACGCAAACTTCTTCTGCATCATCAATGATGCCATTCAGCCTATAGTTTCATTAGATCACACAAGGGGGGAATTATCCATTCAAACAGGAGGAGGGAAAAGTAGATGGTCACAATAGATCTCAGAAAATGCAACATCTTTCTAGTTGCAGTTAGAGACTGTTGAAGGGGCCACTGTGGTGGTCATGCAACACCAGAATGCCACGAGAGCTACAGAAGTCATCGTAGACCACATCAAAGAATCCTTTAATGTTCCTGTTGTGCCACTGGCAGATCTCACAAGAGCACGAGATGCTCAAACTCTAGCCGAAACCTCAATGACTCCTGCAGAACATGAGGATGTGCTTGATCGATTACTTCAAATAGGGTAAGTAATGACATCCCTGTTTGACATCCCTCAGGATGTTACAAAAATTTAGTCAGACCTCATTTCCACAAAGGGAAAGTTGGTATTAACAGAAGTAAGGGTAGAGCATGCTGAAGTTGAAGTGTAGAAACTACAAGAGTAGCTCGTGGCCTTACAAGCAGCACAACAGAACCCTTTGCAATTCGTCCCTGCAGATTAACTAGAAAAATTTAGAACCAAATAGCTAACCTAAGTTAATTGTAGAGAATAAAAGGGTGGCCAATGAGAAAGAGAAGGCTATTTGGGATGCCTCCACAGCACAGGTGCAAATTCATGCACATCTTAAGGCACTTAAGGCCTTGCAAGAAGAAAATAAATAGCTTACGACTGACAACCTTCAGTTAACCATTGTAGAAAAGAAAAAGAATGTTCTTGATGAACACTTTCATCAATTATGAGAACAATTCATTTGGGTCAACTGAGATGTAAGCTATTTAGCTAGAGAAACTAAAACCCTCTCGATGGAGGAGGTACACGTCATTCATCAAAAGTCAGCGATTGAGATAAGCACATGGCAAAACGAGGCTAAACGACATAAGAAGCTGAAGGAGCACTTTCGTGATCAGGTGGGGATGTATAAACAAATCCTTGAAAAGGAGATTCATATGGCCAAGGCCCAAATCAACACTATCAGTGCTCAACACACTAATTGGCAGGCCATATTGGACACATATGCCTTCGTCCACCAAGCAAAAGTTAAGAACTAGGACCTGCAGATTCAGGACTTAACATAGTACATGGAGTTGGTAAATCTCAGATATGCCAACCTTACCATGTTAATAGTAAAGCACTCGAGGTCAGATCTCGAGCAGCAGGTAGCAACCACCAACATCAAATACGAAGCAGAATTTGCAAAGCGTAAGAAGCTGGTGGAGAAACTAGATGTTGCAAATTCTAAACTTGAGGTGGTAAAAGCTAGCTACCAAGGATAGAAAGATGTCACAATTAACTTGGCTCGATGGCTAACGGACCTTCATGAATACAAGAACAAAGCCAAAGCCTATGAGGAGGAACAACGGGTGTTCGCGGCTTAGTATGTCAAGGCCAACCAAATGTTCCCACAACTACCCTGTCCATGGGAGGTTCCAACTCTATCAAACATTGGAACATTAGCATGGATGGCACAAGACCCTCGGACTAAAGAGGAGAAGCTCCAAACCATACTTCAACGTCATCAACCCTCAAAACCTGGAGCAAAAGACAAAGGAAAGGCACCAATGGAGGAGCCACAGCCACCAGGAACTACATGAGTTCAAAATTTTTGTAGTTGTAGTATATTTTGTGTGTTGTGTCTTTATTTTGTTTTCTTCCTACACTACGACATCATCCCATTTCTTTTTCCATCTAATAATCCCATACCTATCCACTGTGTAATCACTATAACTCGAGGACGATTTTTTATTCAATTGTGGGGGTATGATGGGACATGATATCACATGAGCCGCGATATCGCGTACGCGATATTGCATCCTTCCCTATGATATCACATACGCGATATCGCAGTCCATCACCAGTTCTATAAATAAGAGGTGGCTCTCCTTTGTTTCACATTTAGAGTTAGATTGTAGCGAAACTCTGGCAGTTTTCTCCCTCCATAGATAGAATATTTTCCAGTGTATGCCCGCAGTGTGATGAATGTAATTGTACGGCATCCTTTATT
>MNCI01021389.1:597532-623771 GCA_015680685.1 Gnetum montanum
GGAGTTCAACCGAATTGCGTGTGTAACGCTCGTATTCGTATGGTTGAGTGTAGGGGTACCTCACCACTCATCACCTGGGGACCCTAGGATATTTTCTCTAAGTTATGCTACATCATGCTAATTTTTGCGAGAGTAAATTAATGTATTTTTTTCCAAAGTGCATTTATTTTATACTAACACTGCATTCAGCCTATTTTAGTCATCATGAAGCTTGTCAGCATTCTTTGCTGCATGAGCAAGCCTATGGCCAACACGCCTACATTGAATATGAAGGTGGGTTATCAGGCAATATGGTTTCATCTCAAGGTATCCTAGTTCTTGGCATACCTACTACAGCACTGCAATGTGATTCTGTAGTCACACTTAGTAGTGGAGGCTATGGGCACCATCACCGAGACATTGTTACTTGGGGCCAATCGAGACATACTAAAATTTGTCCAATGAGCCCATGACTGATGACGATTGAGCAGGTGGTTCAAGGCAAGGCCCCAGGGGCACTTGTCCCTTATCCAGAATCTAGGGGATACCGGACTTCTCTTGTTATAACAAGAGCAACACCTTCGTCATTGCTCTACACATGCATACCCTATTCCAAAACCCACCTGGAATGGTACGTTGTGTTGAAGGGTAAGTGCTCCTATGATTTTTCATTATGTTTTCTTACTATTGGCCCATGTTAAGTTTGATAACTGCTAATTTCTAATGCTTGATGCCAAATTCAAAGTTGATGATTAAGGGCTCCATGATGAGCTAGAGGCTCTTGCTTGGATCATCACCGCCATAGAGGTGTTCTCCTCTAGTCTGAACTTTCAGGAGGCCATAATTAAGCAAGTGGGGAAGGATCTAAAGAATTATCCTACTTGATACCCAAAGGGATTCGAGTGGTGCAAGACCTATGGTTAGCTTGATAAGGGGTGGGCTAGTAGCTTGCCTAACTTTGGGGAGCTAGTTGCACCACTACCTCCATCGCGCACAAGTTTTATTTCGTGTAAGTGCTTATTTGTTTGGATTTTTTGCTTGCTCACGTGCACTCATTAATTTACCCTTGCTTGATTTTAACATTGTTTTGCCTATGTTATAGCTACAGTTGCTTCAGAAGAGGTGATGGTGATCACCATAGGCCATAGTGAGGCCACCCTCATCATAAAGTATAGTGATGTGGAGGGGACATAACATTGGTTGTCTCATTAGGCCTTAGAGGCGTTGACCAGTGGGCTCATGCATGCTGGGTTGATGAACCTTTTCTTGGCCCTTAGCCCAAGCATTCTAGTGGCTGAAATGGTTATCATTATTGACTCCTTCAGCAATGATGCTTGCCACTTCATCACCCATGTGCACGGAGTGAGGGTGGTCCTAGACCTCAACAATGCATTCTTTGCTAACCTCTTTTGCCTCCCCTCCAATGGCTTGTTGGTTATTAATAAGGCCAATAGAGAGGTGGATTGTAAAGAAGAGATTGAGTGGTTGGGAACCACCCAATCTTGCAAAAGCATCATGATTAGAGACATGTGTGTGCCTGAGGTCCGAGAGCTCTACCCTCTTTTTTGTGCTCATGCCTTTTTGAAGTTACTCTCCCAAGAAAAAATCCTTAGGGTGGAGTAGGCACAGGTGATGCGGGAGGTTTTGCAGGAGAGCACAAGATTCAACTAGGCCTCCTTCCTTATCGCTAGATTGCAAGCAAAGATCACTAGACTTCGCTACAACATCCAAGTGAGGTCTCACATGCACTTCACATTCTTTACAAAATATTTGTGAATGTTTGCAAAGTTTCTAAAGGTCCAAGATACTAAGTAGTGGGTAGTGCAAGATTGTGAGTAGCTATCCAAGCCTTGGGTTAGGCATCTGTTCACAACCATTCACACACAAAACCCCCCAAAGGGGATTGATGAGTCATATTTAGTTACGACCAAAGCTCATCTAGGGTAGTCACGGTCATATTATTCTCGTGACAATGTTGGTGAGTGTTCCCCCATCATTACTGGGGATGCAAACAAGGCTAACTATTATATTGTGAAAATAGTGAGATCTTTTAAGGCAAAAATCAAGAGGCCACACCTGGTAAAGGAGGTTGCCCTTGCAGTTGGACAGGTGGGCATCAAGAAAGTCCACCTCAAGATCCCAAGCTTATGAAAAAATGGTGTAGGTTAGTATATGTATAGAAGCATTTGTTTTATATATTTTCTATGTGTATAATTTTATGTTTTCCTGTTATGCTATGCTAATGCTATTATGCTATTTTTGTGAGTTAGGCAAGAGGGTTGCCAAAGTAGCAGCAACAACAATAGTAGAGATGATGCCTCCTTAAGCTAAGGAGGAGCAGGCACATAGAGAGGAGATGCACAAGGCCATAAAGACCTTCTAGTAGTTTGATGCAAAGGGGTTGTTCCACCCTAATGAGGGTGATTTTGCTAGCCTCTTTAACGGTGTGCAGCTGGGAGATCCACTCGTACTAACACCCAAAGGCTTACTTGGTAAGCTCTTTAAATTACTATCTATTTTGCTCCTTTGCTCTTGCATCTTTGGTTGTTTTGCTAATGCTAAGTATTGCATCATGTTGGATTACAGCCTCAGATGTTCTTGCCAGTGATCCATCACCTGCGCCTGCCCACTACATGAAGTCATGGGTAGGGACGCTAAATAAGTATACCTTCATGGAAGGCATAATTGAGAATATGGTGGACCGCATAAAATAGGTGGATCCTAAGTTCAATATGTATGTTGTTGTTTTGCTTACATTTCTTCAATAATTTTACGCTTAGTCTGTGGCTAATGTTGATTTCCTTGTTGCATGTTAATAGGTTCTAAGCTCTACTAGGATCCAAACCAGGTGGCTAAGATGGATGCCATCCACAAATACCCTCCTAAAGTGAAGAAAGTTCCTCGCTATGTATACGAGGCAGTTAGCAAGTACATGCTTTTCAATGCAAAAGCATTATGAACCTACAGGCACTTGAACAAGCATTTATGGAAATGTGTGCAGAAGCTTCAGGAGACAATGGTGAGCCAGAACACGAAGATTGGAGACCTTCAGTCTCAATATGATTTCTTGTTAGCTCGGGTATAGGGAGATAGTACCTGCCAAATTGCAAAGATTGATTATGCCAGGTATTAGTTGGCAATCTAGGGCAAGAATGAGGCTACCTAGGAGATCATCGAGTAGAGGCTACAGATGGATTTGCTTGCCCAGAAGGGCCAAGAATGGAAAAGCTTCAACACTAAGGTGTGCAAGTCGGGGGCACATACAGAAGGACCACAAACACCACTATAAGCATGAGCAAGATACATATCTACAACAACTCAAAGAAGAGTTTTTCCAAGCCCGTTGCCTTGAGTTGTTCATTGAGGTGATTGGTGAGAGTCGAGCTTTCACGATATTTGCTTGCCACATAGTGGTAAGTGGTTCTTTGGAGTGGGAGATTTCCATGCCCTCAGGGAAGACTTTGTCTACCACCTTTTCTATGCAACCACCCATATGGACCACCAAGGACAAAGATAAGACCTATGTAGTTGTTGAATTTGACCAAGAGGATTAGACGTAGCTATTAGAGGCCAAGATCCTCCGATGCTTGGAGGAGGACCTTGATAGCATACCTCTAGACATGGTTGATGCAAGACCCTCTCAAATTAGTTTATTTCATTTTTATGCTTTTTTTGTTAGTTGCATAGCATACATTCGCTTACACTTTTATATTTTGTTGTTATTGACAGGCACCACGCGATGCTGCAGGCCTTAGTGGCATGACAAAAGAAGAGGAGCCTCCACCCCCACCTAGCACCACTGATTAAGTAGATCCTGATGTAGCCCTGTCATTGGGCATTTTGGTATTTTGTGTACTTTTTCTATGTAATGCAAATGATCATGTCCTTTAATAGTATTCTTTAATGAGATATAGTGGAGTTTTTCTACATGGAGTGTATTTCTATGTGCTCAATGTTAATGATGTGGGGAGTTGATGTGAAATGATTATTAGTTTTAGGCCATATCGAGCTGCATAGTTTTAGGGCATTCTAGGCCCCTACGATAGTTTAAGGCCATTTCGGACCATGTGTTAAGAGAGAAAGTGTTGCCAATTTTAGGCTATGGTGGGCCATGTGATGCTAGTTTAGGGTCATGGCGGGCCATGCGATGGTAGTTTAGGGACATGGCAGGTCATAATGATAGTTTTAGGCCATGTAATAAAGGGAATTTAATCACCAATTTTAGGCCATGGTAGGTCATGTAATAGTTTAAGGCCTTTTCAGGCCATAGGATGCCAGTTTAAGGCCATGGTAGGCTGCACATTTTTATAATTTTTGTATTTTATGCTATTTATGTATTTTGAGGCTTTTATGCATAAATTAATTGCTAAAAAATAATGAAGCGAAAATGTAAACTTAGCAAAGATGCCCAACTAGAGGAAATAGATGCATCAAAAGAAAAAAATGCAAACACCCAAGCTAATGTAAAATGTAAATAGGAAAAGCATGCATACATGGGACAAGTAGGCACCTAGGGCTTATTGTACTAAGGGAATGCCTTAGTTGTAGAGTTGTTTACTAATTCAATGTGGGTTAGGTGGCACGTAGGGCCTAGAGGGTACAATACGATACTTGCCCTGACCTTCGTTAACTATGACAAAGGGAAATTATACCCACAAAGAATCTTCCAAAGGTTCAAGGGCTTCCATTGGCTCTCCAAGTTTTTCTGCTTCACATTTTTCACCTTTGTCCTTCATGGGAGGTGTGTCATTGGGGAACTCCACCTCTGACCCTTGTTTAGCGTCAATGTTGTTGATAGTCAAAGGGGTTGCATTGTCACCGTGTATGATAACCTCTCCACCTTCATATGGAAAGTGGATTTATTAATGGATTGGTAAGGAGATGACCCACAGTTGGGCTAACCAAGCTAACTAGGGCCTACCCAAGATTAAGTTAAAGCCTAGCATCTCCTCAACGACTATGAATTCAGTAGTGGTGTGGAATTACTCCCCTACCACAAAGGCTATCGTGACAATTCCCCTTACAACAACACGTGACCCATTGAAGGATTTTAGGCATGTTGTCTTTGTTGGCTTAATTTGATCAGCTAGACTGAGCTTGTCAATGACTATGTATGGGATGACATTGGTTTCTGCCTTGTCATCGATGTGCATCCTACAGATTTTACATTCCCCCACGTAGATGGTAATAAACATCAGCATAATAATGACTTGACCCTTCTCAAGGTCCACCTTGATTACCTCATTGTAAAATGCCAAGGATGTTGAACTCAATTCTCATAGGGGAGGAGGTAACATCATAGCATGGATAGACTGTTCATCTGCTGGGATGTCCTCCACAATGAGAACGGAGGTTAACATGTAGACTAATGCTTCACAGTGGGTGGAGGAGGCCATTACCAAGTCATACAAGCTTAATGTTATGTTTTTGTGTTTCAAAGCTTGCTTAACTTATGCCAATGTGTCAAAGAAGTCTTTTCCATTATCCATCGCTTTGTTGTTGGTGGCCTTCATCTTCTCCATGTGGCCCAAGAGATGAATCTCATGTGGAGGGGATTTGGGCCTTGCTTGCTTTGTTTTCTTTGAAGACTTAGTGCTCTGTTGTTGGTTGTTGGTTGTAGCTACCTCTTTGGTTGATTAGGGCATTAGGATAGAAGACAAGGGGACAAGCTTCAGTGGGCCTACCTTTTCTCCTAGTTCTACCTAAGCATTTGATCGGTGAGGCACTTATCAGGCCTCCTGATTTGCCATTTTGATTTCTTATTGGTGTTGGCTATAGGATGGGTTCTTGGGTGAGTAGGGACTAACACATTGCCCACCACTAGACTCCTAATAGGTGGGGCATTCGCACGTTCTGACACCCTTATGACAAATAATGTTTGAGCTATTACTGCTGCAATGTGCTATGAGGCCTTGACCATAAAGGGTATTATGAGTGCTCGAGGTGGTGCAATAATGACAAAATGGGTCCTCAAAATAGTTGATGTTGAGGAGGCCCTAATGTTTCTAGAGGACACACGAACCATGAATGCTTCCTGCACTAGTTCTACGTCATCATCAATGCTAATGGCATTGATGATGTACCCTACATCACTTATAATGAGAGGATTCTTCTAAACCCCCATTAATTGGTTTTGGGGGTGAATTGGATTAGTAGCATTAAGGACCAACTCATCCTTATTAATCAGACATTATATATTGTCTTGCAAAGCCATGAAAAAGTCTATATCGTGACCTTACAGTTAGTGATATTGGTAAAATTGATACAACCTTAAATGCTTAAGGGCCAAGGGCTTATTAGGTAGTGCAACCAAAGGATTTTTGAAGAGCTTGCAGTATCAATCATGCCACTTGCAAGAATCCTCAAACATTTGCTTATATTGGATATGTCTAGCATGAAGAAGTTGGTCCAAGAGCTCCAACCACTTGATGGGTAATGATGTATACTTCAAGTAATCCTTGTGCTTGAAGTTATTCCTTGTGGCAATTGGTGCCATGGCCACTGACGATGTACGCTAGTTGTTTACCATTGTGCTAGGGCTAGCTACCTTGTTGTTCATGGTTGAGGCCTTGGGTGACTTGACCATTGGTTTGGTGCTGGCCAGCTTAGCCTTTTTGGCCACCATTGTAATGATTGTGGTTTCTTACTTACCTTTATCCTTGTCTTTCTTCTTCTTTGTGTGCAGGTTTTTGTAGGCCACGTAGGTCAAATCCTTGCTAGCCTCGACCACATACTAAATGCTCTTAGTTTGTGCAAATGCTTGACTCAGGGATCCTGAGGTAAGGTAATACAGTTTCAACTTGATAAAGTCATTTATTATGCCTCTGAACATGGCCAGCAAGTATGTTTCCATGATGGGCTCATGGATTTCGTTGAGTGATGCGCTCCACCACTTGATGAATTTTTGTACAGGCTTTAAGTGACCTTGCTTAACTTACATCAGCTGATCCAGGGTTGCCTTAAGCTTCAAGTTGTACTTGAAGTGAGTGACAAATTGGGTAAGAAATTCCTCCAAAGAAGTGATGGAGGCCGTAGGGAGCATGCAGTACCAATCTAGTATCTTGCCAATCAGGGACATGGTGAACACATGGATGATGGCATTTGGCCATGCCTGCAATAGGAGGCATTCTAATCGAAACGTCACAAGATGGATGTTAGGGTCCCCTTCACCATTGTATTTGGTGAACTATGGAAGTGGGACCCCAATGGGTAGTGCTTGCAATAGGAGGCATTCTAATCGAAAGGTCACAAGATGCGTGTTAGGGTTCCCTTCACCATTGTATTTGGTGAACTATGGAAGTGGGACCCCAATGGGTAGTGCCAATGGTGGAACTACAAGATTGATTGGATCGTCCTAGTAAAAGTCCATCACATGGATGTTTTTTGAGAAGGTAGCCTTAAGCCACTTGACCTCTTTGGTAAGGCTTTGGATTAGCTAGAATGCTTGATCTAAGCTAGGTGTGGTTACAGTGGTAGGCTGCATGGCCTATGTTGCCTGTTGAGGTTGTTGGGTGGCCCACAACATGATTCCAAGTTGTGTGACCACATACAATGCTTGCTACATGGGCTATGCCATGGACACAGCACTTGGACCCCACCATGGGTTTGTGGGCTAGGCTATCGTAAAAGGGTGGTGACATGACAAGAGGGATGAATGACACCTGAGTTATGTACAACGGAGAGGAACATGCATGGTGTGCATGTAGGGTTGCATAATCACAATAGTTGCTGCTACAAAAGGCTAGACAACCTAAATAGGCTAAATGGGCTGAACAAGCTAGATAGGCTGCACAAGGATGGTGAAAGGTACGCTTAAGGATAAGCTAAAAGGTAGAGAAACATCCTGGTGCGTTTGCTGTATCTAGTGAGTTTCCACCACAAGTGTTAAACTGGGCAACAATGCTAGGCTATGGGACTGTGGAGGAACAAAAGTAAAGGTTGTCTACTAGAACAAGACATGGAACGGGTTCTCATGCCCGGATTAAGCTTCAAACTCATCCAACTCCTCCTAGAGGGGCTCCTTGTAGTCCATCCCTACCTCATGGCCCATGTTGTAAATGAGGTTGTCCAACACCCACTAATAGTGTTCTTTGAGTGGGATAAAGTTAAAATTGAAATGGAATCATTCCCTCCTATTATGATGCATGAGCTCATAACTACGTTTGACTTCCATTATTGGGCGGTTTAAGGATAAACCCATCTAGATTTTTCTGTAAACGAAGTTGTATTGCTTGTCATTGAGAACCATGACCTCGGGAGGTAGGTTGTGCTACCAAAAAGATTACCTTTATGCCAAGATAGAGCCCCCAACCCTAGGAAGGTTAATCTAGATTTCTTGCTGAATAGGTGGAACGACAACCATGCTAGAAGTGGAGGTTGAAGGCTATTTGGGGTTCATGATGCAAAGGGAAATGTAAAGGGCTACTTACACAAAACAGAAAGAAAAATAGTTAAGTACTAAAATGTAAGAAAAAAACTAAGTATGCAATTGCTGAAAAAAATGGCTAAGTGTAAAAATGCAGGAAAATCACTAAGTATAAAAGATGTGGATGAAACAAATAAGTCTAAAATGTAGAGAAAAATGACTAAGTGTAAATGTGCTATAAAATGACTAACTCTAGGACTACACTCAGAGTCGACTATGCTCACTATGTTAGAGCTAGCTACACTTTATTGAATACCTAGAATTTGGCTAAGTGTAAACACCAGTGTTGTCAAGTGGGGTTCTAGGAGAACTGACGACGAGGATGAATCTGCATAGGGTGCAGAGAGTAAGCAAGGCAACAACCAAAGGATGGCTGAAGAAGGAAATGGTGAAGGTCCTCCTCCTAGTGCCAAAAAACTGTAGTGATGGAAAACATCATAGGCTAAAATGGGACTTCAAGAGGTGTACGATCGCATAGCCTTGACCTTGCTTCTACATGAGGGCTTACTAGGAACGAAGACATTGTGCCTAGAATGGTCTTGTCAATCAAACTGGGACTTATGGGTGTTATAATGAAATGCATGTCAAAGGGGGACATGGTGTTTTACGATGTCCACAGTGTCCATGAGTGTGAGCATAGTAGAGGTTTTGAATGCAAAAACAAGGATGCGAATGTGTGAATATGTGCTTAAAGAATGAATAATGTGAGTAGAATGCTAAAATGTGAGAGAAAAAATGCCAAAAGTGCGTAGAATGTGAACAAGAGAGAAAGGAACCACCCCAAGTAGGGGAAGCATAGTTAACTACAAAGAAAATTTTAGGAGGTACGCAGTGTACAAATAGGCATAGTAGGTAGCATAGTCATAGTCTCAGGATCTCTAACTATGAAGAATTAATGTTCGCTATGAAGTTTGAGCTTGCTGGGTTGGTTGCCATGATGTCCTACAAGTTGCAGTGGTGTACAACGGTGCCATGATGTCCTAAAGTTCACCAAAATGCTAAGTGCGCTTGGGTGTAGGAGTGCCAAGAATGCCAACGTTCAAATTTTCCCACCTTGCTTTTAATTTGTCAATCCCTAAAATGTGAAACACTGGGGTATTTATAGGCCTAGGGTTAGCATGAATCATAGATCAAGCGCCACGTGGTAGAGGGGTAGTTAAGACTATGCTAGTCCCAACTATGCTCTAACTGAAGCAAATGGTGTTTTGCTGGTGTGCTCCAATGGACACTATGAGATTGTCAGACTATGATTATGCTACCGAGACTACATGTGTGAGTGCCAAACAAACCTCAATGTACCTGAACACAATGAAAAATAATGTAGTTTTAGAGATTATTCTCTAGGACTACGCTACCCACTCTCTCAAGTGGTGTTAAGCATAGGTACAATTTAGGGGCAAGTGGGGGATGCAAAAGAGATGTAAATTGTTGATCATGCTTACTAAAGGAATGTTGGAGCTAAGATGCAAAATGATGTTGAGTGCTAAAGGGTTCTGGAGGCAATTCTGCATGGCTACGCTGACTACATTCTAGAGCGTATCCCCAGGAGTTAGGCAAATTTTGACAATAATTGAGTTCTAGTGCAAACTACGCTCTAGAGCATAGTCTCGGAGGTGAGAGTGTAGCCCTAACACTTAGAAAAAAACTGGCAAAAAATGATGTGCTCTTGCAAACTATGCTAACTACACTCTAAAGCATAGTAGGGAGTGTAGGCTTAGGATTTAGAAAATTTGCCAAACTATTTTTTCCATGTCAACCAAGCCTGACAACCTCTGCCTTGACACTTAGGGAAATTTGCAAAACTAGTCATTCTAAGGTTGACTACACTAACTACGCTCTAGAGGATAGTCCCTACAAGGTAAGCATAGTCAAGACACTTAGAAAAATTTGCAGCTATTGTTGATACTTGGAAAAATTTTGCAAATTTGGATTGTTAGTGTCAACTACGCTAACTATGTTTTGGAGTGTAGTCCTAGCAGTGGAAGCATAGTCTCAACACTTAGCCAAATCTATAGTTTAGACCCAAGAGCCCAAATTTGGTGGTGTTTCACCAACCTTGATCTAATTTGAAAACAACATGAGTTAACACCACAATACAAATCTGAGGTGGCATTTGGTTTGAAGGATCCTTGAATGTGTGTTTGAGCTATAGGGTGATTAGCTACATCAGGTTGTGAGGGATTCGGAGGATTGTTAGGTCAAAAAAATGATCATTTCTTAAATCTATAGTCCAAACCACTTGGTTACAAGGCCAGTTGTAAATTTATAGCCCTCATAGCATTTCAGTGTTACGGCTATGAGGGAATTTTGCCCTGCATAGATGGAGGATCAAGTAACTAGGTTGAAGGTGGACGGATGTGTGCAGACAAATGCAGAGGATGGTATGGATATGGGGGTTCCCCTTGAGTAGATGGTGAGGATAATAGTGATGTTGGAATGAGGCGTGGCTGGTACAAACCCATGAAGAAATAAGTTCCTAAACATAGTACCCATATGGATCTGGTTACCTGTAAGGGTACTATTGTCTTGGCAGTGGCATCCCCCATGAATATGGCTACTACCACTACTTGTATTACTCATAAAATTATGATGGAGCTCCACTTAGATAGTAAGCTTGTTGATGCTAGTGGAACTACCTTAGATTTCCTTAAAGATAAGGCAATATTTTGGATACTTTCCTCCTTGCTAGTCAAGGGTTCAACATGTAAAACCTAGACTCTTGTACGTGTGACATGACAAGGAAAAATCACTTAGGATGGTCATATTGACAAATTTCACAGCCAACATCATCAGCGAAGTCTGTCTCCACAACTTCTTCTACTACAACAACTTTTCCTTTATTCCTTTGGTAGGCATGTTCAGCTTCCTTCTTCCTCCTGTGTTCATGATCACTACTCTACTCTTTGGATTCTTCAGCAATCTTCATAGTAGTTTGGAATTTTTCATCCAAAGAGTCCCATAGTTTATTAACCTTTACCTATTCACCACCTCGTCAAGTGGTGACTCCTCCTTGTCACAGAATCATACCTTCTTTTTCTTGATGGAAGGATCCCTATTATATTTTTTTACACTTTCTCTCTTTCGCAACTCATGTTTTTATTTTGCTACCTACTCTATCAAACTTTGGATCTAAGGAGCTCATAGTTCAAATATTCTCCCTTAGACATAAACCCCAAGAGTTCTTCTAGTTTCTGTTCTGAGCCCATCTATGATGTGGTCAAGTTGTTCCCTTTCATAATAACCATGGCCAAGGCATTGGTGTAAGAGAGAATAATATCTATCCATTGTGACATCCAAGGGTTCATGTGTTCCCTATTTCCAGCCCTAGATTTTCCTTCTTAGATAGATACTCTAGAGTACTTCTAGTATTTTTCATTAAATAGTTCTAGCATGGAACTACGTCTGTGAATGACTTTTGGTTGTAGGGACTAATACTAGCTTTCTGCCTCTTTGATGATTGTCTTGGGTAATAGCTTCAAATTCTGCTATTCATTTTCTATGTTTTATAAGACACAAGCATTGTGAAAAGCCTTGTAGATGGTTTTGCAGATCAAAGTTATATCCCCCCTCAAATCTTGGGATATTATTCATGTCTAGGTGGTTGATTCGACTATCCCTCACATGCTTGGTTGGAATTTTTATAACTTCTAAAATATTTAACATGCTTTAAGTTGCTAGAAAAGACTGATCAGCATCATTATTTCATTGTCACTGATGATGTCCTTTGTTACCCCTTTGTTCATTATGGTCTTGATGATCAGTATTATTGTCCTACTGTTCACCTCCATTGAAGTTGCTCCTTCTATGATGTTTTTCAGAACCAGAAGAGGAAGAAGAAGACACAAATAAAGAGGATGAAGAGGGAGGAGGAGGACTACCACCACCATGATATTTACCGATGCCCCTTTGATTGTCATGGCCATGTTTGTTAGTTTTCTTATCATCTTGATGCTTTTTCGAGCTCTTGCCTTAATTGCTATCTTTACCTAAACTTGGATTGTTAATAGTGGATCGTATATTCAAGGCCACACCCCCATGACAAGTAACAAGCAGTAGAGAATTTTCATGTTCAGAGCCCCTAGAGGGAGGGTCCTCATTATCATCTTGGTTTAGCAGGAACAAGGGATTGGTGAACTATTTTCCCTTCATCAACTCATGGTGCTTCTCCTAGTGTTAATTTCTCCAATGTTGTGTTTCAGTAGGATAGTAGTCTTGGTAGTCGTAATCATGCACAACGTACTCCTCTTGAAGATCTTGGATGCCTAACTTCTTAAGAGATTGAAGCAACATCACGGACATAGATTGATCAGGAGGCATTACATTGTTTCCTTTCACGTCATGCCATCGTAGTTATTCATTGTAATGCAAGATGAAGGTGAAGTCAAGCACATACTTATCTAAATGAATATATACCACCTTACATTCTTAAGGGACCGGAAATTTGGCATCATCACACCTATGAGAAGAAGACATTTTGCAGAACAAATAAAATATCAGTGTGTGTATGTGATTATATTATGTGTGAGAATGATGTTGACCTTAGGGTTCGTTCAATGATGTTAATGATGCCCATTACTCCTAGATAGCACATGTTTCAAACAAAAAGAGATCTTAGCAATGGCACTAATGATTAGTGATGAGGTACCCCTACGCTCAACCATACAAATCACGAAGCATTCATGCACAATCTAGTTGAATTCTATAAACTCTATAGTTTTCTAGTGCACTAGTTTTCTAGGAAGTAAATTGGATGTTGAGGACATTTCTTGTCTTTCCAACTATACTTGTGAAGCTCAAGGGTATGGTTTAAGTGTAATTTAGGCACATTATTTTTATCATTTTCTATTTTATGGTTTTGGTGCTTGAAATAAATGGGATAGAGAATAAAGTAATCTAATATCTACTTTAATCTAATTGGCTGACTATTGTTCAACTACTCCTAACATAAGTATCTGGTCCCATTTGTCATACATATCTTGGAACACATATAATGTTGCTAGGTTACCAAGCATTAAGCGCTACTGGGATTACCAAACATCATACACATGCTCGAAGCAGTCATACTATGTGTTTACTTAATCGCTATTTAGCCTATCTTGCTTAATTACTTAGTTAGCTTAATTACTGAAGAACCTTGAATAAATAACTAAAAACATTAAATGCATAAATAAAACATTTAAGCTATCTAGAATGCTGCAAGGTTTATCAAGAAGCTTGTCTTTATTATCACACACACTATCGTGCTAAGGTACAAGAGTGTTTGAATAAAGATTCGTATACTCAATGACTCCTACTACAAGCACTTAGGAAAATATTATAACTCTCAAATGTAAAACTTGCAAGAGATTTGCTACAACTATGATAAGATGATGCCTAAACATGGCAACTTGGCACATATTTACAGGCAAGAATAGACCCTACGTCGATGGGGCCACGTCAACGCATCAAATGATGCATTTACAAGCCCTAGTCAACAAAGCCTAGTTGATAGGGCCCAGTTGACAAGGCCTTGTCGATGTGACCAATCCACAACTCATCAACATGGATGAAATGGAATGAATAAATAAGCAACTTTCCTAGATATGATACCAAGAAGAAGATATGGATTAGAAAGATCTCATACAAGATTAAATCAGATCATATAGAACTAAAAATATTACTAGAATTACTTGAATATGTATTCCTGAATAATGCCAAACATCAACCTAAAAGAGGAATAAAAGAAAAAATTACTTAAGATTATTAACAAATGGCCTATAACCTTCATGTGGTCTTATGATGATATTAAAGGAACAAATCAATGTATATGTCAACACTATATTTACAAAAAATCTAATTGTTAAACCTTGATGTTAACCACAAAAGAGACTAAATCTTAAATTAAAAGAAGTTATCAAGAAAGATCTTGAAAAGCTATTATAAGCAAGGTTCATCTATCTAATTATGAATATCAAATGGATCAGCCTACTTGTAATTGTTCCAAAGAAATGTAGTAAGTGGAGGATTTGTATAGACTTCAAGTTATTAAATGTGGTTACATTTAAAGATCATTTTCCTTTACCATTTATTGACCAAGTTCAGGATATAATAGCAAGACATAAATATTACAATTTTTTGGATGGATATAGTAGATATAATCAAATCAAAATAGCTTCATAAGACCAAGAAAATACCACTTTCATGAGTTCATGGTGAACATTTGCATATAGACATATGTCTTTTGGTCTTTGCAATGCTTATGCAACCTTCCAAAGACTTGTCCTTAGCATATTTCAAAACAAGATTAAGAATGATATGGAGATCTTTATGAATGAATTGTCTATGTATGCTTAGAATTTTGAATAAGCCTTGGATTTCCTTAAACGAGTGTTGAAATGATATGTTGAAACTAACCTTAAGATTAATTAGAAAAAGATTCACATAATGGTCTAGTAAGGTATAGTTTCAGGGTATAAAATTTTAGAGAAGGAGATCAAAGTTGATCTATATTAGATAAAGGTCATACAAGGCATCACCTAGTAACCACAAATAGTTAAAGATTTTAGATAATTTCTTAGTCATACTAGGTATTACAAAATGTTTATCAAGAATTTCTCCAAGATAGCAAGGCCACTAGCAGAGCTAACTAAGAAAGATATGTCATTCACTTGGATAAAAGATTTTAAAAATACTCTTGAACTTCTAAGAAGCTAGTGAAAACCCCTATTATTCACACATCAAATTGATTAAAACCTTTTCATGTTATGAAAAATTCATCTTACTATGCATTGAGTACTATACTTACATAGTTCTATGATCAAAAACATCCATATTACATTTACTTCATAAGTTAAATTATAATAGGAGCACAACTTAATTACACCATCACAAAATAAGAACTAGTGGCAATGTTGTATTTGCTCAAAAAGTTTAGGTACCATGTGCTCAATTATCTTGTCTATGTAGATTTTGACCATAGTACTATCACATTTCTTATGAACAAGATAGTAGATAGTCCTCATTTTATATGTTGGATCATCATCTTGCAAGAATTTGATCTTATGATGATAAATAAGAAGGACACGAAGAATGTTGGTATTAATCACTTATCTCAATTATGATGGGATAATGACCTTGACAAATAACTGCTTTAAGATCAATTCCCAAATGAATCACTATTTGTCAAAGTAGTAACGGTTTTAGATCCTACAAAGAAATCATGGTATGGGGACTATCTCACCTATTTAACAACACAAGAAGTTCCTATTGAATTAGATCCAAAGAAGAAATTATGGTTTTTACACAGAGCCAAATGCTTCATTGAAATTAAGGGCAACCTTTATAAAATTTATGTTGATACCTGGATTACTTAGTATGTATCATAGGAGAATCAATAGAAAGTCCTCCAAGATGCACATAAAGAATCTTGTGAAGGCCACTAAGTTGGAAAGCAAACAACCATTAAGATCCTTATGGCTAGTTATTTTTGGTCAACAATCTTCAAAGATGCAGACCATTCCATATAATTCTATGAACAATGTTAGCAAGACAATGGAATGAAGGCTATATTGAGAGGATCATAATAATTAATTTAACTATTAGAACCATTTTATATATGAGGAATTAACTTTATGAGATCCATCATGCCTATGTCCAATGGGAATTCCTACATAATTTTGCACAAAATGGACAAAAGTGGTGCATTCACAAATTGTACATTAGCTACCATAGCAAGGTTTTTCTAGGAGCATGTGCTAAATAAATTTGGTGTACCTAGAGGTTTACTATCAAATAATGGTATCCACTTTATAAGTGCTACATTTAAAAAGATGATGCAATGTCTAGGGGTTAAACATAAGTCAACAACATCATACCACTCTTAAGCAAATAGATAAGCTAAAGTAACAAAAAGAGAAATTACAATAATACTTATATGAGTAGTTAACAAATATAGGAAATATTTGAGCACTAAGTTAAATGATGCTTTATGGGCTTATCGTACTACTTGGAAACTTCCTATAGGTTATTCCCCATATGATTTATTTTACTAAAAACTATCCAATTTACCTATTCAAGATGAGCTCCAAATATTAACTATAGTCTGTGATTTGAAAGTTGACCTTAATCTAGCCCAAAAAGAATAACTCATGAATCTAAATTTGCTAGATGAGAATCAATTAGTAGCACTAATGCACAACAATGTATATAAAACTTTCACCAAATAAAGATAACAGGATACAACACATAGGAAGAAAACCAAGGGACAAGGTTCCCTACTATAATTTCAATCATAAGTAACAATGTAGAAAGTTTTAAATGCTTTGCGAGGGATCTTATATTTTTCATACTACTTATAAATATAGTTCCATGTAGATTTACCATCTAAGTACCTAGTAAAAGTTAAATTTATTCAACATCAAACAAATAAGATCATTAATGGAATCCCAATAACCTATGGTCATATCATCCTCATCAACTAAATCAATTACTTAATCTATCTTTCATTTCACCTTCAACTTCAATTGTGGGAGAGATCTTTACCCTAATAAAGCCTTGTGAATAGAATAGTTAGACTTTTTGTTTTGCAATTTCTTGATATTTTTAATATTTTTTATCAAAATTTTTAGTATTTGATAATTTTCAAACTCTTAATATGTTCTTTATTTTTTATATCTTTTACTCTTTATATACTTTTCTATCCATTCAATCATTTTCTTTGTATATTATGCATAATTTCAATATTTCAGTTTATAAACTCACTAACCACATGTAGGATATAATACCATTTGAGAGAATTCTATTCTATGATAAGGAATAATCGTATGTATACTAAGACTATATCATACATCCTCCATCTCTAGTAATATTAGATTGTTACATGTGAATAATAATCCATATCACATTAAAACCTAAAATAAATTCATGATCACTCATCTTGAAGGAAGAAAAAAGGACGAAGAGGGATGAATAAGGGTGTGACATTAATGGGACTTGTTGATTTCTTAAGTTTCGTATTATGTTTAGCTAGTCTCATGTTGATATAACAAACACTCCTATTTTTCGTCTTTAGGAAATAATAAATGAAAATAATGTTCCCTTGTTATGGTACAAGAAAGGCATGTTACCTATGCTTGAAGGTAGTCCTCTAACAAGGGTAAAAGAATAATAACTAATGAATTCAAACTTAAGGAATTATTCTTGAATACGATTAGAAAGACATGTTACCCATACCTGAAGGTAGGCTACTTCCAAGAATCTCATGGTTTCTTGGACTAATTTATCATGTGACTAGAAAGGCATGTGACCCATGCTTAAAGGTGCACTGTTGATGAGATTAGCATTCGTTATGAGACTAAAAATACATGAAACTTATGGTTGAAGATGATCCACCAACCAATGGCTAATGTCCATAATATTAAATACCAATGGTTAATTAATTATGCTTGATAAACCTAATGATAACTTTCCAATTTTCTTTTGTGGAATGTTATTATATTGAAATGATGGTTAGTTAGATCCATGATGCTAGTTTTTAATGACACATGATGCGAGTCTCAAATGACAATGTGATATCCTTGGCAAGAGGTATTGACTTGTTTTGGATTTCCTACATATAAGCCAAATGATCAAGTTAATCATATAGCAGACATTAGGTTTTTTCTTTTCTTTTTTTTTTTTTTGTGGGGGGTGGGGGGGTGGGTGGGCGCTAGGCGGCAACACAAAATAATTAAAATATAGGTACACCCCAAGATATATAGTTCAAATAGAACTTTATAACTTAGCATTGCCTACTAGAATCGAACCCATGACATAGAACTTCCATGTATCACACATTGGATCCATTACAACCATTGTAAGGTATCTCATGTCCTATTTTCTCTTATTCCTTCTAACTTCATTTCACCTCACTAGCATGTATGATTATAAATTTGATGATCTTATGTACAATAGTGTAGGGATTCAACTTTGGTAATGCATGTGTATATTAGAATAAAGATATGATTCAGATTCAATTCCTTGAGTGCTCATGGACACTTATAGGAGTGGTTATATAATGGCATTGAGGATACAAGCCTACTTTGGGAAGAGTCCACTTGTATAACTCTTGAGAATAATGTCCATAAATTAACTCCACACTATCCAAAACATGAATTTATAGTTGATTTGTATTCATTATCATGATAATCATTTCTCCTTAAATTTTAATTATACTTTAATCATATCCCTATTATTTTCATATTTTAAGCATTAATTACTCAATTTTGACCATTTCAAATTCATCTAGCCATACGCAAGCATTATCCTCTCATTTGACATGCTTAAAGTAGCTTCAAGATTTTTAAGATGCAAAGAAATAATAAAAATTTTCAAGAAATACAAGCAAAAAGTTAATTTTTTTAGGGCTAATGATATCATAGCTACAATATTGCATGGGCTACAATGTCAAACCCACTATATTGTCCTTAGAAAAATTCATATATACTTGTGCAACCTTAAACAATTTTCCACATTATGTTCATTTTTCATTTTTTCTTTCTAGCAAACTTCTAAACACCCTAACTTCTAAACCATACATCTAATCTCTATCATTTAAGTTTCTTTGAGCTCCTTGAGCTGAGCTCTTAGTTGTGGGGGAGACACAATGCATTGTGCTAGTTTTTTACAAACATTTGTGAACACTATGTTGTTAAGCTAGGATAATAATTTTGTTTTAGGAATTTTTGTAAATAGATTAAACATTAATGAGTTTCATAATTTTTGTACGCATTTTGGGATTTTATTAATGTGCATGTGTCCAAGTAATAAATTTATTTGAATTACCTCATTGCAATAAGACATTGATCTATTTAAGGTCGATTAGTGCTAATTTATGCATTTTGATGTTGTATGAAATTAGTAATTTTTTAATTGCCAATTTAAGGCTTGCACTAAATTTGGTTATCGAATAAATTTTCAATGTGGGACTCTTACTAATCCTTTGATTACATTTAATATGCTATGCATTTTTCTAATTTTACAAATGAATTTTCCAATTTTGCAATTTAGGATTATAGTGTTAGCAAATTTTCTTTACCAATTTTATTTTATATTAAAAAATTTTTATCAATTTCAATGTGGCGCTTTTTGGTAGAAATTGATAAAATATTTAATTTCAAAATCAATTTTCTTTGTAACGATTATTTTTTTTATTTCTAATTGAATCCAAAAGATCAAAGAAGGGTTAGCAACTACATTGAATTTTCTATGAATTTTTAGAAAAATAATAAATAATCCTTACTTACTATTGATGGCTGCAAAATGAAACACTATAGTAGGACTATCATAGCCTCGGGGAAAGAGGCCAAGAGTAGAATGTGGCAAAGGACGTAGAAGTAATCAACCACAAAACTCATAAGTAGAGGAATAAGAGACATAGTCAAATTCTATCCATCAAGAATGCCCCATATGCAACAATCAACTCAAGTTGAATAAGTAACACCACATGTCCCAACAAAAAACAAATAGGTAAACTTATTAGGAGATTATGTCCAAACTATAAGGAACAAGGTAATAATTTCTAGTATGTTTATTGAATTAAATTTTGGACCATTTCTAGAATTTGCACTATAAGTATGTGAATAGTTGCAAACTTCATAATTTTGGCCCATAATATCCACAAATGATACATGGTATTTAGAAGAGATTTATCAATTCTAGTGTGATGAGTCATCAATTTGTTGGCCGCGATATCACGACCTAGACGTGATATCGCGTACGCGATATCGCAACTGGTCTGCTAATCTATAAATAAGAGGTAGGCAGATCTGGTAGGTAACTTTTGAGTTTTTAGGAAGTTTATGTTTTCAATAGTTTTTTTGTATATCAATTTTTCCTCTCAATCCTTTCTCCCAATGCATGCCCGCAGTGTGGTGATTGTAATTGTACGGCATCCTTATTCGAGTGTGACGTACTTGGACATGCACATCACCGGTAATAAAGATCGAGATTACTTCATCATTGCAGCATCCACTTAGCTTAATTATTTAATTTTTGCTGTTATTCACTGCTTTCATAGTTAATATCTCTCTACCTTTATTTCCTAGTAACGCGGAATGAGTACAACTTAATCATGAGCATTTAAGTGTGACTACTTGATAACCCAGTAGCGTACTTAGGCCATGTGCTTGGTAATCCCAATGGTAGTTGTGCACGAGGTATAAGATGTGTAAGGATGGTTAAGGAACAGATGCTCATCGCACTTAGGCTAGCTTAGACTCTCTCTCTCTCTCTCTCTCTCTCTCTCTCTCTCTCTCTCTCCTATTTTAGTTCATATTATTTTCCATTAGCCCTAGGAGTAGCATTAGTATAGGAACACATCATACACCTCACTCTGGACTAAACCATATGTGACAAAGCTAATACTAGTCTAGGTGGGAAGACAACGAATTGCAATCTACGAGTAACTGTCTAGATACCACAACTAGTCTGTCTGCAGAGTTCGTCTGGATCATGCGTGAAATGCTCGTATTCATATGGTTGAGTGTAGGGGTACCTCGCCACTCATCATTGGCGCCATTTCTGGGGATGGTGCTAGTTATCTAGATTAGTTATATCATACAAGGTCATTGTATAGGAATTAACGATATATCTTTTAGGAAGAAATAATTACAAAAAGTCACATAAAAATTCACACACAATCTCACAACCCTGCCTCTCCTACAAGACTATGATAATGCCACATCTAGTGAGGCAATTCATTGGAGAACCAACGAATTATATGAAAATAAAGATTGGAGTATGCAAGCTAAGGTGGGGGTTTCTTATAAACATAAACGAAGGCAGCATCGTTCCAACACATGAAAGCATAATCGACTCGATGATGATGAACCCCTACTAGCCACTACAAGCATAACACAAGTACAAGAGGCTGTTCAAATCTTGCGTAGGCATCATAAAGAGAGTCGTCTACCCAGGATCAATTTAAACAACTTTTCCAATTTCTTAGGAGGCTATGACTTAGATCTGCAACAACATTTACAAGCCTTCTATGATTCCTATGCATGGAACAACATCGATAACGGTTGGCAAAAACTCAAGCTCTTTCCTATGTGATGAGTCGCGATATCGTGTACCGCGATATCGCGTACACGATATCACGACCCACGACAACATCTATAAATAAGAGGCAACTTTCCCTATTTTAGGCACTTAGAATTAGACCCTTAGACAAACTATAGCAGTTTTACCATTCTAGAGTTAGAATAATTTCCATGTGCCCGTAGTAGGAGTCTTAAAGTGAATGGATCTTTATTCGAACAAATTGTACCTGAGCACACATTTGTGTATGGAAATAAAGATAAACTTTCTGATAAACCTTGCAGCATGTGGAATAAGTTAAATAGGAATTAATTATTGTTAAATGTTTAATTACTTTCCTAGATAATTAATCTCTCTCAACCCTTGACTCTCCTAGTTAAGTGCACTCAGTACGACCGCTTCAAGCATGTGTGTAGCGCTTGGTAATCTAATAATGATTAGCGTTTAGTAATCCCAGCAGCATTACACTAGTTCAGGATGTGTGTGGCAAGTGGGAATGGATACTGGTGTTAGGACAATTAGAACTTAGTTAGTAAATAGTTAATATAAGTTAGTCACTTAGTTCTCTTCACCTTTCCCTATTAGCGTAAAGACATTAAAAGATAAAAGTGATAAAACTCATATACCTCAAGCTTACTTCACCATACAACCGTGATAATACAAGTAAGTTTTGGAAGATAGTGATTGATTAACCTTAAGTGTTCCATTAGGGTGCATAAGCAGTTAGTCCTTGGAGTTCAACCGGATTGCGTGTGAAACACTCGTATTCATATGGTTGAGTGTAAGGATACCTCGTCACTCATCATTGGCACCATTGTCGGGGACTTAGTTATTTGTGCGCTACGTAGAACATAGGAGATCGTTCATATCATTGGGACACTAGAATGAACCCTTAGGGTTGATCATAAGAAAAAAATAATATTACAGTAAACAACACACCGAACAAGACTAAAATGTCTTCTTCTTCACACAAAAGAACTTCACTGCCTAGGAACAACACAAGAGACAGTCGGTGGCACAACACACGTAACCAAGATCCACTAGTTCCTCAACAATTCCATGTGGTATATATTCATCACGATCAGTATGTACCTGACTTTACCTTTATTCTCCATCAAGATGAACAACTGCATTAGAGAGACTTGGAGGGTAACATAGTGTTGCCTCCAGACTGAACAGTCCCCAACATGCTCCTTTGTGCTCTTGCATGAATAGGCATGTCATAATTGTATGCAAAGTACATTGCATGCAACCATGACACAAGGGACTACCATCCCATAGAAGTGCAACGTCAAAGGAACTTGCAATATGAGAGATATCACACATCTTTGAAGGGCAAAGGACCCCATAACGCTCAACCCGTCTTAAGCAAAATTGAGGGTGGTGAACCTATTTCAATAGGTTCTCCATAAAATGATGTTCCCCCTCATAACAATAGTTAGGAGGTGGTGTATCAGAACCTCCACTCCATGATTCACAACCTTGGTTCTGATCCCCACGAACACAAAGTGTTCAACAAGGGAACACAAACACATGATAAGGACGGGTAGTCTCATCGTAATCACGATCGGGGTTGAGACCACTGGAGAGAAGGTAGGAAACATCATCATGGCGATGGTTCTCCTTCTTCTTCACCTTCATCATCACATTCATCCTCTCCTTCAATATCAGGACGTATTCATAAGGAACCTAACCATGAAGATAAAGGTAAACAAGGTGAGAAACCTCAACGAGAGAGTCGAGAACGAGGATGAGGGAACTCTAGAGAATCACAGCATAGAAGAAGGAAGAGTAGGGAACCACGTAGACATCATAGACGCTATGAATGAAATGACCACGAAGAACCCCTACTCACAACCCGAAGCATGTTAGACATCATGGAGGCTGTAAGAATTCCCACAAGGCACCAAAAAGATAGTAGGATCAAGAGGTTAGACATGAATAATATACCACGATTTGAAGGGGGATACAACACTAATCATCAAAACTAGTTACAAGCATTTCACGATGCATGTGCCTTGCAGAACATCGAGAATAAATGGCAAAAATTGAAGTTGTTCCCAAGGACACTAGTAAAAGAAGCGAAAATTTGGTACCAGTCCTTAGAACTGAAATCCATTCAAAGATGGATTACAATGCTAGAACTGTTTAATGATAAGCATCAAACATACTCTCGAGTGTCCAACCTATGAAAGCAAATCTAGGGATGGAAGTAGGGAATTCATGAACCCTTGGATGCTACCATGGGTCGATATTATGCACTGTTACATCATTGCCCGGGCCATGGCTACTCGCAGCAAGATCAACTACACCATCTCGTAGATGGACTTAGGTATGAAACAAGGAGAACCCTTGGAATGTATGCCCAAGGGAGATTATCAAAGCTTAGGTTCCATCAGATCTATAGATTGCTAGAGCAAGTAGCCAAGGAAGAAAGGGAGCTACGTAAGAGAGAAAGTGCGGAAGAGTATAACCGCGATCCTTCCCTTTGGAAAAGGGGAGTGAGATTCTGTGAGGAGGAGGAACAGTCACCACTTGAAGAGATGGTGAATAGGAAAACCTTTCCACTCCAAAAATTAACAATAGAAGTGTCAGCAAAGGTAGACTAGATGTGGGACTCCCTGGATAGTAGATTTGAAACTGTTCTTAAAATTGTAGAGGAGTCTAAAGAGTGAGGTAGTGACTATAACAAAAAGAAAAAGAGGGACTTGGACCATGCACGTAACAAAGGTAAGGGTAAAATGGCCATCACCGAAGAGGTTATGGATTCTGATATGGACAATGACGATGAATGTGAGATATGCCAATACAACCATCCTAAGGGATGTTGCCCAGGAATCTCACATTTACAAGAGTCTGGGGTGTACACACTCAACTCACAACTTAACAAATGGAAAGCATCCCAAAGGTTACCTTATCCCCAAGGTAACCCAAGGCAATTCCACCAACCTTTAACATATTATCCAAGTGGAACTCTGCCACAACCTATTGAGCAACACCAACAGTGGCAATACCCACAGTCATGGGGGATGCCACTGCTAAGCAACAATACCCTTACCGGTAACCGGATCCATATGGCTATTACATGCAGTAGCCAATCTCTTCATGTGACTCTGTTGGTCACGTTACACCACAACATCACTACCAATCTTGGGAGTATTATAGGACTCCTTATCCTAGGGGAGATAACCCACAGACATACCATCCTCCAAATCCATCCGCAACTCTCACACCGATTACTCCATTACCGCCTGCTCCAACAATGCAAGGGGAACTACCCACTCAACCGCAGCAACGCAATGCTACGAGAGCTGTAAACCTTCAACTCGCTACCAGTTCTAACAACCGCACAAAGAGAAGACGTTTCTTCAGAACCAACAGTCCAACCAAGCTCTCACAACCATAAGCAGTTGAGCCTCTGAACACTTCTCCATCAAATAAGGCTTCAGAGCTCCCTTCAAACCAAAAACAGAGCTCAATGCACATGGTTATGTTAACACATGCCTTCACTGACTGGATTAAGGAGGGCCACCTTTTTAGGAAATTCTCTGACCCCGGAAGTCCTTTAATCTATCTCCAAGTCGCTGGGAATGAACCATGTACAGCTCTTCTGGACTACGGTTCTGGAGTCAACTTAATATCACAAGAGATGTATAAAGCCTGGAACCATCCTCTGCTAAAGAAGAGAAATATTTTCTTAGAGCTGGCTGACCAGTCCATCATTGTTCCCCTGGGATTGATGGAGAACATAGTTACCACTATGTGTGGGTGGTCATACCCAGCTGATTTCCTAGTGATACAAGTAAACAATGATCAAGGGGACTTCCCAATAATAATGGGAAGAGCATGGCTAAGTACCATAAATGCACACCTAGGAATTTATGATCTTTCCCTAGAAATATCTAAGGAAAAAAAAATTTGGGAAGATCGAGAAGAAGAAATTTCCATGCATCACATACAGTTATACAAGGTGTGATTGCGTATAGGAATGTTCAACATTGCCTGCATGCAACTGGTGTGCCTAAGAAATTAGCATACAAAAGTTCCTGTATGTAGCAACCACACAACAAGAAGACACCCAGTGGTTGATAGCTAATCAAGAGAGCAACTCAACGATGTGCATGGAACTAACTGGGGGAACAACGTGCACCCACATCAAAAGCATAGATGCATTGGAGCAAGAGTGTCACCAACTTCCAACTCTTAACCTAAAAACATCAATAGGGGGAAGCTGGAGATTCCTAAAAACTTCAAACAAGCATTCCGATAAAAGATTACTATTCAATGTACAACAAACTAAACCTTACCTTGAATCTAGAACAGTCAATGCACATAACACATCGGAGAAAGGATGACCTCACTCATTATTTCGAATCTCCTCCTTTCAACTCCATCATGGGGGAGATGGCCACCTATGATGATCAATCAAGGCCCTAAGTTCATTTTTAAGTTTTTTTTTTTATAAATTTTTGTCTTACAAATTTCTTTAACTTTCCTTGTTTTTGTTTTGCAACATCGTTCATATTCTTTCATTTATTTGTGTATTTATTTATTTTGTTAGGTTTGTCACCTAATAAGTGCTCCTAATGATGGTATGAACTATATTCCATTGATTACTACTGTTTGGTTTTTACCTTTGAGTTATAATGTTGATACTAAGGTATGCTTCTTTTGATATAACAGGCAATGAGTCCATGTCATCCATGCATCCATAAATTTCTATGGTCTCTCTTGGCTTGGAACTGTACAGTTCCTTTCTTTCAATAATAAGAACTATCA
>MNCI01021389.1:649377-667204 GCA_015680685.1 Gnetum montanum
CAAGTTTGTCTTTATTGCCGTACACAACTTGGGTTCAGGTTACAAGCTGCTCGAATAAAGAGTCGTTCACTCTAGGACTCCTACTGCGGGCACATGGGAAAAATTCTAACTCTGGAGTGATCAATCTGCCAGAGCTTCGCTACTTCTAGCCAGGATTGGGAAATGAAGGGAGTGCTGCCTCTTATTTATAGATATGGCGGTGGACCGCGATATCGCGGCTCAGTGCAAGTCGCGTCTCATCATCCACCCTTGCTGGTTTAGCATAGATAGTGAATGATTCCAAGATCAATTAAGAGAAGTTGAGAGCATTTCTGAGTTATTTTTATATGAGAAGACTTGTAGCATTGGGGAAGTAGCCTTGATAATGGTTGATGCAAGAAGAAGAACCACCTCTAGGCACAACATAAAGATCTACATCAACCCTTCTAAAGATCCTATTATTTTTATAATTTTTGATAAATGTCCCATCATCTTATCATTATTTGTAACCCACTTGAATAAAAGATGTAATGTGGTATTTTTTTGTTAACTTAGTCAATTGAATTGTCTCCCTAATTTTGCAACAAACTCTTTCCCACTTGTGTTGAACTCAAGGACAAGTTTTTAGTGAGTCATGGGGCATGATCAATAGTTTATTAGTTGAGTGGAATATTGTACATACAATATCATGTTGTAGCTATGATATTGTATTATTTTATACGATATAGTAGATACGATGTATTTGGGACTAGTAATACCTATAAATATTGGCCAACTATGGCACTCAGCTCACCTTTTTAATTCACATTATCTAGACTTGTGTTTTCATGAATTCATAATTAATCTATAAGTGCTCATTGTATGATCATAAGCTGTTGACATACTTCATGAACATAAATAAATATCAAGATTATTTACGATCATTGTAGCATCTCACATAGAATAGTTTACTTTCCATTACAATTTACTTTTTAATGTCTTTTATATTTCCAATGTCATTAACATTTCCATTATATGTTAATGTTTTGGAAAAATAAGTACAACTGGTTTCAAGCATTAAGTACAATTGTTTGGTAACCAGAAGTAGCATCGCTTGGTTCACCCAATGGCAAGTTCCTTGATAATCCTAGTGACAATTGTATGAGTTCAAGATGTGAACAACAAAATAGGATCATATACTTATTGCCTTAGGCTAAACTAGCATTTATTTGCATTATTTTGTAATGAATTAGAAAAATATTTATTAATTTACAATGTTTTTTCATTTATTCCTTAAATGGTGATCAATATCATCATATCATATATCTCATTGCAAGTTAAACCATACGTTTTGATCACTACTAATTCTAGTAAGAAGACAACGATCAATGAAGTTCATGTTAACTAACTAGAGTACATATTGTCCTATCCATGGATTACAATGAGGTTACACACCATGCTTTTGTTATTTGTGTAATTGGGTGCTAGGTATACTTATCACTTATCAGCCCCTATTTAGAAGCACCCTCACGAATTTTCACTTTATATTAAAGGCTTCATTCTAAAGAGATGAGTAAAACTCTCTCCAAATAAAAATGAATGCAATAGTTAGAAATAAGAAAAAAATGCAAAAGTTTTTGAGCACAAGTTGTAGCTTAGCTAGTTGGTTCAAAGTATTTGCACCTTGAGGTATTGGGTTAAACAATTGAAACTTTCTCATGCAAGAGACGCCTCATGTGATTTAAATACTTTAGTTCTCATGGTAAAAAAAATTCGTAGCTACAAAGCTCATAAAATTATTCAATTAAATAGAAGGTTTTAGAGAGATAGTAGAATGAGGTGGTGTTGACCTAGTGGTACGAGTCTTGGCTTGGTAACCCCAAGTCACAAGTTTGATTCTACTATCTAGCACTGAGTTATAAACTTCTATAAATCTTGGGGGTGTAACTATGTTCCAATTATTTTGGGTTCCAACACCTCCACGCCAAAATAAAACTTCCATTTTATTGAAAAAACATTAAAGGTAGCATGCATAGTGAAGTGGAAAAACTACAATTAACATAATTTAAGACTAAAATCAACCTTATGTTAATAAGACTTGGTACTCTTTACAATGACCGTTTACAACCTATAAGGTTAACATATTGCTTGCCTTGCTAATGATAGCTGGCTTAAGTGATTAGCTTTCGTGATAGGGAACTTAAGTGATTGGCTCATTATTTTCTTACACAAAATGAGGCAAGTTTACCTCATATTTGAGTCCTTCCTTGTCATGAAAATCTGGGTGTACTTATAGTAATTCTTTTTACATTCCAATTTCAATAGGCCCCAAAGATATATATATTCCTTGCCTTTGCTTTGGATGGCACTATAATCATGCATTCTAACTTGTTCAAAATAATATACTATTTATTTTTTAAAAAAATAAAGAATGATGAAATGGTAACTAGTGGTAATGGTAAACTCTTGATTCGATAACTCTCAAGTAATGGATTGAATTGTATCAGGCAATAAAACAGCCAAGGAAAAATCTGCTCTCATAGAGCGCTGTTGCTTGTTAATCAACGCAAATATTGGAAAACGAAAAATCAACACTTATAATTGCGTTTGCACTGAACCGTTTTCTGGGATATGCGCATGAACGACTCCCCAGCGACCTTCGCTTTTCAATGGTTCGTGATGTTGGATGTGAACCAAACATTCAACGACTTTGCCCTGCCCTGCCGTGCCCTGGACCGCAGCGGTCCCATCTTTTCTTGAAAGCAGCTGCGTAACAATCACAGCTCTTACTTTATCCTTTCAAAATACATTCTGACTTTTGTCGCCTGTCTCCTGATGTTGATCTGAAATCGTGTATGCTTTTCGACGTGTCGGCTTCTTTACCTTGTATACTAGAGTTTTTGTGTGGTTCTGAATTGTTTACTTTTCAATTTTCATAATTTCCATTCCGGAGTTGTTCGATTCCACTGGTTTACGGATTAAAACATTATTATTATTTTCAATCTTCATTTCTGCGTAAACTTGGAACAATTATTTTAATTTGTTGAAAAAACACTTTTGCACAACAGGATTTACATCTTCCATACAATTGAAACGAATGCAATAATGCTGTTTTAGGTTAGGGTTTGCAAAACGGGAAAAAAATTTACTTGAAAATCGCTGCTACACGTGATTTGTGTTCGCCTCTGCTACAATGAAAGAATCCGTCGTCGTCGCAAAGTCTTCTACAGCGAGACCAGAAATTACTAGTTATGAAAATTCAGATGACGATGCATTTTGGCAGAGTACAAATTTGCCGCTGGCTTTTAGGAAACTCTTTTACGGCCTGACAACTGATTGTAGAAATCAATCTAAGCAAGGTTAATCGATGCATCTCTGTTTAAAATAATCTTCTAGGGTTTTGCTTTCTTGCGAACGGGCAGAAGTGTTAGGTGACGTAGCATCCACACCAAGCATTGCAAGCGTGAGATGTGTTTTGATATCGTCGTTGCCAGAATTCCCATATTCATCTTCAATCAGATCATCCGTATCTATTGGCAAAGCAGTATGTCTCCTTGAACTTAGATCATCTACTTCTCCTCGCAGCAGTGTCAATATCTGCAATAATAATAAATGCCACAGATGTAAAACGCAATTAGTAGGCCAATAACTTGCCGCCTTTGTTTGAAATCTGTGGTATATGTTCCGTATACCACTGCAAATCCTTGTAATTGGTTGAAATTGTGTTTCCTTAAGGTAAACGGGTTCTGCTTTGAGTAGGGAATATTTGTAACGGCATAAATTGGATTGAGATATACGCACTTGGTTCATAGTAGGTCGCAGCCGAGATGCATGCATTACACACAAAGATGCAGCAAGCATCATCCTTTTCATCTGACTGGCATCATAATTATCTTCCAGGAATGGATCTACAAGTTCATTCACAAAACCTTTTGCTAGTAATGGTCTTGCCTAACATCCGGAAAAGGTCATAGTGTCAGAAACTAATGTAACAGAATGCAGATCAAGGTTATTTGAAGTAAATTATATCACGTGAAATGCTCACCCATATTACAAGGCTTTCTTGGCCCTTGGCATGGTCGTTAATCGGTTTTCGTCCTGTAATTAATTCCAGAAGAACCACTCCGAATGAATAGACATCTGTTTTCTCATTGACCTTTCCATACATAAAATATTCCGGAGCTAGATAACTGCAGCAAAATAAAATAACATCATTTATTATAGAGCCAGGTATTGGGCAGAATTCGAAAAAAAGAGTTCAGGAAATAGGAGGTTATATACCCAAATGTACCTACAACATCACTACATGTGATGTATGCCGATGTCGTGGATGCCCATTTTGCAAGCCCAAAATCTGAAAGCTGCAGAAAGGGCAATAAGAAATTAGTTGTATGGTAATTATCATTGAAATTACCATCTCAGCAGATGTGGATTACTGGACTTGATTGCATGCCTGAGGTTCGAAGGTATCTGAAAGCAAAATATTGGATGACTTGACATCTCTGTGTATGATAGCTGGATCTAATGAATGATGAAGATATTCCAGAGCTTCAGCAATTCCAATGGCGACTTTCAGCCTGTCTTTCCATGAAAGAAACGTCTTGCTGAAGGATCCTGGAAATCGTTTGCAGGATTGCCGTAAGGCCTCGTTAATCTTGCCGAATTCGATCAGAGCAAAGTGATTTGTTACAGTGAAAGCTAGAAAATTATAAAAAGGACCGACTCACCGTGAAGGTTGTCTTCTAGGCTGCCCCTTTCCAACAAGTTGAAAACCAGATAGTACTTTTGATCTTCAATGCAGTATCCAAGGAGAGAGATAACGTGTGGATGCTTTAGTGTGGTCAATATTTCGACTTCGATGAGAAGTTCACTATCTGCCTCAGGAGAAGGTTTGATTGACTTAACAGCCACTGATTGACCACCAGGAAGGTCTCCTCTGTAAACTCTACTCCAGCCTCCCTTTCCGACTACTTTTTCTGCGGAAAAAATAGAAATAATGAACAATCCTCTGAGTTTCGAAAACAGGAGAACCAATCAGTTGGAGGCAGTAATTGTAAACTCGGGCCATGTATGTAAAAATTTTTGATCAAAATATGTACCTGATGCAAACCCAGAGGTTGCAGAGTATAATTCCCTGTATGTAAACTGTCTGCAAGCTTTATTCATGCAAATATTCTCCAAGCTCTGTATCAATAAATGTTCTTTCTCTTCTATAGAATCCATGACAGGATCGGACCCATCCTTTGATGAATTCCGTGAAGAGGAATAGCTTGATGTGTAATTCCTTTGAAGGATCTGGTCAGCTGAACCAGAAAGATCCTGTCTTGCTGTTCGTCTTTCAGGTAACGTCATGGCCCACTCCACAACTGACATTTGCCTGGCCAGAGTTCTGGGTGTTGGATCTTGGGGTGTGTTTAAGGTAACCTTGCATTTCATCAAGGGCCAGCCAGGCGCAGATGATGTTGTGTTTTGGGTAGCATCTGCAGGAGAAAAAACCTCTTTTGACCTGCAAGAAGAGATTGATGAGTCATCTGCTTTCTGTGAGATTTGTCCAGAGTTGCTTGAATTGGTGCGAAATGATTCAAAGGAAGAGCGACTTTCAGTAGTTGCTGTATCTTGCTCAAAATCTTCCTTTTTAGTACTAACAAGGTTTCTGTTGGTGGTTGCGCAGGCTCTGCAAAGCGGTCTGATAGGAAGACACAATTTTAGTGCCTCCATCTTTGATGGGTCGATAACTTCGTTGATCAACTGAAATCTGCAAGATTTTATCTTAGAGAAGCCAGCTGAATTACTCCTTGAGGGGCTGTCAAGTTGCTCCAATACATCACTTGGAAACACGCTCTTCCCTGAATTCACTGTACCTCTCCCAGCTAAAATGTTCCCTGAAACCAACGAAGTATTGAAATTGCCAGAAAGCTTATGTTTTATCTACTCAGATTAATATTGATCATCTTCTTATAAGGAAAAATACAAGTTACGAATTGTTGGATTTTGTGATTTAGGAATTACCGGTGAGAGGAAGCGTTCCATTTTGCTCAAGGATGATTCTTCCTTCATCATCAACAACCAAGACACGACAAGTACAGGACAGTTTCTTTGAACAGTAAACAAGAAGAGACGAAGATGACCTAAAAGGAACCATGATCAAATTACACTGCTTTCAGCGCAGAACCTATTAAATACCATGTACCAAAGTTCAGGGACCTTTGAAAGAAAATTTATTACCCTACAGTACGATGTTTGCCTCTTCCCAATATTAGATATGATGCCTTGGAACGCAAAGCTTCTTCGGCAAGCGCTCTTCTTATTGAAGGTCCAGACGAAACTTTTACCTGAAGGTTTATCTGCAGACAATTCAAAAATTAGGCCTTCAGAAGTCCTTGCACGGAAGGCAGAAAATGATGAAGTAGAGGACAACAAAAGCGGAAGCCAAAGTGATGAACATAATGTCAAGCTGCATGACATGTTAGACCATTGACCACACCTTTTTCAGTCTGCAAAAGCTCTCATAGACATCAAAAGCAGAATTTTCAATTGGGTACGCAGGGCCGCGGGACCTCAGATCGTTTTCTGCAAGGAAGGCACGATAAGTGACATTAAACTCAATGATTCTGCAAGAATTCAGGGATCTCAGCAATAGAACAAGTTCAATTTTGAACCTTGGAACTCAGAAGATTTGATCTACAGCAGCAGCAAATATGAGATTTTCTGTTCTCACAGTGAACAACTCAAAATCAAAAGGACTACTACAGTCGCACATCCGCAAAAGTAGGCAATCACCCAACGGACACCCACGAACAGATATATATCTAATAATTAACGCTCACCCACGGACCGAATGCCTTCACGAGTATATACAGAAAGAGATTGAAAGATCACGACGCACATCACATGTGTAACAGAACAGAAGCTTTCTCACCGATGAAACCGGCACTTAAAAATCTCGCAGGAGATTCATTAAACCACCATCGGCAGAGGAAGAAAAAAACAAGAAGAAGAGGCGAAAGCATACCTTTAACAACAACATGAACCACAGTCACATGATCTCCTGGCCTTGCCACCTTCATCAGGGCCCATGTTAGGAGGCCTCTGCTATGCCCACCAACCTTGACACCCACCACCAAACTTCTCCTCTGTTTTATTTTCCTCCTACTGTCCTGTTCTGTTCGCATCGTGTCAAGCAAAATCCACTACAATTAAACTTTTTCCACCTTTGAATTTTCAATATTTCCAGCGACCCACTTGAAGCAAAACCAGGATTATCACTGTAACACCCAGATCTTATCTGGGGCGCAGGAATCCCATTAAAACACAGGCCTGCGCATTCCCTGTGCAAGTTTTGTATGATACAGACGAGATAATCTCTGAAACCTGAAAATCGACTGTTGAAACATCAAATCCACGATCAAATTCGTGGGAAAAAACTGTTTAAATTTTCGTTCCAGAAGATGGCTTCAGGGTTTATACTGTGAGAACGCCAAATTGATCGCAGGCTCTTCTATATTTGGCGCAGTCCCTCAGCCTTGGCCTTCCCCCGTTCATTTTATTTGACTTCATTAATTATTTCATATCCTAACTCCCTCTCTCACCCGTCCGCCGCCCCACCGCCACGTCAGCGCCGTTAACGTCTCGCATCAGCTCGGCCGCTGACGTCACAACCGTCCATGCTGTGAATGCGGCGGCGCCGCGCTGACGTCACGCGATCCACGTGTTTCCGCATGGCGAATTAATCCTCGATCATCTCGCCTCCCACGGACGGCCCAGATCTGCCCTCAAACCGTAAAATATCCGACACATGTTCGGTGCATTTAAAGCAAACCACGAGAGGTTGGAGACGTTGAGCTATCCATAAAATTTACAAGAGCGCACGGTGATTTTCTTGCTGTTTGCCGTCCCTTGCGGTAAATTCTGAAACCTTAGCCGGAGCATGGTTTGATTATTAAAACAACAGTCGCCGTTCCTTGGGCAAATAATTCCGGAATAACGGCCGGTACATGGTTTGATTAAAATAACAATTAACGGTAGCTAAGTTGGTTGCTTTGCATAAGTTTGAAGTGGCAAATTTCTTAATGCATCTCAACCGCCGCTGCTAATGCTGATGTTTTTGTTTGTAGGTGTGTTGTCTTTTAGTTGAATTCCAAGTCACGGCCATGCCCGACGAAATTGTTGTGGCGTGCGCCAAAAGAAGAGTCGACTGCGACGGCTGCCGTTGGTGCGCATGCACGTAACTAATGTTATTCGATATCGGGCATGTTTGTTTGCCTGCCTCACTGCAAATTCTAACTTAACATATATTTCTCTCTCTTTTTCTGTTTTCGGTATGGTTGAATTGCAGTTTATTCAATCCGCTGCCCTGCTCTTACATCGCTTTCAACATCATTCCATTCGTTGATACGGACGCCGCCTTTGCTGTCTCTGTACAGTAACTTCGTTTCCGTTGCTTAATTAGTTGCTAAGGCAGCGAGCGATCTCTGTGATTTGAGAGGCCATTCAAACAAAACCCGTGGGTATTACAACCGCGGCTACTCATTCTACACTGTCTAATAGGCGGGCCGGCCTATGAGGAATAAGAACTTTGTTTCGTTGAAATTTGATTAAGACGTTAGTCTCTTTTGGATGTGTCATGAGTTTTGAAAATTTATGGAGCATGAATTTTGAAAACTTTATTAAGAAAATTACTAAGCATTCAATGATTATAATGTAATATTTCATCTATGTCTAATATGCTCTAATACAGGACATTGTGCACAGTTGGTATATTTGTATTTCATGGGGACTATTGTCGCACTTACCATGAGCAATAGCAACCTGTTCATTCTTGACAAGGAATTTTATGCCATCTATCATGAGCAACAAGAACAATGTGATGAGTTGGGAATTGAGTGCTTTGCAAGATTGGATGGCTCTAAAGTAAAAAGCTTTGCCATTTCAATAGAGAATCATAGGACTGAAAGCTACATGGCTCTTACGTAACAAGTTGTGCCATTTTAACAAGGAATTATAAGTTAGCTAGCATGATGGATGGATATATAGCTCTAAAGTAACAACTTGTGTCATTTCCATAGGGAATTATTGGATAGATAGCTATGAGCCTACTACTACTATCAATATTACATAAGATAATGGTGTCTAGGTGTGAATTTGACAGCCCCTCTTAACTATTTATGGTAAGATGTTATGTTAAAGCTCTACCTTTCAAAAGGAAACTATCTATTATTTTTTAATTTATATAGTTTATATCAAATATCTTATTACAACTATGCACCTCTAAAAATAAATTAATTTAGAAAGATATATCACGTATTAAATACTTGTTACTACTATGCATTCGCAAAAACAAAACATGCTAAATATATAGCTAAGTTCAGTCTATTTGTTAATTATTACATATTTAAAACATATATATTATACATGCTATTTTTGCACGTTTCTAAAAATGGAAGATTCGAATTTTACGAGTATTTGATGGAAAAATTATGAGAAACGGGTGAACGGGCCATCAAATTCACACCCCGCTGTCCGTAATTAAGAGTTCCAAAAAGCTTAACACGCAGACAAGGTTTTGCACAGTTCCATGTGAGCCCTCTACGACTTTCGATGTTACGTGAGATAATGGTTTTCGTAATTAACACTTTGGAAAAGCTTAATCAACGTGTCAAAGTTGAATGAATGAGAGAATGATGGTATTAACCAATCTCGTGGAAGTTATTGGTTATCATATGAATTTGTTATCCGCCACGTGGGCTGCATCGAGAGACCATTCACCAAGTGCCACGTGTTTGGATAACGAACGCTTCTGTTTTGGTGGAGTGGCCTGTTCCGTCACTGTTCAGGGACCGGTGTCGACTGTGGATAGACGACGACGACGACAACGATCGTCATGATGAGATAACAAGTGGACGACTGGTCCCCTCGTTTATTGCGTGGGTCTGCGCCAACCAATAATTGGTCCACGTCTTAGCACGACTTCTTTGTTTTTGCTGTGGTCACGTACTTCACATGAGCATTACAGTCGAAACAAGTATTTATTTAGAAATGATCATCGTATGTGGTAGTTGAGTAAGATGCTCCGATGATACAAATTGCGTAAACGTTCATAATTTGTGTGTTCACCAAGCGGCCATGATAATTGACTTATCGCCCAGACGTGATTTATTACGGATAAATTAAAATACATTGTGTTTTCAAAAAAGGGGAAAAAGAAAATGCTATAGGAAAGATCAGCATCCTCGTCATGGCATTATAGCACATTCTTTTGGGGTCACCTCGGCTGCTGATGTTGCTTTCCTTCCGTGAAATTTCCAATAATTGTTGAGATTGCCTTGGATAGATTGGAGTGTTGAGGGCCAGACACGTATGACAATATGTTTTTGGGAAAATTCAATTAAAAAATTATTAATTAAAAATAAAATAACTAAAATTAAAATTTTAAGGTATTAATACATGTATTTTAAATGGAGAATTACCTGAAAAGAATGGGTTGTGTAGGACCTTTAAAAAATTTGGAGTACATCACATGCTTAATCACTAAGTAAAAACACAAAAAAAAAAAAAAAGACATGGAAAAGAATAACTTTCCAATTTTTGATATGTCTACTCACATGCATAGTCTTACAATAAATGCTTTCAAAAATGAAAATAGGAAAATTAATTGTTAGTATATAGGATGTTTCAATCCTAATAACATTTACATTATTTTTAATATTTGTGGTCAAACTTAAAATAGTAAAAGGATTTGATGTAGCAATAGAAAGCTTCGGTGAAATACTAACTTTTGTAGGAGAAGAAGGTGTACATATTATTTATCATAATTAACCTTATTTTGAGACTCTTTCGCATTTGCTAAAGACCCCTTGTCATCAAAAGATTTAATCTTTGTATAGATAGTAATCTTTTTACATAAGGAAAAATTTTCCCTATGTCATGTTTGTCCACACTAATCAATACTTCTTATAGTAACAATGTTCATTAAAGCTCCTATCTTCTTTGGTTTCCATATTACCGTATGATTATTTTTATCATTTACATTAACTTGATTCTTTGTTTATTCAGATTGTTTTTTTCTATTGTTAACTTTAACAAGATTTTTCTTTTTCTTAGCATCTTTTTTCTTAAGCTGACAAGGACAAGTACAAAAGTTCAAAAATTAGGAATAGTATACTATGTAATTGGTTGAATGAAAGTTTTTTTTCTAAGAATAAATGGCCCACTTTTCATAGGTATTGGTTAATTAAACATCTATCATCTTTTAACGATTATGGTTTCGGTTACATCAATTTAACACTACTTTAGTTATGAAGCATTAATTCTTCCATGATGGAGGGAAGCACTAACACTAATCCGTTAAAGGCTATTAGGGTCCCTTGCCTAGCCTATAAAATATGATTTGCCTAACATCAAGGCATTCGAATTAGATGCAAATAAGATCTAATTTAGTTGCAATAACAAGCATAGGCAAGAAGATCTTCAATGAAGCTCACTTGGAGCACAATTCAAGCTATCAAAGCTCATTGTAGATTCAAAAATGAATTTTTGTACTTTTTTTATTGTTTTCAATTCTAGTTTTTATGAGTATTTTGTGTTTACAAAGTTTTAAGATTTCGCTACACTATCTTTTTTATTACAATCCATAAAGTCTAACAGTGGTATTGGAGCCAAGTTTTTATTTCTATTTCTCCTTCTTCTATGGGTTTTGCTACTGCTACAGCATTCTAGCCTACTCTTGGTTTGAGCTTGTGTTTTTGTTGCCTGCCTACTAGCTTGTTTGCTTTGAATACATTTCAATTTGTTTTGAGCTCCTCTTGAACTGTTTGGTCCATTTTGAGCTCTTGTGCTTTAGGTGCTTTGCATTTCTATCTGGATTGAGCTTCTCTTTGAGAGGTTTGACATTTCTTTTCATCTGTTGTTATGCTTTGTTACGTGCGTGTAATTGTATCTTATCTAGATTGATGTTTTCTTTTGAGAGTTTCTCTGGTCTACTATGGTTTTGAGCTTCTAATACAGTGCATTATCCTTGTACTTGGATTGAGGTATTTTTCATTTTAAATGTCTTAGTCTAGTTTCAAGCTTTGGCTCTTGCCTGAGGTTCCCGTTTAGCTTTGAGGTTTTCTCTGTCATTGTTTTTTCTCCTTGTTCATAGAATCACAGTGGCTTAGTTGATTTAGTCTACTAGCAATGGACACCTGGTTATTAGCTGATGAATTGTGGTTTATCATGTGCTGATATTGGACCCTTGTTAACCAGGTGCTGATATCAAACCCCTGTTATCGCACCCGCAATATCACGGCCTAACAAGCGATATTACATATGCGATATCATGATTCCTATGTGAGCCTATAAATACACAATGGGGCACATGGGAAAGAAGTCAATTTTTCAGTAAGTTTTAGAAGTCAGTTTAGTGTTAGAGTAGAGTCTTTTTGTCATTCTTTTCCTCTCAACCCTTTCTCCCAATGCGTGCCCGCAGTGTGATGATTATAATTGTACAGCATCCTTTATTCAAGTGTGATGTACTTGGACACACACATGACCAGAAATAGAGATCAAGATTATTTCATCATTGCAGCATTCACTTAGTTTAATTATTTAATTTTTATTAAACGTGGAATGAGTACGACTTAATCACGAGCATCTACGTGTGACTACTTGGTATCCCAGTAGTGTACTTGGGCCATGCACTTGGTAATCCTAGTGGTAGTCGTGCACAAGGTTCGAGATGTGTACGGATGATTAAGGAACGGATGCTCATTGCACTTAGGCTAGCTTAGATTCTCTCTTCCTATCTCCTCTTAGTTTAACTCTCTCTCCCTTTCCTCCTAGCTTAATTAAAGATTATTTTCCATTGTCTCTAGGAGCAGCATTAGTTTACGAATACATTATACACCTCACTCTGGACTAAACCATACATGACAAAGCAAATACTAGTCCAAGTGGGAAGATAGCGAACTGCGATCAATGAGTAACTATCTAGATACCACAACTAGCTCGTCTGCAGAGTTCGATCGGATCATGTGTGAAATGCTCGTATTTGTATGGTTGATTGTAGGGATACCTCNTGTAGGGGTTTCCTATGAACATAAACAAAGACAACATCATCCCAACTCACAAATGCATAACCTAACCAGTGACGATGAACCCCTACTGGCCACTAAGAGCCTAACGCATATACAAGAGGTTGTTTGAATATCCCGCAGGCATCACAAGGAAAACCATCTACCTAGGCTTAACTTAAAGAACTTTCCCAAGTTCTCAAGAGGCTATGAATTAGATCCGCAACAACATTTACAAGCCTTCTACGATGCCTGTGCATGGAACAACATTGATAATGGATGGAAAAACTTAAGCTCTTTCCTATGACACTCGTCAGCCACACAAAAGTATGGTACAGGTCCCTAAAACCAAAGTCAGTTCGACGTTGGCCAACAATGGTAAAACTCTTCAACGAAAGCTATCAAACTTATGCAAGAGTGTCATCCTTGAGGAAACAAATCCAAGAGTGGAAACAAGCACAACATGAATCCTTGGACATGGCCTTAGAAAGATATTGTGACTATTAAACAACTTCCCAGGCCATGAGTTCTTCGTGGAAAGGCTAATGTGCCATATCATAGATGGGCTCTGTAATGAAACAAGGGAGATCCTAGGGACGTATGCCCGAGGTCAACTATATGAGCTATGAACCCATCAATTCCAAGAGCTTATCAAGTGGGTAGCAAAAGAAGAAGGAGAAATGGCTAGATGGGAGAATGTTGAAAAATATCAATGGGACCAAAATCTTACATCAACAAAGGTTCATAATTTGAAATAGGAAAAATCAACTCACCTCAAGGAGGTGGAATCATCTTTTCCAACACTACAATCATTAAACAAAATTGAGGCAAAGATCAATAAGATGATGGATTGGATGCATGAAAAGTGTGGAGAATATGCCAACATTTTCAGAGGTAGAGTCATGGCAAACCAAGAAACAGGAAAAAATACCTTTAGACAATCAAAAAGAAGGGTAGAAGAGAATAAGAACTTAATTACCAATTGAAACACCACAAAAAATTTTGGCTAACACTTGTAGACAAAAATTAAGCTAAGTCATGTTGGTCCTCAGCATGACCAAGCTTGGAAGCCTCAAAAATAGCATCAAACGAAGTTAAAGCAAGCAAGTAAAAGTTCTCTAGGACCCACAGAATACTACGATGACATCTGGCACCAAACTTGGCAAATCTTGAGCTCAAAATACTTGGTTTTCACTAAGTATGTATACTGTACGCTGGCCTACACATGCCCAGCGTAAGGCCCAGCGTACAGCAACTTTCGGGGCTCAAAAACTCATCAAAACATGCTAAAGTGGAGCGTCTGGACCCCCCAGGACCTTCCCCAGGGTTCCCAGCAGGTCTCAGGCACCCAAAAATCAATTTTTGACCTTAAAATGAAGCATTTTCATGTGTATACGCTGAGTACATTTTTGGCTTACGCTGGCATCCTGTACGCTCAGCATCCACAGCGTATACGCTCAGCACATCCAGCGTATACGCCCAGCGTATACGCCGGGGCGCAGCCAGCGTAGACAGATTTTCAGGCCCCAGAAATGAGTCAAAACGTGCCAGAATTGAGTGTCCAAACCCTCCAAGACCTTCCCCAAGGTTCCCAGTAGTTGTTAGACACTTGAATATCAAATTTTGGGCTCCAAATGATGGTATTCCATTCCTGAACGCCCAGCATATACGCCGGGCGGCAGCCAGCGTAGACAGATTTTCAGGCCCCAGAAATGAGTCAAAATGTGCTAGAATCGAGCGTCCAGACCCTCCAGGATCTTCCCCAAGGTTTCCAGTAGGTCTTGGACACTTGAAAATCAAATTTTGGGCTACAAATAATGGTCTTCCATTCCTATACGCCCAGCGTATACGCCGGGGTGTAGCCAGCGTAGACAGACATGCGGGCCCCATAAAAGAGTCAAAACATGCCAGAATCGAGCATCCAGACCCCCAAGTCCTTCCCCAAGGTTCCCAGTAGTTGTTAGACACTTGAATATCAAATTTTGGGCTCCAAATAATGGTCTTCCATTCCTATACGCCCAGCGTATACGCCGGGGTACAGCCAGCGTAGACAGATTTTCAGGCCCCAGAAATGAGTTAAAACGTGCCAGAATCGTGTGTCCAAACCCTCCAAGACCTTCCCCAAGGTTCCCAGTAGCTGTTAGACACTTGACTATCACATTTTGGGCGCCAAATGATGGTCTTCCATTCCTGTACGCCCAGCAGATACGCCGGGGTGCAGCCAGCGTGGACAGACTTTCAGGCCCCAGAAATGAGTTAAAACGTGCCAGAATCGTGTGTCCAAACCCTCCAAGACCTTCCCCAAGCTTCCCAGTAGCTGTTAGACACTTGACTATCACATTTTGGGCGCCAAATGATGGTCTTCCATTCCTGTACGCTCAGCGTATACGCCGGGGCGCAGCCAGCGTAGACAGACTTACGGGCCCCATAAATGAGTCAAAACAAGCCAGAATCGAGCATCCAGACCCCCAAGTCCTTCCCCAAGGTTCCCAGTAGTTGTTAGACACTTGAATATCAGATGTTGGGCGACAAATGATGGTCTTCCATTCCTGTACGCTCAGCGTATACGCCGGGGCGCAGCCAGCGTAGACAGACTTTCGGGCCCCATAAATGAGTCAAAACATGCCAGAATCGAGCATCCAGACCCCCAAGACCTTCCCCAAGGTTCCCAGTAGCTGTTAGACACTTGAAAATCAAATTTTTGGCTCCAAATAATGGTCTTCCATTCCTGTACGCCCAGCGTATACGCCGGGGTGCAGCCAGCGTAGACAGATTTTCAGGCCCCAGAAATGAGTCAAAACGTGCCAGAATCGAGCGTCCAAACCCTCCAAGACCTTCCCCAAGGTCCCCAGTAGGTCTCAGGCACTTGAAAATCGAATTTTGGGCTCCAAATGATGGTCTTCCATTCCTGTACGCCCAGCATATACGCCGGGGTGCAGCCAGCGTAGACAGACTTTCGGGCCCCAGAAATGAGTCAAAATGTGCTAGAATCGAGCGTCCAGACCCTCCAGGATCTTCCCCAAGGTTTCCAGTAGGTCTTGGACACTTGAAAATCAAATTTTGGGCTCCAAATGATGGTCTTCCATTCCTGTACGCCCAGCGTATACGCCGGGGTGTAGCCAGCGTAGACAGACTTTCGGGCCCCAGAAATGAGTCAAAACGTGCCAGAATCGACCGTTGGAGCCCCCAGGACCTTCCCCAGGGTTCCCAGCAGGTCTCAGGCACCCAAAAATCAATTTTTGACCTTAAAATGAAGCATTTTCATGTGTATACGCTGAGTACATTTTTGGCTTACGCTGGCATCCTGTACACTTACGCTGGCATCCTGTACGCTCAGCATCCACAGCGTATACGCTCAGCACATCCAGCGTATACGCCCAGCGTATACGTCGACCTGATATGGTGTATACGCCTAGCATATACGCCCAACACTTGTAATATTGTACATTTGTAAATTGTGTGCACCCGGTCAACGCGCCACGTGTCACCCAACCCGAGTCTAGCGTAACAACCTGCATAAAAACCCCCATTTTCCACTTCATCAGGTCGGTTCGCAAAATCCCGGAGGACACCAGAGAACATTGACGCTGCGCAAAAGAGTAGAAAACCTTCTTACGCTCGGAAGCCCTGCATGCTGCGGATCCAGTCTCTTACGCTCCACTCACCCTGCAAACCGTCCGAGTCACCTCCGTGTACGCCGGGGCTTTTCGTCCGCCTTGTGTTCCCACAACTGCGTTAGGCCAGTGCACTGTACTCTGACTCAGTAATTCCATCGTTTCATTTGCTGCAAGTTCTTTTACAGTTTTACATCAATTTGGCCCACGCCTCGTTTACGTCTGTTTACGCTCACGCTTCGTTTGCATCCGTTTACGTTTACGCTGTTTTTGCTGTTTACGCCTGCACACCGTTTACGCATAACCCAGCGTATAGCATTTTACATACGCGTGGGGAAATCCTTGTCTAATCCGCGTGCGGACCACCCAAGGTACTTTGCCTCCGTTGCATTCCAGCTCGCCCTCAGGCGAAGGCAGGGTCTTATGTACGCGTCCTGCGATCCCGCGGCCTCTATTTTCCTTCCAGCTGGAGACCGACGATTTCAGGCGGTACAGAAATTGGCGCTAGAAGGAGGACCTCTACCTTAAACTAGTTGTGCTTCAGAGCTCTCAGCATCTACGCTATTGAGTACACGCTGACTTTTTCCAAAAACTTCCCAGCGTTTACGCTGTATAGTTTAAAACCTTACCTCCAAACTTTCCAGCGTCTACGCTGCCCTATTTAAAACTCACCATCTACAAGTCTTCCAGCATCTACGCTGTTAACCATACGCTAACTTTGTTTCAAATTCCTAGCGTCTACACTGCTACAATGTTCTTACGCCTGCTACAGTGTTCTTACGCCTGCTATAGTGCTTTTTACGCCTGCTACAATGTTCTTACGCCTACTACAGTGTTCTTACGCATGCTACAGTGCTTTCATGCTGCTACAGTGTCCCAGCGTATGCTACAGTTTCTTTTACGCCTGCTACAGTGTTTACGCTGCTATAGTACCGCTACAGTGTTCTTTTCAACAAAAACACCCAAAACGGGCCCGTTTCAAAGCCGAATTCGCTGCGATTCGCACCTACTTCAAACCAGTCTAAGTACTAATGACCACCAACATGAATCACCCTGTCTAAGGCATACCATACACACAACATAACAATTCCGAGATGACTTCCTCTTACCCGAGATCACCATCCGTGTACGACTACGGTTCATAATTTCATACTTAGCCAAATTTTCTCCCGTTTACGCTGTACACGCAGGACACTTAGAAAAATT
>MNCI01021389.1:677569-699797 GCA_015680685.1 Gnetum montanum
CTTTCCTTGGAAATATCTAAGGAAAACATTTATGGAAAGATCGAGAAGAAGAAAGTTCCATGCATCACATACAGTGACTCAGAGGGTGATCATATGGAGGAATGCTTAGCATTTCCTGCATGTAACTAATGTGCACCAGAGGATAACATACAAAGGTGCCTGTATGTAGCAACCACACAACAAGAGAACACCTAGTGGTTAATAGCTAATCAAGAGAGTAGCCCACCAACATGCATGGAATGAACTGGGGGAACAACTCATGTCCACAATGAAGGCATAGATACATTGGAGTATGAGCGTCGTCAACTTCCACCCCTTAACTTGAAAACATCAATTGGGAGAAGTTTGACACTTCTAAGAAATTCAAAAAAACACTCATTATTTTGGATCTCTCCCTTTCAATTTAGTCATGGGGGAGATGGCCACCTATGCTGATCATTTGAGTCCCTTAGTTTCTTTTAAGTTTTTGTTTTACACATTTTTTGTTTCACATTTTTTTACACGTTTTTGTTTTTCACTTTTTTGTTTTACAAATTTCTTTAACTTTTTTTTATTTTTGTTTCACAACATCATTCATAATTTTTCATTTCTTTGTGTGTGTGTGTGTGTCTTATCCATTTTGTTAAGTTTGTCACCAAATAAGTGCTATTAAAGATGGTATGAACAGTTTTTTTATTGGTTGCTAATGTTTGGTTTTTACCTTAAGTTATGATATTGATACTAAGGTATGGTTCTTTTGATATGACAGGCAATGAGTCCACTTCATCCATACATCCACAAATTTCTATGGTCACTCTTGGCTTGGAACTATATAGTCCCTTTCTCAATAATAAGAACTATCAACGAATCGGTGACTGGACTAAGCTAAATAGGACTTTTTGGACTAAGCAAATATTGTACCTGAGCACACGTTTGTGTACAGAAATAAAAATGAACTTTTGGATAAACCTTGTAGTGCATGGACTAAGCTAAATAGGACTTTAATTAATGTTATTTACTTCTTTCCTAGTTAATCTTTCTCAACCCTCAACACTCCTAGTTAAGTGCATTCAGTACGATCATTTCGAGCACGTGCGTTACGCTTGGTAATCCCAGTAACGAATAGCATTTGGTAATCCCAGAAGGTTGCATTGGCTCAGGGTGTGAATGGCAAGTGGGACGGATACTGATGCTAGACATTAGAACTTAGTCAGTTAAGGTTAGTTACTTAGTCTCTTCACCCTTTCCCTCATTAGCATAGGCAATAAAAGATAAAAGACATAAAAATCACATACCTCATACTTACTTAACCATACAACCGTGACAAATACAAGTAAGTCTGGGAAGACAATGAATGACTAAACTTAAGTGTTCCATAAGGCGTGTAGGAACTTAGTCTACGGAGTTTGACCGAATCGCACGTGTAACGCTCGTATTCGTATGCTTGAGTGTAGGGGTACCTCGCCACTCATCATTGGTGTCGTTGCTAGGGACTAAGTTGTTTGTGCGCTAAGTAGAACATAAGAAATCATCCACATTGTTGGGAAGCTTAAACAAACCCTTAGGGTTAATCAGAAGAAAATTTAAACAACGGTCAAAAGCACACCGACAAGATAATAATGTCTTCGTCTTCTCATAAAACCACTTCACCACCTAGGAATCACACAAGAGACAGTCAGCGGCACAACATACATAATCAAGAACCACCAGTTCCTCAACAGTATTAGGTGATATATACTCATCATGATGAGTATATACCTGATTTTACTTTTATCCTCCATCAGGATGAACAACTGCGTTGGCGTGACCTGCAAGGTAACATAGTGTTACCCCCAGATCAGGCAGTCCCTAACATGCTCCTTCATGCTCTTGCACAGATAGGCATGAAGGAACTATACACTGAATACATTGCATGTGATTATGACATAAGGGATTACCATCCCATAGCGGTGCAATGTCTAAGGGACTCGCGGTAGGAGAGTTATCACACATCATTGAAGGGCAAAGGACCCCACAATGCTTCGCCTATCATAAGAGAAATTAAGGGTGGTGAACCTATCTCAATAGGTTCTCCACAAGATGATGTTCCCCCTCCTAACGATNGGAAGGTAGGAGGCATCGTCATGGTGATGGTTCTCCTTCTTGTTCTTCATCAGGGCATTCACCCTCTCCTTCAACATCTAGACACAGTCACAAAGAGTTAAACTATGAGGACAAAGGTAAGAAAAATGAGCAACCTCAATGAGAGAGTCAAGAGAGAGGATGAGGGCACTCGAAAGAGTCAAGGCATGAGAGAAGGGAAAGTAGGGAACCGTGTAGGCATCATAGACGCTACGAGAGAAATGACAATGAAGAACCCCTACTTGCAACCCAGAGTATGTTAGATATTACGGAGGCTATTAGAATACCTACAAGGCATCAAAAAGATAGTTGGATCAAGAGACTAAATATGAATAATATCCCACAGTTTGAGGGGGGATACAACGCTGATCCGCAGAACCACTTACAGGCATTTCATGATGCCTGTGCCTTGCAGAATATTGAAAATGAGTGGCAAAAATTAAAGCTGTTCCCAAGGACACTCATAAAAGAAGTGGAAAGTTGGTACCAGTCCTTAGAACTAGAAACCATTAGGAGATGGAGTACGATGTTAGAATCATTCAACGATAAATATCAAACGTACTCCCGAGTGTCCAACCTATGTAAATAGATCCAAGGATGGAAGCAAGGTACTCATGAATCCTTGGATGCTGCCATGGGCCATTATTATACACTATTACATCATTGCCCAAGCCATGGATACTCGCAGCAGGATCAACTGTGCCATCTCGTAGATGGACTTAGGCATGAAACTAGGAGAACCCTTGGGACATATGCCCAAGGGAGATTATCTAAGCTTAGGTCTCATCGGATCCATAGATTGTTGGAGGAAGTAGCTAAGGAAGAAGATGAGCTATGGAAGAGAGAAAGTGCAAAAGAATACAACCGTGATCCTTCCCTTCGAAAAAAGAAAGTAAGATTCTGTGAGGATGAGGAAGAGTCACCACTCGAAGAGTTAGAGAATAGGAAAACCTTGACATTGCAAAAATTAACAACTGAAGTGTCAGCTAAGGTATAAAAAATGTGGGACTCCTTAGACAATAGAATTGAAACTGTTCTGAAAATTGTAGAGGAGTCCAAGGAGAGAGGTAGTGACTATGATAAGAAAAAGAAGAGAGAAGTGGTCAATGCACATAACAAAGGTAAGGATAAAGTGTCTATCACTGAAGAGGTTGTGGATTTGGATACAGACGATGAAGGTGGATGTGAGATATGCCAATATGACCATCCTAAGGGATGTTGCCCAATAATCTCACATCTACAAGAGTCTGGGGTGTATGCACTCAACCCAAGACTTAACAAACGGTAAGCACCCCGTCGGTTACCTTATCCCCAAGGTAACCCAAGGCAGTTCCACCAACCCTTGACATATTATCCAAGTGGAACTCCACCACAACCTATAGAGTAACACTAGTAATGGCAATACCCATAGTCATGGGGGATGCCACCGCCAAGGCAACAATACCCTTACCGGCAACCAAATCCGTATGGCTACTATGTGCAGCAGCCAACCTCCCCACCTGACTCTGTCAATTATATGACACCACGACATCACTACCAAGCCCAGGAATATTATAAGACTCCTTCTCCTAGGAGAAACACACCACATGCATACTATCCTCCAAATCCATCTGCCCCTCTCACACCAACAACTCCACTATCAACCGCTTCAACAATGCAAGGGGTATTCCCCACTCAACCGCAACAACCCAAAGTTACGAGAGCTTCAAATCCTCAAGCCACAGCGGGTCCTAATAATCTTATGCTGAAGAGACCCTTCTTCAGACCCAACAATCTAATTAAGCCCTCACCATCACAAGCGGTTGAGCATCTAAACACCTCTGTACCAAATAAGGTTTCGGGACCCCCTTCAAACCAAAAATTTAGCTCAATGCACATGGTTATGTTAACACATACCATTACCAACTAGATTAAGGTGGGCCACCTTCCCAAGAAATTCTCTGATCTTGGAAGCCCCCTAATTTATCTCCAAGTCACTAGAAATGAACCTCATAATGCTCTTCTTGACTTAGGCTCTGGAGTCAACTTAATCTCACAAGAATTGTATAAAACCTGGAACCTGCCTCCACTCAAGAAGAGTGATATTTGCTTAGAGCTAGTTGACCAATCCATCACTGTTCCTTTGGGATAGGTTGAGGACATTATTACCACCGTGGGTGGTTGGTCAGTTGATTTCTTGGTGATCCAAATAAACAATGACAAAGGGGATTTCCCGATAATAATGGGAAGGGCATGGCTAAGTACAATAGATGCATGCCTAGGAATCCACAATCTTTCCCTAGAAATATCCAAGAAAAATACTTTTGGAAAGATTAAGAAGAAGAAAGTTCCATGCATCGCATATAGCAACACAGGGTGCCATTGCGTGTAAAAATCATGGGTGATGCGAAGTTTAACATTACCTGCATGCAATCGGTATGCATAAGATATTGACATAAAAAAGTGCCTATATGCAGCAGCCACACGACAAGAAGAAACCTAGTGGCTGATGGCTGATCCAGAGCGCAATTCGCTAACATGCATGGAACTCACTGAGGGAATAACTAGTGCTTACATTGAAAGCACAGACACATTAGAGCAAGTTTGGTGCCAACTACCCAGCTTTAACCTTGAAAACATCAACTGGGGGAAGTTGGAAATTCCTGAGAAATTTAAATAAGAGCCCTTAGAAGTGAAACCATTGGCCACCGGCCTGGAATATATGACCCTAGAAAACAGAAAATTGATGATCATCAATGCAGGGCTTGCTCTCGAGAAAAAAGAAAGACTGCTGAAAGTGATAAAAAAGTGGTCAACAGCCTTTGCCTGGTCATACCCCGAGATAACTGGAATAGACTCTAGGATATGCCAGCATAGGATTTACATGGACCCCTCCATGAAACCTCGAAAACAACCACAGAGGTGATTGAATCCAAAACTAAAACAAATAGTAAAAGAAGAGATAGAACAACTTCTTAAGGCCGGGTTCATATATCCCATTGCTGATAGTGAATGGGTTAGTCCTCTGGTGATCGTACCTAAGAAGGGAGGAAAATGGAGGGTGTGTATAGATTTTAGGCTGGTAAACATGGCAAAATTCAAGGATCATTTTCCATTACCATTCATTGACCAAGTCTTAGACACTATAGCGGGGCATCACTATTATAGTTTTCTGGATGGGTATAGTGGATATAACCAAATACGAATAGCACCAAAAGATCAAGCCAAAACAATGTTCACTAGTCCCTGGGGAACATTTGCATATAAAAAAAATACCATTTGGCTTGTGCAATGCCCCTGCCACGTTTCAACGTTTAGTTCTAAGCATATTCCAACAGTAGATTGGAAACGGAGTAGAAGTCTTCATGGATAACTTCTCCACTTATGGGACAAGCTTTGATCAAGCCTTAGACCGATTAGAGCAAGTGCTAAAATAATGTGTTGAAACCAACTTAAAGCTCAACTGGTAGAAAATCCATTTGATGGTCCAACAGGGCGTAGTACTTGGGCACAAGATCTCACAATCAGGAATAGAGGTAGACCTGGATAAAATCAGGGTCATCCAAGGAATCACCCGACAACCAGAAACTGTTAAAGACATTCGGTCATTCCTTGGATACACTGGCTATTATAGGAGGTTCATTGGGAACTTCTCCAAGATTTCCAAACCGTTGGTAGAATTAATGAAGAAGGATGCACCATTAGAATAGACCAGGGAATGTGAACAAGCATTCCAAACTTTGAAAAAAAAGCTTGTAGAAACACCCATTCTACAAGCCCCCGATTGGTTTAAACCATTCCATATCATGACCAACACATCCAATTATGCTTTAGGGGCCATACTTACATAGTTAGATGACCAAAAACGTCCTTACTACATCCACTGTGCAAGTAGAAGTATCGCCAGTGCACAACTGAACTACACAACTACAAGAAAAGAATTAATGGCTATAGTGTTTGCACTAGACAAGTTTAGGCACTATGTGTTAGGCTACAAAGTGTACATTCATACGGATCATAGTGCAATCAGGTTCCTCATGAACAAGCCAACGGTTAGCCCTCGTATTATACGATGGTTGGTAATCTTACAGGAGTTCGATCTTACGATGATAGATCGAAAGGGCACCGAGAACGTAGTTGCAGATCATCTATCTCGATTACGCTGGGACAGCAAAGAGGATGAATATGTAATGTCTAACCAATTTCCTGATGAGGCCCTCTTTGTCAGTGTAGTAAACAACCAACCCACGGTAACTAACTAGTTTAGCAACATTCTTACTTATCTCCTTTCTCAACAATTACCATAGGAGCTAGACTTTAGAAGGAAACAACAATTTTTTCACAAAGCCAAGCACTTCATGGAGATCAATGGAAAACTTTACAAAGTCTATCCTCCAAGACACTCATGAGGGCCCTTGTGGGAGTCACTATGCAGGGAGATGAACGGCTACTAAGATCTTGCTTGCAGGGTACTACTAGCCAACATTATTTCAAGACGTCCATCAGTTTGTTCAATCGTATGGGCGTTGTCAACGTGATGGAGGAATGACTCCTAGAATGGAGGGTCCGCAACAATGGATTCAACCTTTGGAACCCTTCGACATTTGGGGAATAGACTTTATAGGGCCTATTACACCAATGTCCAATGGAAAGGCCTATATCATTGTTGTTGTTGACTATTTAACAAAATTGGCTGAAGCAGCTGCTGTAACAAATTGCACATCATCCATAACTACATGATTTGTACAAAAAAAAATTGTAAATAGGTTTGGTGTCCCACATGCACTTATCTCCGATAATGGAACACACTTCACAAGTGCAACCTTTCGGAAGTTGATGCAACACTTGGGGATCGAACACAAGTTGACTACACCTTATCACCTCCAAGCTAATGGCCAAGCCGAGGTCACTAATCGGGAGATTACTAAAATACTAATAAGGAAAATTAGCAAATATATGTGAGATTTGAGCACTAAGCTGAACAATGCTCTCTAGGCATACTACTCCACGTGGAAACTCCCTATAGGCTACTCTCCCTATGAGTTAGTGTACAGAAAACTTCCAAAGCTTCTAATTCAAACCGAGATCCGTACACTATCCATGGCATGTGACCTCCACCTTGACCTTGATCTAGCACAAGGACAAAGATTGACAACTCTAAACGTGCTAGACGAAAATCAATTGGTTGCCCTGTCATCAAATGAGTTGCACAAAGCACATAACAAGCAACGTCATGACTTGAGAATTCGAAAGGTTAAGTATCAACCAGGAGATAAGGTCCTCTGCTGGAACCCCACGCATGTGCCACAATGCACAAAATTTTAGACATTGTGGGAAGGGCCTTACATCATTCACACAACCTTTCCCTTAGGAGCCATGACCATATACAAACCTAAAAGCCCTGATAGGTGCCTATTGGTCAATGTGCAACAAACCAAACCTTTCCATGAACTTAAAACAGCTAGTGCACATAATACCTCTAAGAGAAGATGACCTCACTCACTATTTCAGATCTCTCCCTTTCAATTCAGTCATGGGGGAGATGGCCACCTATGCTAATCAATTGAGGCCCTCATTTCATTTTAAAGTTTTTGTTTTACACATTTTTTTTTTTTACAATTTCTTTAACTTTTCTTTTTTTTTTACAAAATCATTCATATTTTTTCATTTATTTTTGTGTTTGTCTATTTTGTTTTGTTTTGTTAAGTTTGTCACTTAATAAGTGCTCCATGGATGGTAGTATGAACTGCACTCTATTGATTGCTAATGTTTGGTTTTTACCTTCAAGTTATGATGTTGATACTAAAGTATGGTTCTTTTGATATAATAAGCAATGAGTTCACTTCATCCATACATGCATGAATTTCTATGGTCTCCCTTGGCTTGGAAATGTACAGTCCCTTTCTAAATAAGAACTTTCAATGAATCGGTGATTGAGTATTTCTCAAACCAAGGAAGGACTTAAGGATTGAAAAGGGTGTGACTTCAAGGGGATTTTATGCATTTGTGTTAGCTATTCTCTTGGGTGCTTGAATGTTTTCTTCTTGAGTTTTCCTTCCCATTCTGACATTGCTCCATTATCAGGAAGCTGAGTTAATAAAAATAACAAACTATTTTCATCTTGTGATTCTCACATATGAACAAAAAAAAGTGAGAATTCAAAGCACACCCCTTAGATGCAATAATCATATGGGCTACAAGCACTGGTTATGGAATGAAATAAAAATGTTCCCTCTAACTAAGGTCCTCCCTCGCTTCCTATCTCCTCTTTCGCTTCGTTGGAATGTTGGTGACTCTTTGGTAGAAGCATTCTTCTTACTTCGAGAGGATGGTTTGGCTGAAGGTATTAATGTGAAGTCACTGGATGTGGTTTGTTGAGGCTGGATTTGGAATGAGATTTACAAAGTCACATTAACCATGAAGTACACAAGGGGTTGTACACCACCTTGGTCTTGGGATTCCTTTCCATCCTTCTCTCCATTGTTCACCTCATTACCAGTTGTATCAGTAGTCCATATTTTAGTTGATGCCTCGTTTTCTTTTTGGTAAACTCTTGTGGTTAAGATGTTAACTCTTGTTTCCAAATGACATTCCTAGAGCCTACAGACTCTTTGAATGTGGGAATGTTAGGGCATTAAGGGCATGAGCCTACTTTGGGGAGGACCCACTAGCATTCCTATTTGGTGCATCAGTTAATTTCTTTCCCTTAAACATTTTTTGTAGTCAACCTTTCTTTTGTTCATCTCCATCTTTGACATCCATTTTATCGGCATTACCATTTTTTCCTTTTCTCCATCTTTCTTTTTCCATTCTATCACTACCAAAGGTTCACTCTCAGTCATGGCGGTCCTGGTCCAATTTTTTTTTATTTTCTCCTAACCCCTATACCTACATCTTTGGTAGTCACTAATATTATGTCTCTAGATCCGTATTGGCCATATCAAAACTTAGCCAATGGAACTTACACTGAGGCAAGGTATTAACTGCATGTGATTCATTTACCCTTGCTAATATACGATTGTGTTATGTGTGCAGATGGCAACCATACAACAACGGATTGGATCTGGAGGAAATATTTGGAGTGGATCGATGCTGAAGCAGTTATCCAAGGAACAAGATTGATGGTGCACTTATGGATGCACAATGAAAGGTGCAATCTTGGCATTGGCAGCAGACTTCTTCTTTTCTCTCTCTCTTCTCTCAGCTGCCAATAAGGCCTGATGTCAAATGTATAAATTGTTCACTCTTCTTGTCATCAACACTAGTTCTGTCATGTTTTGTAATGATGATCCGTTCACATGTCATCCCATTCACCATTAGAGTCATCCCATTCAATAATCCAATACCTTCCCACTATCTTGTAAGGAACTCGAGGACGAGTTTTTATTCAGTCATGGGGGTATGATGGGACGCAATATAGCATGGGCCACGATATCGCATACGCGATATAGTGTCCCGTCGCAAGTTCTATAAATAAGAGGTGGCTTTCCCTTGTTTTTCCATCTAGATCTAGACCCTTAGTGAGACTCTGGCAGTTTTACCTCTCCAAAGATAGAATAATTTCCATGTTCCCGCAATAGAAGTTTCAAAGTGAACGGATCTTTATTCGAGCAAATATCGTACCTGAGCACACGTTTGTGTACAGAAATAAAGATGAACTTTTGGGTAAACCTTGCAGTGCATGGACTAAGCTAAATAGGACTTTAATTAATGTTATTTACTACTTTCCTAGTTAATCTTTCTCAACCCTCAACACTCCTAGTTAAGTTCATTCAGTACGACCACTTCGAGCACGTGCATTACGCTTGGTAATCCTAGTAACGAATAGCGTTTGGTAATCCCAGAAGGTTGCATTGGCTCAAGGTGTGAATAGCAAGTGGGACGGATACTGATGCTAGACATTAGAACTTAGTCAGTTAAGGTTAGTTACTTAGTCTCTTCACCGTTTCCCTCATTAGCATATGCGATAAAAGATAAAAGACATAAAAATCACATACCTCATACTTACTTAACCATACAACGGTAACAAATACAAGTAACCTTAAGTGTTCCATAAGGCGTGTAGGCACTTAGTCTGTGGAGTTTGATCGGATCACGCGTGTAACATTTGTATTCGTATGGTTAAGTGTAGGGGTACCTCGCCACTCATCATAGGGGGTTCCACTAGAAAGATATGCACCCATGCCTAAAGGTAGGTGCCTTCTCTGGCTTAAGCATTCATTCAAGAAAAAAAACAAAAGTGTCACAAGGAAATTCCAAATCACTCCTCCCTTGCACAAAATGCCAAGTGATCATACGCCTTGCTGTCATGATGCTCTTATGGTTGTCTCTCATTAGGATGAAGTAATGCGATGTCACTAATCAGAGGAATGGACTTGGTCTTGATTTTGGAGTGACAGGCTAATGACACACTAATCATGCCTTAAACGTATGATTCATTGTGCCCTGGGTTAGTTACCTCATGTTCCAATCTATACAATTCGTCTCATCTCACTGTTCATGTAATTTTGACTTGTGTCTTGTATAGCATTGAATTCATACCTCATTACGATGGTATCTACATGTGTGTGTTTTGTGAAACTGGTGTGGATTACATTTAACCCTTCTAGTGCCTACGAACATTTTAAGGTGTGGTTACATAAGGGCATTATAGGTAGGAACCTGCTTTTGGGAGAACCCTTCTTTCCTTTGTCATCATTTTATCAAACGTTCCTCAAAACCATTAGATATCCTTTTATGTGTTACCTAAAAAAATCAGGTTCGACATTAAACTTTTAGGGGAACTTCCTTGAAAATAATTCAACAGTGAAGAATTCAACATTTATTAAAGGCAATGAGTAAGGTATGAAATAATTGAACTTCTTTCAATAACCTTACTAATAATTGATCTTTGTGTGATTATAGATGGGCCCTAAAAGAGGACAACAAGGAGGACCTTCTCAAGGTGCAATTGAACGTCTAGGGGAAGGCAGAGACCAAGGACCTCATGCAAAACATGCAGAGCAGGAGGCACAATCATTCAGCATCCATCATGGAACTCCTACCACTGCATTATCTAGCCAAGCAAAAGGTGGAGAGGTCAGGGCCTAAGCCTATGAAGAGGAACAATGGCTATTTGCGGCATAGCATGTCAAGGCCAATTAAGTGTTCCTGTAGCTGTCGTGTCCATGGGAAGTGTCGACTCCATCAAACATTGGAACATCAACATGGATGACTCATAATCCTTGGATAGAAGAGGAGAAACGTTAGACACTTCTTCAATGATATCAATCTCAGAAGCCTGGCACGTAGGACAAGGAAAAGCACCCATGGAGGAACCACCGCCATTTAGAACCACATGAGTTCCAACAAAGTCTTGTAATTCTGTGTCTGTGTCCCAATTTTGTTTTGTTCAATCCCACACTGTGACATGAATAATTTCTAGTTAGTCAATAATCCCATACCTATCCACTATGTATTTAATTAGATCCGTTTCCATTTTTTTAAACTCGAGGACAAGTTGTTATTCAGTCATGGGGGTATGATGAATTGTGGTTTGTCAGGTGCTGATATCGGACCCCCGTTATTGCACCAGTGATATCACGGCCTGACAAGCAATATCACATACGTGATATCGTGGTTCCCGTGTGAGCCTATAAATACACAATGGGGCGCACAGGAAAGGAGTCAGTTTTTCAGTAAGTTTTAGAAGTTAGTTTCATGTTAGAGTAGAGTCTTTTTGTCATTCTTTTTCTCTCAACCCTTTCTCCCAGTGCATGCCCACAGTGTGATGATTGTAATTGTACAACATCCTTTATTCAAGTGTGACGTAGTTGGACATGCACATGACCAGAAATAAATATTAAGATTGCTTCATCATTGTAGGATTCACTTAGTTTAATTATTTAATTATTATTAAACTTGGAATGAGTACAACTTAATCACGAGCATCTACGTGTGACTACTTGGTATCCCAGTAGCGTACTTGGCCCATGCGTTTGCTAATCCTAGTGGTAGTCATGCACGAGGTCCGAGATGTGTACAGATGATTAAGGAATAGATGCTCATTGCACTTAGGCTAGCTTAGATTCTCTCTCCCTATCTCCTCTTAGTTTAACTCCCTATTCCTTTCCTCCTAGCTTAATTAAAGATTAATTTCCATTGTCTCTAGAAGCAGCATTAGTTTAGGAACACATCATATACCTCACTCTGAACTAAACCATACATGACAAAGCAAATATTAGTCCAAGTGGAAGGACAATGAACTACAATCAATGAGTAACTATCTAGATACCATAACTAGCCCGTCTGCAAAGTTCGACCAGATCATGCGTGAAATGGTCGTATTCGTATGGTTGAGTGTAGGGGTACCTCGTCATTCATCATTAGCTTAGATACTAATTTTAATGGCTGCTAAGAACCTAGAGGCTAACAAACTTCAATTTACAATGGAATTTATGATCCACCTCTCTGTGCTTACATATAGAGCAAACACTATCAACAAGCATGGACATTTAAGAGATGATGAACAAAGATAAGTTTATATTATTTTATCCATTATATCATTTGATTTGGAAATATGTGATGTCACTTAAGGGTAGCCACAACATCTTAAGTCATATTTACATTTTCTTTGGTATAATATCTTAAAAGGGTCATTGTATAAATTTATAACTCATAGAAAGCATTTTTTTAATTACATATAAAGTATGAATATTTTTGTATATTAGTTGGTTACATTTACATGCTTTAGAAGTAGCCTTGTAGTGCTATAGTTGCATGATAAATAAAGTTTTAGCAAAATGTGGGTTAGGGATTATTTTGAATCCATAGATTATATTCTTATGCATTTCATAACAGTAGCATAAGGCATGGATATTTTTGTATGTTATCATGCATATATGATGAATTTCTACTAAGATTATTGGATAAATTTATGCATTGTAAAGATTATTCATGATATTCTTTATGCGATATTAAGAAAGACTTCAGCATTGTTTTGGGGTAGCCACAACACCTTAAGTCATAACAATGTTTTTAAGATAATGATGTCATTTGAAGAATTACAATTAGTTCATAAGTTAATTTCTTGATCCCACAAGGAGATGGTTATTCTTATGACCTAATTGGTATAAGATAGTGAATCTAAATTAAATGTTCATATGCCCATAGGTATGGATTATTTAGTTTAGATTTACTAGTCTTATTAATGAATTTGACATGTAAATTTATGTGTGATACAACCTCTACCCATTGGAAGGTTTGAGTTTACATGGAAAAGCTAAATTCTTTAAGGATCTTAAAATTTAGTGGGAGAGAATTTCTTTGAAGTTTATAGTTGAGGAAACAAAGGAATCTAATGAATCTCTAAAAGATGAAGAGAAATTGGTAATCTTCCAAGGATTATGTTTTTTCATTTTCATAAGCCATGAGTGGAGGAAATTTCATACTTTGGTATGATGCCATAAAGAAATCAAAGTCTTAAAGCTCCAAGAAAAATCAAATCAAAATTTAGAATCTATTTGAATTACTAGAGAAATCATCAACAAAGGATTTGTAAGATCAAAAGGAATCTTTTGGAAATGTCAAATGATATAGAGCTAAAGGAGGGCATCGATTACCATGAAACCTTTTCTAAAGTATTATAGCAGGTTTTTTTTAGAATAATCATAGCTTTGGTGACTCATTTTGAATTGGAGCTTCACCAAATATATGTTAATAAAGTCAATTTAAATTGACAACGATATCGTAACTAAGATATCATAGATCCAATATCCTAACATAAGCTATGTCATTATATAAACAATATCGTGGGATGCGTGTCAACCTATAAATATAACACTTAGGCACACAGATTCAAATAAGTTTCATTCCATAGTAGCCAAACTCTGTAAGTTTTATTTTGTGAATTTATTCTTAAGTACTTAGAAGTGTAAATTTTCATAGTGTAGTGTGACTTAGTGAATGGAGTCTTTATTTAAACATCTTGTACTTGGACACAAGTGTAACCGACAATAAAGATCAAGTTATTTCATACTATTGCATCATTCTCCTAGTTTACTACTTAGAATAATGTTTACCATTTTTACTTAGGCTACTAATTATTGCTTTCCTAGTTAATGTTTTATTATTTCATGCACTTTTCTTTTACTGTTGTTAGTATGCAGAATGGATACAACTGATTTCGAGCGTAAATTGTGATTGCTTGGTAATCCAGTAGTATTATCACTTGGTTCACCTAGTAGTGAAATATGTAGTAATCCCAGTAATGATTACATAAGCCCAAGAAGTGTACGGAAAATTAGAATGGATATCCATTGTCATAAGATAGAATAGATTCATTTATTGTTTTACTTAAACTTAGAAACTATTTTCATTCCACTGTGTTGGCTAGGAAATACAATGGAAAATAACATCAAATATCATATACCTCATGGTGATCTAAGACATACACATAAACTTCACTAGCTCCACGTGGCAAGACAACGGTCTCAAACTTAAATCAATTTCTAGCATAATTACATTGCCTCATCCATGGATTATGATCTGGTCACATGTGAACACTTATGAATTGTATCGTTGGGCATTGGATTGCTCCACCACTCATCATTGGCATTTTTGCTAAGGACAAGTCAATGTATGCTTAGTAATTTATTTTAGAAAGTTAATTGTATTAGAATTCAAAGTTAAAATTCATAACCTAAAAAATCAAGCACACTTAACCAAACATCTTAAACCACGACATGCCATCATCACTTGCCAAAGGAACAATGATAGAATCAGTGATGAAGAAGAATGGGGGATGCCATTGCAAACAAGAATTACATATGCTCACACCAATCCTTATCATCTAGATTTAACTTTCATCATTCATTAGGACATTCAAATGAGGTGGAGAGATATATAAGACAAAATAGTCCTACCTTGAAATCATGCAACAATTAATATGCTTCAAACTGCCTTAAGAGGAATGAATCTAAACCAAATCCAAGAATGGTACCATGTGACTAAGCACATGATAAGGCCTTATGAACCTATAAAGGAGCAAATGAGGAGAGATGCTGCAATGGAAATCAAACATGTACACAACAAAGGGAAGCAAGTTAACACTTCTGTTGTCTTGGAAGAACTTGATGCTGATGCGTTTATGATAGAACAACTCTATCAAAATCATGAAGAGACTTCAAAAACACCTATCATCATACTTGAGAAACTTGTCAAAGTTCAACTACATTCCACTCTAGTAGAGACACCTAAAAGGGAGGCTACTAACTCCAAGTATAAGCAGGACTCAAGGCCAAGAGTTTCTACCAGATCCTATAGAGGAGAATACCAAAGTCATGAAAGGAGGAAAAGCTAGCACCATTCTCCTGCAACCTGTTCCGCATCATCACAATCATTGGTGAGCTTTGACAAAAGGAGACAAAGGTACCAAGACCACAACAAGGAGGAAAGAAGGACTCATGATCATCATGTTCACTATCCAAGGCACTCTGATATAAAACATGAAAACTATGGACAAAGAAGATGAAGGGATTGAAGAGAGGATTAAGAAAGGTATGAACATAGAAGGAAATACTCCTATAACAAAGCACACAAACTCGATCATGATGATGAACCCCTAATGACGTAGTATGATCAACATCCAAGAAGCTGTACATATACCAACCAGGCATGTGAGGGATAGCCGTATCAAGCAACTTGATATGAATAACATATCAAGATTTGAGGGTGGTTATAATGTTGATCCACAACACCACCTCCAAGAATTCCATGATGCCTACATCCTAGAAAACATTGAAAGTTGTAATGACGGAAAACGTCGGTCGCTGGAAATACCGAACGAAAGTCCATGTACACAGTTCCAACCCCGGATCTGTGCGAGGACCGTGCTGGAGAGAAAAACGAATCCAAGGTGCCCTGAATAGTCTTGTCGATCAAACAGGGACTTATTTAATTAGTAAAAGGTTTGGTAGTAATTTGATGGCGAAATGAAGATTCTTTATAAAACGATGCAATGTTGTTAATCCCGAAAGCAATTGAAGACAATGTAAACGATTTAGATGAGATTGCCAAATCCTTCTAACTAGGATGCAAGAGATCAAATTTGGTAGAGAATACAATCACAGGATCTGGGATTTAATTTATGAAAAACAATATGTTTGATACAATGATTTTAGGCGGGCTTCGGTTTGAACGAAGCATATGCCAGTAACAAGAAAGTTATGTAAAGATGAAACAAGCGAGGATCAATCTACCTTGATCTAGCCAATTTGGGCGTAAGGAAGTCAGACTCATGGGAGAATATCTGGTAGCCGATTGTTTCTGATCAAGAATTATTGTCAATCACCTCTGACGTTCTCATGATCGCTAATTCTCTTTTTCTCTTTTGCCAACCTTGAAAGAAAAATTTTGCCATCCCCTTTTGATTTTCATCAACTGAAGCATTTATAAGGTTAGGGTCAGGAGAAAAACGTGGTTTAGATGACGTGTGTCCTAAGCCTACAAGATGCCATTGACTTGATGTGGTGGTTGCTGAAGTTTACGACGCCACACTGCCTTACGCACTAAAGCGTAATGCATCGTAAACCAGGAATTTGGCAACAAGGATTATGCAATGACACGCTGGAGAGCATATTGCATCATGCAGACTATTGCTACCTGTATTAAGCCACCATTGTCCATACTGTAATTACGTTGTGCTGAGCTAAATTACGCTTCAAAGCGTAGTCCATCGTAAAATAGCGCATCTGTAAAGAAAAACAAAGTGTTTGTGGAAGCCTTGAACATTTGTCATCCTTGATGTTTGTGGCATACTATTCTCTGACATTACGTTGCATAATGCGATGTTACGCTATGTAGCGTAATACAGCGTAATTTGCCAAAAGTTAAGATTTTTGAAACAGATAACTTGCAAAGCTAGAAGTTTTGTCGTCGTGCATCCGTCGCTTTGCTCTGTCTTCTGGAATTTGCTTGTGTTGTGCTTCATAGCGTGGCGGGACAGACCTTCAACTGAAAAGGAATTTGCTATGCCACACTTTGTTGCAACCCTTCGCCTGAATCACCATCCTTTTGCTAAACTGCTGAGGCCTCGAAATTTTCATGGTGTTTCAATGACCCCTCTTTGTTGACGTTTAGAGGACTTGCCCGAAAGACGTCAACAAAGAATATGAAACACCGGAAAGACAAAAGCATCACCAGCGTCTGTCGGAGACTGCTCGAATGTTGTTTTGTCAAACTTAGAAGTGCGAGGATGGAGGTCCATAGGATATAGAAGGGATCTTACAGGAGTTAGAGATGGTAGGTTCGGGGAAGACTAAAACACATGATCATGAAGCTTCTTCGAACAAGTCATTACGTCCTTTTGCTAATATGTTTACGAAAGGTTACGCCATCACACTGCATATGAAGGGCTTGCAAGGGCGATTTGTGTTATGCCTACATGGCTTAGATGAGTTGTTTTACATCCATTATGTCAAAACCCCCCCCCCCCTTTTTTGGGAGAAATGCAGATTGCATGTCACAAGGCGAGCTGTGTTACGCCAGTTTGTGAGAATGATAATGAAAACGGATCAACTTAATGCTCATGTTCTGTACAAAGTAGAAAAGAAGGCAGGGGAAGGAAAGGGGGAAAACAAGGTAAGGTACCCGGGAGAAATAGGGTTTGCACTTCCAAGTGACCAGGCTAGTCTGAGCAGCCACCTCCGAACGCCATGACACCTCACCTTCCAATGAAAGTATTCTTGATCAACGCTGTGGTAACAAGTAACCTGCAAAACACAACATAGAACAAAAATCCAGAAATAAATGTCCTGATCGCTAAGGAGGGAGGCTGTTGAAACAAGCGCCGTCCAAAGCGAAAAGACAGATGGAGACTAAGAAAGAGGGGCCTAGAACAAGGGTCTCAATGTTGATGTCACGGTTCCTGTAGTTCTCGTCAATAGCCAGAGTTGTCTTGCTCAAAGGACTATGCAAAGAACATGTCAAATGAATCTGCCAAGCCAGAATCTGGTAACAACAATGGATGGAGGCCACTGAGACTATGGGTGGCCACGGCTTTTTTAGGATCCCAAGCGGTGAAATTGATATAAGGAGGTGCAACTACGAAGTGGCTGTCGTAGCAACATCTCCGAGGGGTCAGTAGTATGGCTTTCGGCATGTCCAAGGAATCAACATCTGGTAGGGATGCAGTGCAAGAATGATCATGCCTTACCTTATACATCTGGTAGGGATGTAGTGCAAGAATGATCACGCTTGCTTGCTTCATGGATTGCCTATTGACAGACCATGGTCCCGGTTTAACGTCTAGGCAGACTGAAATCTGCTAGTTTTACGTCGTAGCGGATGGTGGAAGGGCTAGTTTATGGTCCTAGCAGACCGTGCTATGGGTGTCAATTTTATGTCGTGACCAAGGGACAAGTCTATGCTGGTTTAGTGTCTCAGAAGATGTGTGCTTACCGTTGCCAGTTTAGCATCTTGGCGGACGCGTGCAAGAGCTGCCAATTTTATGTTGTAGCGAACATGTACAACTTTGCCAGTTTTATGTTGTAGTGGACATTTGTCACCTGATTTTGAGCTGAATTGATGTTTAGATGTAATACCGCTTTAGGTACAGATGATTCACTGGATTTGGTAGTTCGTTGCCATTGGTGCCTGCTAACTTGAATGCTTCGTTGCCAAATGCACCGATGACCAAGAAAGGGCCTTCCCAGTTTGTAGAGAACTTGCCTATTGGTTCACGAATGGCCTTGAGAACTAAGTCTCCTTTCTCGATCGGTCGTTGATGCACGTTGTGCCAATGGTTTTGTCTCTGTTTATCCTAATATTTTTCGATGGTGTCGAGCGTCTGGATGTGTTTCTCCTCCACTGAGTCTAAATCCACAATTCTAGACTTATTGTGTTGAGTCTCATTTATAATCGTAGATAGGACCATCCGCAATGAGGGAACCTGTAATTCCAAGGGCAACACTGCTTTAGATCCATAGACCAGGCTGTAAGGCATCCTGTCTATGGCTGTTCTGCACATCGTACAATATGCCCATAGCACATAGAGAATTTCTTCATCCCACCACTTCTTATTACTGTTGAGCATTTTCTTGAGTAAATTTATGATCACCTTGTTTGTCGCCTCTACTTAACCATTTTCTTGCAAGTAATAAGGTGAAGAAAAAGATTGTTTGATACCAAGGTTATTGCAAAAAGATTTGGTTTCTGTGCTACTAAATTGTGGCCCGTTGTCAGTCACAATAGTCATAGGAAGTCCAAATTTGGTTACAATATTGTCTAAGATGAAATGGCAAACCTATCGAGATGTAATATTTCGTAGGGGGATAGCCTCAACCCACTTTGTAAAATACTCAGTGGCGGTGATAATGAAGCTATGACCTGTGAAAGATTTAGGCGAGATGGGACCTATGATGTCCAGTCCCCATCGTTGGAATGGCTAAGTAATTTGGGCAATGTGTAACTTAGTTGGTGACATGTGTATTAGATTTGCGTAAAGCTGGCACATGTCACACGTCTTCACCTTGGCAAGGCAATCTTTTTCCATGTATAGCCAATAGTACCCTAAGCATCTAATTTTAGCAGTCATTGCTCGCGAGGCTACGTGTCCTCCGCACAGCCCTTCGTGGACTTTGTTAACTATTCGTTGTGCTTGGTCATTGTTAACGCAGGTAAGCAATACCCCATCAAAGGAGCGTCTACATAGAGTACTGTCTCCAAGGATGACATATCGCCTGGCATGCTTACGCATTGCATCTTTTTGTGCATGTGTTAGCTCGTGCGGTGGTTCACCATGCAGAAGGTAAATTTTAATGCTGTCATACTATTCTAACGTTCCTTCCATGTCTAATGAACAAATCTGCGTCGCTTGAATAACAGGCTCTATACATTATATCATTAAAGTGGGCCAAGTGGCAAACAAGTGTGGTGGCACGTTTAACGCCAGTGTTGCCAGTGCATCGCCAACAGCGTTTTCGTTGCACGGCACGTGTTGGGTATCGGTTGTCACGAATTGTTTCAGGAGATCTTTAGCCATATCACAGTAAGGCTGTAGGTGTACAACCTTGCAGGTGTAGACTCCTGTGATTTGATTGATGACGAGCATCGAATCGCCTCAGATTTCCAGGTGTTGAACTTTAAGTTCTCTGGCTGTCAACAACCCTCTGAGGAGCCCCTCATACTCTGCCACGTTGTTCGTACAAGGGAAGGCGAGGCAATAAGTCGATGGATGCACGTCATCAGGAGAAAGCATAATAACGGCGGCGGCACTGCTGCCTCTAGTGGTTGAAGCTCCGTCAAAGTATAACACTACTTCAAGGCCTGTTGATACAGGGCTTAAACTATGTACATGTTCATCCAGGAATTCTAGCTCTATTGTAGCTTGATCGTTAATCAGCGACGTTGCTAATTGGTCAGCTATGGCCTGGCCTTTGGTGGATGACTGGTCAACATAATGTAAATCAAACTCAACTATGATGGCTTTCCAACGAGCTATCCTACTACTTTCATACAAATTGTTGGAGATAGCCTGCAGAACGTTGCTTTTACAAATTATGTTAACCTGACTACGGAAAAGATACTGCCTACATTTTTTAAGTGTAAAAACTAATGCCAAACAGTTACGCTCCACTTTGTTGTACCTTGTTTTGTATGCAAATAGAGCATGACTAAGGTAATAGATAGGTGCTTCTGACCCATCGTTCCCTTTCTGGCAAAGTAACGCAGCTATAGACACGTCTCAGTTAGCTTAGATAAATGTAGAAAGGCTGATCCCTTTGTGGCGGGAAAGCCGTTGGTAAATGTTGCAGCTCTTCTTTTAAATTATCAAATGCACACTGACAGTCATTGGTCCATTCAAAATTGACACCCTTCTTCAGAAGATGTTGCATGGGATGTAATTTATCTGTTAACTTTGAAATAAACCGCCTGATGAACTGAAGCCTGCCCTGTAACCCGCGTAATTCTTTGAGATTTGTTGGTGGCGTTAAATCGATGATGACTTTAACCTTGTCAGGGTTGACTCGAATGCCAATTTCTGATACCACAAACCCCAACATGCATCTGGTTTTGACTCCGAATACGCATTTCTTTGGTTTGAGCCGTAAGTCATGTTTGAGACATCGTTTAAGGACTAACTCTGGGTCTTCTGAATGATCTTCTGACTTTATAGACTTGATAGCTATGTCATCTACATAGTCGTTCAATCTCCCTAAGAGATAATCACTAAAGATGTATGTCATGGCTCATTGATACATTGCTTCGGCGTTTTTTAACCCGAAAGGCATCATGGTGTAGCAGAAGGTTCCCCAATGCATCACGAATGTTGTGGTCAATTGGTGCTCTGGGTTAATATGAATTTGATTATAGCCTGAAAAACCATCCATAAAGGATAGGAGCGTGTGACCAGCTATTGTGTCGATCAGTTGGTCGATACTCGGTAATGGGAAGTTGTCCTTAATCGTAGCTTTGTTCAAATCCCGGAAGTCTATGCAGATGCGTATGCCTCCCATTTTCTTAGAGACAACTACAATGTTGGACACCCAATCTGAGTAATCGATCGCACAGATGAAACCAGCCTGATATAGCTTGGTGATTTCATCATGCACTGCTAGCGCAATTTTTGGCTCAATCTTTCGTACCATCTGTCTAATTGGTTTGATGCATGGGTCTAAGATTATGTTGTGTTGTATTAATCTCGGGTTTAAACCTGACATGTCTTCATATAACCACGCGAATACAACAGTGTTATTTTGGAGCACCTGGTTTATGTCACTTTGCAGCTGTTGGTCTAGAAGGGAACTAACCCTAAGAGTTTTATTTTCACCCTTGTGCATAACCACAGGAACCTCGCTGAGAGGGTCCTCAGTTACATCATCAGCCTCCAGGTCGAGTATTTGGGCTAGATGTTCTAGCCAGTGTGGGGATGTTTCCAATGTTGCTATGGTTACGTCATAAAGGGAAAGGTTTGTTCCTACTAGCGTGTGATCGTACTATCTAATGACCTTCCCATGCGGCCCTGTTAAGGCTAAGGGTGCGGATAAAGTCGATCAGTTGGTCGATACTCGGTAATGGGAAGTTGTCCTTAATCGTAGCTTTGTTCAAATCCCGGAATTCTATGCAGATGCGTATGCCTCCCATTTTCTTAGAGACAACTACAATGTTGGAC
>MNCI01021389.1:699890-745230 GCA_015680685.1 Gnetum montanum
CCTCAGTTACATCATCAGCCTCCAGGTCGAGTATTTGGGCTAGATGTTCTAGCCAGTGTGGGGATGTTTCCAATGTTGCTATGGTTACGTCATAAAGGGAAAGGTTTGTTCCTACTAGCGTGTGATCATACTATCTAATGACCTTCCCATGCAGCCCTGTTAAGGCTAAGGGTGCGGATAAAGCTGCGTCCATTTGCGAGTGGTCCTACAAAATCGCCAAAAACGAAAGTTGTTACATCATTTTTTTACGACGATGTTAATCTATGTACCATGTCTGATCGCAAGAATGACCTGAGGAGATTCCTTGACAGGATGAAGCTAACGAAGGTGGTGGTCCTCATGAAGAGGGTTTATAGGAGATAGAGCGTATTGAAGGGTCTCACGAAGAGGACCATCCTTATGAAAGAGTTCCTCATGCAAAGGGTGGCCTCTATGAGGATGACCTCCTCTGAGTAGAAGTTGAACTAGGGGATACGGGAGACAGTGGTAGTAAGGGGGATGCATAATGAATTAACCTCGGGTTTTATCATGGTGTAACAAGACAAGAGACTATATTTCTTTCTTTTAACGTATTTGAAACAAATTTTGGTATTAATGTTAATGTTCTTTTTGTTGTTTTCTCTTTATGTAAAATGTATCGTAGGTTTTAACGTTATGATAAATTTTGATTAGTTTTAAGAGCGTAGCGTCAATGTGGTTACTAGTTTGAAACCGTCGCGGGCTGTTAAATTGTCCAAATGTAAAGCATAAATGACATCGCTAGTTTAAGGCCATTTTGGGCCTTGTATAGTTTAAGGCCATTTCGGGCCTTTTTTAGTAGTTTAAGGTGCCAAGTGTAAACAAATTTCAGGTACAGAGCGTAAAGGAAATTCAAGTACCAAGCGTAAATGACATTGCTAGTTTAAGGCCATTTCAGGCCCTGGATAGTTTAAGGCCATTTCGGGCCCTGGATAGTTTAAGGCCGTTTCGAGCCCTAGATAGTTTAAGGTCGTTTCAAGCCCTAGATAGTTTAAGGCCGTTTCGGGCCCCCCTATTTTTTAGTTTAATGTATCAAGAGTAAGTGTAAATTGGATTCCGATATAAAGCATGAATGAAATTTGCGTTCCAAGCATGAATGGGATTTAAATACAAAGAGTAAATGAAATTGCTAGTTTAAGGCCATTTCTGGCCGTAGCTGATTCAAGTGCCACGCGTAAATGAAGTCGCTAGTTTAGGGCCATTTCGGGCCTTTGCATAATTCGAGTGAGAAATGTAGAAGGTTGCTAGTTTAAGGCCATTTCGGGCCTTTGCGTAATTCGAGTGCGAAATGTAGAAGGTTGCTACTTAAAGGCCATTTCAGGCCTTTGCGTAATTCAAGTGCGAAATGTAGAAGGTTGCTAGTTTAAGGCCATTTCGGGCCTTCGCATAATTCGAGTGCAAAATGTAGAAGGTTTCTAGTTTAAGGTCATTTTGGGCCTTTATGTAGGAGTAAAGAAAATAGAAACGTAAAGCCAAACACAAAGATAAACATGAGCGTAATGAGACTAGCTAGTGAAAAGCGTAAGTACATGCGTAAACATAAGAAGTATAAATGGTAAGCGTAAATAGAATGGATGATGAGACCATATTAGTTAGGCAACTTTGTTTACTTGCTAACTCTGTAACTGTTTCTTACTTGCTTTGATTTTCAACGATGCATAAGGACAGGGAGACTTATGGCCCTTCTCCTTCGCATCACAATCTTCCTCTGCGAATGGTAGTTCGACCCAAGTTAGGTTGTCATCAGCCACTGTTTCAACTTGCTCGGGTACTTGGACAGGGGATTGATTCTCAGCCGTTTTGATCTCCGACTCTTGTTCTGTCTTTATGTTATTAACAGCCTAAGGGGTTATTTCATCACCACGGATAACCACTTCTCCTCCTACGTAAGGCAAATGGATTTCTTGATGAATGGGTGATGAAACTGCTCTCAGTTGGGCTAACCAAGACCTCCCAAGAATCAAATTAAATCCAGGCATTTCCGCGACCACGATAAACGTAACGTATATGGGGAACTGGTCCCCTGCCACGAAGTTGATATGGACGGTCCCTTTGACCTGCACCTGTGCCCCGTTGAACGACTTTAGGCATGACATCGTTGTAGGACTAATCTGATCGATCAGGCCTAATTTATCCACTATGGGATAAGGGATGACATTAGTGGCCACCCCGTCATCTACATGTATCCTCTGAATTCGGTGTTGGCCGACCCGGATGGTGATGAACATGGGTGTCTTTTTCACTTGACCCTCAAGATTTTCCTTAATGGATTTGTCATGAAAGGTCAACGGGGTGGGATCTGGTTTTTTAGCAACGAGGGGGAGCATGATAGAGTGGATTGCTTCAACGTCTGCCGGCAAGCTTTTGTCCACAGGTATGGACGTTAGCATGTGAACCATAGCCTCACGATGTGTCTGCGACATCATGAGCAAGTCATAAAGGCTCAATGTTGTATTTTTTTGTTTCAAAGCCTGTTTGACTTGTGCCAGGGCATCAAAGAGATCTTACCCACGATCAGGTTGTTTGTCACCCTTTTCCTCTTCCATTCATCCTAAGAGGCGAATTTCACGGGGAGGAGTGACATTTGGTCAAGGGTTACGCTTCCTTTGGCCTAGGGGAGATAATTACTTTCGTGTAACCTCTTTGTTTTTGACAAGTAGGGCTAAAGGTGCAGAAGTGAGGGGTTGAGGTTTGGGTAACCCCAACGTAAGAGGGACCTTGGCCGCATCAACAGTAACAGTAGGAGGGTTTGACTTAGAAGATTGTCCCTACATAGAAGGGATGGTTGATAGTTTTGGCACTCTGATGACTAAGGGTGCCTTGGGTGTAGGTGCGGGCTAGGTCATGGCTTTAATGACTGCGGGTTGGTGGAAAGCATTCTGAGATGAAGTTCGAAGGATGAAAGGGTGCCTTGGAGTGCCACTCGTCGACACTGATGGACTTATTTTTTGGGTCGAGTGGGATTATGTTCACAACACAAAAGGCCACCTCGGCTGCACTTGATTATCGCCCTCTGTTCCTACCACGTTGATTGTGTACCCTGTGTTGTTTACATTCAACGGATCTTGGTACACATGCATGGCCTGGTTTTCTTAGTGTGTCGAGCTACTGCTATCTAAGATCAAGTCACCTTGATCTATCAAATGTTGGATATCATCCTTCAATGCCCAGCAGTAGTCCATGTCATGATCGCACAATTGATGGTAGTCGCATAATCGGTCTAGCTTAAAGTTCTTGGGAACGGGCGGTTTGTTAGGTTGTGCCAAGGACGGATTCTTGAGTAGCTTACAGTGGCGCTTGTGACATTTCAGGATCTCCTCGAACACTGCCTTGTGTTGGATGTGACCGGCTCCCAATAATTACCTCAGAAGTTCTGAAGGCTTCACAGGTAAGGTTGCGTAATTTGAGTGATCTTTACACTCAAATTTCGGCCTTGGCTATGGGGGTGTTTCAGGGGCAAAAGTAGCTTCTTGATTGGTGCCACCTGAGCTGGTTGTCAACTCAGCTGGCTCCGCAGTAGTTTTCTTGCCGTTGTTGTTCTTTTTCTTGGCCCCTTCAACAACCACCGCGACTCTACTAATCGTGACTTTGCCTTTGTCCTTACCCTTACTGTGGGCATTTTTGTAGGCCACATATGCCAGATCTTTACTAGCCTCTGCCGCATCTTGGATGCTCTTAGTCTGAGCAAAGGCTTGGCTGAGGGAATGGGGGGCAAGGTAATACAACTTAGACTTGATAAAGTCGTTGACTGCTCCCTTGAAGATTGCCAGTAGATGGGCCTCCGCGATGGGCTCACGAATTTCGTTCAAGGTGGCTCTCCACCGCTGTATGAACTTTTGGACTAACTCAAGTGGGTCTTGCTTCACTCCCATGAGCTAGTCCAGTGTGACTTCTGGCTTCAGGTTGTATTTGAAGCGAGTCACAAACTAGGTTAACAACTCTTCCAAAGTTGAAATGGAAGCACGTGGAAGTGCTCGATACCAATCCAAAGCTTTACCCATTAAGGACACAGCAAAGACATGGATTATAGTATGTGGTCATTGTTGCAGAAATAAGGACTCTGACCTAAAAGTGATGAGGTGGGCGTTGGGATCACCTTCCCCATTGTATTTTGTGAAATGGGGAAGGGGCATCCCGGGTGGCAATGACAAGACTGGGACTGCTGGGCTAATAGGATCGTCATGGTAGAAATCCATGACTTGTACCATGTCAGAGCTAGCAGCCTTGAGACTCTTGACCTCTTCTGTAAGGGTCTGGTTGAGCTGGAAGGCTTGGTCTAGACCCGTAGATGACAATGTCATTTGTGGAGTGGAAGGGGGAGCCACATTGGGTGGCAGCACAGATGCAACAGCTTGGCTGATGGTTGGCGGGATAGTCCCTATAGGCAATGTTGCTTGCGGCATCCACCATCCGGTGGTTGGTGTAGGTGAGGGAACCACCCTCGGCTGCGCTATTGGGTACGTTGTTTGTGTAGCTGGGGGAACAAGCAGTGATCCTACAACTGGGTTTAGCACTTGCGGGACATGGCTTTGAAGGTGGGGATGGTGATGCATTTGCGCAGGATGCACAATAAGGGTAGGCTTTGTCGTGTGAATCGGGAGTGTAGTTGGCGTTGCAAGTATCGCATGCACATGCAGTGGCACAGGCGCAGGCACACGATGAGGTGACTTAGGTAATCGCGCCTACTGAGGAATAATTTGCGATGCACCTTCACCTGGGAAGATAGTCGGTGAGAGAAAATGTAAACGCGGTGAATGCGGGACTCGATCGGTGTTAGATAATGTCAAAGGTGTGGTGACCATGAACAAAGGGCTTACACGAGACGTTGTGGAGGAAGAGGCCATGGTGAAATCGACATTACTGCCTCCCTCAAAGTGGGATTCTAGATCATCTTGTTCGTCGTGAAGCGTTTCATTACAGAACAAGGCCATTAGCTCTTTTGGCGATGTCTGTGCCATCAACATTTGATCTAGGATCCACCTTTGTTGATCTATCAAGGGTATGAAAGTGGTAGGCGTAGGAATGAGTTCCTTCCCGTTGCAGTACATAAACTCGTACTCTCATTTTTCCTGGAGCTCTTGTGGGTACATAGGTAGGTTTGCCGCTAACTTAGCACAGAGGAAATTGTAACTTTCCCTGCGTTGAGCCTGTCCCTCAAGCTCTTTGTTTTGTAACCTAAGGGAGCGGCATGGTCGCACCGGACTGAGTGGTTTCTCGACCATCAGAGGCATGACCTACGTGGTCCAAGGGTTCTCAAGGCTAGTGGTGTCAACGGCAGTAGTTGATGTAGTCATTTTTTTACGCGATTCAGAGATAATGATGACAAAAGTAGAGATCGGAAGGACAAAGGCGAACTAAGATAATAATCAGGGATTTTTATCTTGTAGGACTCCAAAGGAATCATCGAAGCGATCGATCTGCACCACACAATTTCGTAAACAACCTTGGAGGTATTACGTTTACATTGATTGCCAATGGGTATAGATAGCTTACAAGACTACCCACAAAATACGGATCGGATATGAAGGCCCTCCTTCTAGTGCCAGAAAACTGTAATGATGGAAAACATCGGTCGCTGGAAATACCGAACGAAAGTCCGTGTACATAGTTCCAACCCTGGATCCGTGCGAGGACTGTGCTGGAGAGAAAAACAAATCTGAGGTGCCCTAAACAGTCTTGTTGATCAGACAGGGACCTATTTAATCAGTAAAAGGTTTGGTAGTAATTTGATGGCGAAATGAAGATTCTTTATAAAACGATGCAATGTTGTTAATCCCGAAAGCAATTGAAGACAATGTAAACGATTTAGATGAGATTGCCAAATCCTTCTAACTAGGATGCAAGAGATCAGATTTGGTAGAGAATACTATCACAGGATCTGGGATTTAATTTATGAAAAATAATATGTTTGAAACAAGGATTTTAGGCAGGCTTCGGTTTGAACGAAGCATATGCCAGTAACAAGAAAGTTATGTAAAGATGAAACAAGCGAGGATAAATCTATCTTGATTTAGCCAATCTGGGCACAAGGAAGTCAGACCCACGGGAGAATATCCGGTAGCCGATTGTTTCTGATCAAGAATTCTTGTCAATCACCTCCGACGTTCTCACGATCGCTAATTCTCTTTTGCTCTTTTTCCAACCTTGAAAGAAAAATTTTGCCAGCCCCTTTTGATTTTCTTCAACTGAAGCATTTATAAGGTTAGGGTCAGGAGAAAAACGCAGTTTAGATGAAGCATGTCCTGAGCCTACAACATGCCATTGACTTGATGTGGTGGTTGTTGAAGTTTACGATGCCACACTACCTTACGCCCTAAAGTGTAATGCATCGTAAACCAGGAATTTGGCAACAGGGATTACGCAACAACATGCTGGAGAGCGTATTGCATCGTGCAGAATGTTGCTACCTATATTAAGCCACCATTTTCCATACTTGAATTACCCTGCGCTACGCTAGATTACGCTTCACAGCGTAGTCCGTCGTAAAATAGCGCATCTGTAAAGAAAAACGAAGTGTTTGTGGAAGCCTTGAAAATTTGTCATCCCTGATGTTTGTGGCATACTATTCTCTAACATTACACTGCATAATGCGATGTTACGCTATGTAGCGTAATACAGCGTAATTTGCCAAAAGTTAAGATTTTCGAAACAAATAACTTGCAAACTTGGAAGTTTTTCCGCCGTGCATCTGTCGCTTTGCTCCATCTTCTGGAATTTGCTTATGTTGTGCTACACAGCGTGGCGGGACAGACCTTTGATTGAAAAGGAATTTGTTATGCTGCGCTCTGTTGCAACCCTTCGCCTAAATCACCAACCTTTTGTTGAACCGCTGAGGCCTCGAAATTTTCACGATGTTTTAAAAGTGATTGGAAAAAGTTGAAGTTGTTCCCACGAACACTTGTGAAAGAGCCTGAGAGCTGGTACAAATCCCTCAAACCTGAATTGATTAAAAGATGGAGTACCATGCTAGAGATTTTTAATGACAAATATCAAACCAACTCATTGGTGTCCAATTTAAGGAAAAAAATCCAAGGATGAAAGTAAGGGACTCATGAAACCCTTGATGTGGCAATGGATAGGTATTATTCACTATTGCATAGATGTCCAAGCCATTGATTCTCACAACAAGAATAGCTAAGGAACATTGTAGATGGATTACAGAACAAGACAAGAGAGTCCCTTGGGGTTTATGCCCAAGGCTAATTATTTGAAATGATTGTCCATCAAGTCCAGAGACTGATTGACCAAGTGACAAAGAAAGAAGGCTAGTTAAGAAATAGGGAATCAACAAAAGAATATAATAGAGATCCATCCATTAGGAATAGAGACACATGATTTTTTCACACACAATAAGAAGCCTTGGATTAGGAAATTCAAAAAAAAGACTCTACCAATTCAGAAATCTGTAACCAACATCATAGCAAATGTAGAGAAAATGTGGGACTTAGTTGAAAAATTTGTAACAGCATTAAAGATTGTGGAGGAGAAAACAAAGCCAGCCTTTGGAAAAGGTAAGGAAAAGGAAAAGAAGAGAGATTTTAGATAAAAGGACAAAGTATCTTCAGTGGCTCAGTGTTCAAAAACAAGCTTCGAAGAAGAGGAAGGATGTGTTGTGTGCCAGTATGAACATCCCAAGGGATGTTGTCCCATAAAGATGCACTTACAGGAAACATGGGCATATGCACTTAATCACAGATTTGTTAAGAAAAAATTCCTAAAAGGTTACCATATCCTCAAGGTAACTACAGGCAGAACTTCCAAGCAACATACTATCCCAACAGAGCTTTGTCACAACCACAAGAGTAGTAGTCTCAACAGTGGCAACAACCCTAATCATGGGCCATGTCACCACCTCACCAACAATATCCATATCAGCAGCTAGATCCATATGGATATTTTGTACAATGTCCAATCTCTCCTAGTAATGTTCTTGTCCAAACTCCATAATACTATCCGACAAAGTAACATAAACCAACATCACCAAGGACAGATCCAAACTCGTACATGCATCCATCAACAACAAGTTCTTCAAACCAACATCTTAATTATTTACCATCAATGCCACCTCTTGTCATGTAGGGGTAACTACCATTACAACCACAGTAGAAAAGCATAATAAGGGCAATTAGTATGCAAGAGGAGATGATCACATGTGAATCACAACTCAGGAAACAACCGTTCTTTTGAATGAGTCTTAAAAAGGTTTGATAGATGGGGAACACATCTACTTCCATCCCATCTACACCTAATCCTCCTCAACCCAACAAGCTTCCATCTTCATCAAACCAAAATGTCACAATTGTCATGCTTACTCAAATAATCACTCATTCGATAAAGGAAAGAGTCCTTCCACAAAAGCAAGCTAATCCAAAAAGTCCCTTAGTCTACCTTCAAATAGTAGGGACAAAACCATGCAAGGCTCAACTTGATTCCAAGTCAAGTGTAAACCTAATCTCACAAAACATGTATAAGGCTTGGAATCTACCATCATTAAAGAAGAATAATATCTAATTAGAGTTATAGACTAGTTAATCATAGTTCCACTGGGGCAAGTGGATGATGTGATTACAACCATCAATGGTTGGTCTCACCTTGTAAATTTTTTGGTAATCCATGTCAGTAAAAATAAGGAAGAATTTCTAATTATCATGGGAAGAGCTTGGCTTAGCATTGTCGATGCTAAGCTTAGGATTCATGACTTGTCCTTGGAAATTTCCAAGGAGGACGAAGCCAGCATCATACAAAGATGTAGAGTTCTATGCATCGCATTCAGTGATAATGGCTGCAATTGCATGCAAAATATATGGGCCATTAACTAGAAAATGCAAAGGCATGCAATAAATGTATAGAGGAAATATTTGTGCAAAAATGTCTGTATGTGGTAGCCACACAATAAGAAGGCACCTAGTGGCTAGTCATAGAAAAGGAAACTTAATCCAACAAGTACATGAAACCAACAAAGTAGATTGTTAATGCCTATGTTGAAGAGGCTAATAAGCTAGAATAGTTAAGGAAAAGGCACTCCTACCCACGCATAAGTTAAAAAGAAAAACTAGACTATGGACAATTGGAGATCCTAAACACTATGGAGCCTGAACTGCTTAAATTAAAGGCCCTATTGGCAATATTAGAGTATGCTTTCCTAAATAATAAGAAGCCAGTAATAATCAATGCCAAGTTAAACGAAGAATAGAAATGGAAGTTGCTAGAAGTGATTAACAAATGGCCCATAACATTCGCATGGTCTTATGATGAGATTACAGGAATTGATTCGAGAATTTGTTAACATCAGATCTATACTGATCCAGTAGTCAAACCATGATGCCAACCCCAATGAAGGCTCAATACTAAATTAAAAGAAGTAGTTAAGCAAGAATTGGAAAATTTTCTAAAGATAGGATTCATCTATGCTATTGCAGATAGCAAATGAGTTAGTCTCTTAGTGGTTTTTCCAAAGAAGGGGGCAAGTGGCAAGTGGGCATTGATTTTCTAATGTTGAATGCTACTACCTTCAACTATCACTTCCCTTTGCCATTTGTTGATCAAGTCTTGGATACCATCGTAGGACATGAGTATTATAGTTTTCTACATGGATATAGTAGATAGAATCAGATTCACACTGCATCTAAAGACTGGGAGAAAATGGCGTTCACCAATTCATTGGGAACGTTTGCCTACAAATAAATGTCCTTTGGTCTTTGTAATGTGTCGACCACCTTCTAGAGACTAGTACTCAATATCTTCCAGAAACAAATTAGAATTGATGTTGAGGTCTTCATGGACGATTTTTTGACATACGGGCTTGATTTCAAGAAAGCACTAAACTGGTTGGAGCAGGTACTGAAAATATGTGTTGAAACCAATTTCAAGCTCAACTAGTAGAAAAGCCACCTTATGGTCTAGGATGGTATCGCGTTGGGATAGAAAATCTCATAGAAAGACATAGACGTAGATCTTGAAAATATTTGATTCATACAAAAGATCACTCAAAGGCCCCAGATAGTAAAAGATGTGTGATCATTCTTGGGCCACACAGGATATTATAGAAGATTTATGGAAAATTTTTCAAAGATAGTAAAACTACTCATGGAACTCACTAAGAAGGATGCACCCTTTGAATGGAAAGAGCCATGCAAAAAGGCATTTGAAGCTCTGAAATAGAAACTAGTTGAGACACCAATCCTTTAAGCTCTGGATTGGTTTAGGCCTTTTTACATCATGACTGATGCTTCCAATTATGCGCTTACTGCAATATTGATACAACTAGATGATCAAAAGAGATCTTGTTCCAAACTTAGGCATGACATGTGGATAAGGCAAGTAACTATAGAACTAGGCGATAAGGTCCTTTACTATAATCCTAATCATTTACCCCAAAAAGCTAAATTTCAAACACTTTTGGAGGGATCATACATTGTTCAAGCCACTTATCCATCCAGTGCCTTACATATTTACCACCCATCCTATCCACATAAGCTAATTCTTGCTAACATACAACAAGTCAAATTCTACTATGAACATTCCAAGGAATCTACCAAATTTTTCCAACTATCTTTCACCCATTCTCTCTTTTGTTTAACCAATCCTAATAATAGTCATGGTGGTGTTCATTTGGACCTGTAGGTACTCTACTAAACTTTTTACTTTCTTTTTAATTTTTCATTCTTTTATATTTTTTCATTTCTTGATAATTTTTTTAAAATTTTCTAATTTCTTTCACATTTTTCCATTCTTTAATAATTTTTCATTCTTTACACCTTTTCCATTTTTACTATCTTTTTCGTCCTTTTCATACTTTGTGATGAATCATGTTTTGACTAGCTCTAATATTAGAGCCTCGATATCAAATACTCGATGTCGAAGCCCAAGATGCAATGTCGAATATCCAATATCATGGGGTATATGCTAGCCTATAAATACAACGCTTAGGCTCACAATTTTCATATCAGTTTTTTTTCATAGATAGTGAAGCTCTTACAATTTGTTTTCTCTAGAATTAGAATATTTTCTGAGTGCCCGCAGTAGGAGTCTAAGTGTGTACGAATCTTTATTTGAGCACTGATGTACCTAAGCACAACAATATGATGGGAATAAAAATGAATCCTTTTGATAATCCTTGCAACACTGAGAATAGATTAATGTTTCCTTTAATGCATTTGATATTCATGCACTTTACTTTAATGCATTTTCATTAAGCAATTAATTTCTGATTGTTAATGAACATAAGCACAACCACTTCAAGCATATGTGTAGCACTTGGTAACCTAGAAACACTTAATGTTTGGTAACCCAGTAGTGCTACATGTGTTCAAGATGCGTCTAGGGAATGGAAACGAGTACTCGTGTTAGGCTAGCTAGGTAGTAGGTTAATTAGATATTAAATTCCTATACCTTTCATTCTTGTTTTAGGCAATTAAACTTATAAAACACAAAATGATAAAAATCATATACCTTAGTTGTACTTAACCTTATACTTGTACCTCACAAGTGGAACTGACAAGACAATGATTATTCCAATTAGATTTTACATCTTAGAACTAGTGTACTTAAGAATTTAAGGTTTGTGGAATTCGACTAGATTGTGCGTGAATGCTTGTGATTCATATGGTTGGACATAGGGGTACCTTGCCGCTCATCATTAGCACTGTTGTTCGGGACCTTTTAGTTATTATGTGCACTATCTAGGATTTAGTGAAAATTATTCAAATCATTGGAATGAACCTTAGAGTCATATCACATCTTAATATTACTATAACAATATTTAGAAGCACACTAAATGTTTATTTTTCTAACATAAAATGTCTTCTTCTCATAGGAGCAATTCTTTGCCCAAGTCTAAAGGAGTACATCAGCCAATGCCTCAACAATATCGAGTGGTATATGCTCATCCTCATGAGTATGTACTAAATTTCACCTTCATCCTACACCAAGATGAACAGCTGTGGTGGACTAACATGGAGGGCAACATTGTGTTGCCGCTCGATCAGTTCGTTCCTGTAATGCTCCAACAAATGCTTATACGATGGGATCTCCAAGGACTTCATACTGAGTACATGGTGTAGGATAGTGACACCAGGGATTAAATCATCCCACTAAGGCACAACGTCTTAGGGACAGTGTTATGAATCTATAAAGGGAAAAGGATTTAATGATTCCTCATTCTTACTATACCAAAAAGATGGTGGAGAGTCCTTCTTTAGGGATTTTCCATTCAACGAAATTCCTCTCTTTGACTTCGATGAAGGAGGTCAAAACCAAAACTTGCAATGCATGATTCACAATCCTGGTTTTGGTAAGAATGGATCCAATGACAAGGAAGGATCCAAAGAGGCAAGTCAATGTAGGGATGTGGACAAGAAACAAGATTGTGATCATGGTTTCGATCACCAAAGAGGTGGTAGTAGGCACTGTGATGATGGTAGTCCTCCTTCCTCTTCACCTTCGTCATCATCCTCTTCTTCTTCTAGCTCTAATTGCAACCATAGGGGGCGTGACCATGATGGAGGTGATCAACAGGACTAAAATGATAAAAGGGACCATTAGGCAAGGCAAGACCAGGGACATGGGCATTCAAGAGAGACACGATGCCATGAATGAAGGGGTAGTAGAGGGCATCGTAAGCATCAAAATCAAGGCCTTGATGAGACTTTTCTTGCTACCCAAACTATGTTAAACATCATAGAGGTAATACGAATTCCAATAAGGCATGTAAAGGCCAGTTAGAGCAAAAGGCTAGACATGAACAATATCCCTTAGTTTGAAGGGGGATATAACTTACATCCATAGAACCATCTCCAAGATTTTCAAGATACACATGCCCTGCAAAATATAGAGAATGAGTGGAAAAACTTAAGTTGTTCCCAAGGACACTCATTAAAGAAGTAGAAAACTAATACCAATTCTTAGAAAGGGAATCTATTAGATGATGGAGTACAATGCTTGAATTGTTCAATGACAAATATCAAACATACTCTAGAGTGTCCAACTTGAGATGATAGATCCAAGGATGGAAATAAGAAACACATGAACCCTTAGATGCCTTCATCGATCAATACTATTCTTTAATGCACAAATGTCCTAGTCATGGTTATTCTAAATTGGATCAACTTCGCCACATTCTAGATGGGCTTCAACCTGAAATGAGGAGAATTCTTGGCATCTATGCCCAAGGGTGACTGCTAGAATTAAGCATCCATTAGATTCAAAGATTGATTGAGTAGGTAAATAAAGAGGAAGGTGAATTGAGAAAATGAGAAAGTGTAGAAGAGTATAATTGCAATCCTTTCATTTGCAAGAGGGAGGTTTAATTTTTGATAGTGAGGAAGATTCAGCACTTGATGAGGTGGTGAATCGGAAGGTCTTGCTGCTTCAAAAATCTCAATCTAAAATTATGGCCAAGGTTGATTAGTTATGGGACTCTATGGATAGTAGATTTTAAGCTATCCTAAAAATTACTAAAGAGTCCAAAGAATAAGGTAGTGATCATGAGCGTAGAATGTGCAAGGAAGTTGAACATGCCTATCAAAGAGGTAAGGACAAGCTTGCTACGATAGAAGAAGTTGCAAAAAGTAAATCAAATGATGATGATGGATGTGATGTCTACTAGTATGAACATCCTAAGGGATGTTTCCCCATAGTGTCACACTTACAAGAGTCTGGGGTGTACACTTTGAATCCATGACTAGCACAAAGGCAAACACCTAGACAATTACCTTACCCTCAAGGTAATTCCAAGCAATTCCACCAGCAATAACAATATTATCCAAGTGAACCTCCATCACAACCATATGAGCAATATCAATAGTGGCAACAACCATAGTCATGGGCATTGGCACCACCAAGGTAGCAATACCCTTACTGACAACCTGATTCATATGGGTATTATATTTAACAACCCTTATCTCCACATGACTCCTCCAGTTACATTTCTACTTTCACTACCATCCTTTTGATTATTATCTAATTCTCCACATGCAAGAAGGAATACGACCTCTTACCCTTATCCTTCTCATATTCCTACACATCTTCCTCCTCCCTTAACATAGCTACCACCTACTTCACCTATGCAAGGTGAACTCCTAGCTCAACTGCAACAACACAACGCTACCAGGGCCAATAATCTACAATTGGTTTATCAACCAAGTGGTTCAGATACTCGATCAAAGAAAAGATCTTTCTTTTGATCATGTAGTACACCTAAGCCCTCAAATGTAGCTGCGATTGACAACCTTGTTCCTCCATCTTCCTCTATATCAAATTCCTTCAAGTCTCCTTCAAACCAAACATCACCTAGGATCCATACTGTGATGCTTACTCATGCCTTATATGATTGGATCCATGCTGGAAACCTTCCCAGGAAGTTAGAAGATCCTAGAAGTCCTCTAATTTATTTACAAATTACCAGCAATGAACCATGTAAGGCTCATCTTAATTTCAATTCCAGTGTCAACCTAATCTCTCATGAAATGTATACTATATGGAACCTACCCCTTTAAAGAAGAGCAATATTATTAGAATTGGCAAACTAGCCCATCACTATTCCATTGGGATTGGTAGAAGACATTATAACCACTATTTGTGGGTGGTCTTACCTTGCTAATTTCCTAGTGATCAAGGTGGAGAATTGTAAAGGGGAATTCCCAATCATCATGGGAAGGGCATGGCTAAGCACCGTTGATGCAAGAATGGGCATTAGATATCTTTTCCTGGAAATATCTAAAGAAAATGCATTTGGAAAAATCGAGAAGAAGTGAGTTCCATGCATCGCGTACAATGATATAGGGTGCAATTGTATGTAGAAACTTTGGGCAGTGAAATGAGCATCTATCTCTACATGCAAGCAGTGTGCACTAGAAGTAGAAATTCAAACGTGTTTGTATGCAACAACCACAAAACAAGAGCGCACCTAGTGGTTGACTATTGATTTTAAGAGCAACACACTTTGCATGGAATAAACTGAGAGCCTAACATGCACATATGTCATAGGCATGGATGAACTAAAGCAAGTTCATCACCAACTCTTTGATGATGCAAATGATGATACCTATTGGGAAGAGTTGGAAATTCTTGAAAATTTCAAGCAAGAGCCCCTTGAACTAAAAACTCCACTAGCTGGCATGGAATATCTGTTCTTAAAAAATGGAAAGCTAGTCATAATCAATGCTAATCTTGCTCCAAAATAGAAAAATATGTTGTTAAACATGATTGAAAATGGTTAGCATCCTTTGCCTGATCATATCCTGAAACACAGGGATTGATCCTATGATATGCCAGCATTGCATCTACATCAACTCAGCCATGAAGCCAAAGAGAAAGCCATAAAGGCAATTGAACCCCAAATTAAAGCAAATTTTCAAGGAGGAAATCAAACAACTCCTCAAGGTGGGGTTCATTTATCCCATTGTAGATAGCAACTAGGTTAGTCCACTTGTTATTGTGCCCAAGAAAGTTGGAAAGTGGTGAGTCTGCATCGATTTTTTGCTGCTAAATATGGCAACAATCAAGGACCACTTTTCGTTGCCATTCATTGATCAGGTATTAGACATAATATATGGACATTGCTACTAGAGTTTTTTCGATGGTTATAGTGGCTATAATCAAATCTAGATCACATCAAAGGACCAAGCCAAAACAACATTCACAAGTCTCTGGGGGACTTTTGCATATCATAGGATGTCTTTTGGTTTGTGTAATGACCCTACTACATTCTAATTCTTGGTCCTAAGCATTTTCCAACAGCAAATTGGTAATGGTATGAAAGTCTTCATGGATGACTTCTCCACTTACGGAGCTACATTTGAGCAAGCCCTACACTGTCTTGAGCAAGTATTGAAATGATGTGTTGAGATAAACCTCAAGCTCAACTAGTAAAAGAGTCACCTAATGATCCAAGAAGGCATTGTATTAGGGCACAGAATATCACAAGTAGAAATTGAGGTTAATCCTAAAAAAATAAGGGTTATCCAAGGAATAACCCACCAACTAGAAACTATCATAGATGTTTGGTCATTCCTTGGACATACTGGCTGCTATCGGTGATTCATAGAGAATTTCTCTATCATAAAACCATTAGTGAAGCTAACAAAGAAAGATGCTCCATTTTTCTTGGCCATAGAATGTGAACAAGCATTCTAATAGCTAAAATAGAAACTTATGAAAACTCCAATTCTACAACCACCCAACTAGTCTAGACCATTTCATGTTATGACAAATGCATTAAATTATGCCTTGGGAGTTATGCTTACGTAGATAGATGAAAAGAAGCATCCATATTACGTCCACTTCACTAGTTGAATCATTGTGGTGTTTGCTCTAGATAAGTTCAAGCACTATGTCATATGGTGAAAGTGTTTGTGCACACAGACCACAGTGCCATTCGCTTCTTGATGAACAAGCCAACGGTGGTCCCTCATGTCATATGGTGGCTTGTGATCTTATAGGAATTTGACCTTACGATGGTAGATTGAAAGGGCATTGAGAATGTGATCGTTGATCACTTGTCTTTGTTACAATGAAACAACAAAGAGGAAGAGAACCCACTATCTAGTATGTTTCATGATGAACTCCTCTCTGCTAGGGCTATAATTGAATAATTGCCCAATGAGCATAAATGATATCATGACATTCTTACCTATCTTCTCACCCAAGAGATGCCACAAGGGTTAGACCACCGAAAGAAACAACAATTTCTTCACTAGGTAAAATGCTTCATGGAGATCAACGGACACCTCTACAAGGTGTGCGCCAATGGCCTAGTTTGTTGGTGTGTCCCTAATGCTGATCAACTATGCATTCTCCAAGATGCTCATGAAAGTCCTTGTGGGGGCCACTATGCTGGGAGATGCATGGCCATTAGAATCCTAATGGTAAGATACTATTGGCCAATAATTTTCAAGGATGCTCATCAATATGTCCACTCTTGTGAATGCTACCAACGAGATGGTGGAATGACTACTTGAATGGAGGGACCTCAACAATGGATTCAACCATTGGAACCCTTCAACATCTGGGGCATTGATTTCATGGGTCCCACCACACCCATGTCAAGTGAAAAGGATACATCATAGTTGTTGTTGACTATTATATGAAATGGGTAGAAGCAGTAACCATCCCCAACTGTACATCTTCTACTACTACTTGGTTTGTACAACACAATGTTGTAAATAGGTTTGGTTGCCACATGCATTAATTTCTGTTAATGGAATTTACTTTATAGGCACTACCTTTCAAAAGCTCATCCAACACCTCAGGGTTGAACATAAACTTACAACACTGTACCACCCCCAAGCCAATGGTTAAGCTGAGGTTACCAATAAGGAAATCATAGTGATTCTAACAAGAACTATTAGCAAATATAAGAAATACTAGAGCAGAAAACTCAACGATGCCCTTTAGGCCTATCGCTCAACATGGAAACTTCCTATAGGCTACTCTCCTTATGAGCTTGTGTATGAAAAATTACCAACACTTCCTATTCAATCCAAGCTTCATACACTTTCAACAACCTGTGACCTTAACCTTGACTTGAGTCTAGCATAAAAAAAAACTAATGAATCTCAACTTACTAGATGAAAGCCAATTGCTAGCCCTATCATCTAACAAGTTGCACAAGGCATTCAACAAAAAACATCATGACCTTAAAATCAGAAAAGTCAAATTTCAACCAGGAGATAAGGTTCTTTACTAGAACCCCACACACGTACCTCAACGAACCAAGTTCCAAACGTTGTGGGAAGGACCTTATATAGTTTATGAAACTTTTTCTTCGAGGGTCATGATGATCTACAAACCTCAGAGCCTAACCAAGAAATAGCTAGTCAACATACAATAGGTCAAACCTTTCCACAAGCATAACCTAGCTAATACAACACATGCCTCATCATATGGACAACCATGCTCAATATTTTGGATCTCCTTTCAACTCAGTCGTGGGGAAGATGGCCATCCATGCTAACTATATAAGAGGCTTCTCATTTTTTCACCCTTTTTGTTTTACACAATTTTGTTTTATAACTTTTTATTTTACACATTCTTTCTTTTACATCTTCTTGTTTCATGTTCTTAATCTTTTCTAATTTTTATTTTACAACATCATTAGTACATTTGCTATTTCTTGAATATTTTACACTTTCTTTTATATTTTCATTTATTTTGGTGTGATTTTCTAACCTTTTGTTAATAAGTGCCAGGCATAGTGGTAATTCGTTACTTGATGGTGGTATATACTATTTTGTTATTTGATTGTTGGTGTCTCGATTCTAACTTTAAATTTTGTTACTGATAATTATGACATGGTTTTTTTCCCATGCAACAACAGTGAGTCTACAACATCCACCCATCCACAAACTCTATAGTTTTCCTTATTTTGGAAATGTGCAGTCCCTTTTTCATTAATAAAACTATTACAAATTTGTGACTTTGGTAGTTTTTGGAATTGTAAAGGATTCAAAGGTTTGAATAGGGTGTGAATTCAAGGGGATTCAATATTCTTTGTGCCTTTTTGCTTACTTGGTGCATGTGTGTTTTCATGGATTTCTTACCGTTCTATGTTGACCAATAAAAGGAAGTTGAATAAGTCTTTGCATGGTGTGGTTCTCATCAAAAAAATGATGGAATTCAAAGTATACCCCTTAGACACAATAAACGAATAAGTCTTTGCATGGTGTGGTTTTCATTTCAAAAAAAAGTGATGAAAATTTAAAGCACACCACTTAGACAAAATAAACGAGCTACAAGCACTAGTTATGGGACTAGAAAGACATGTTACCCATGCCTGAAGCTCCCCTCTAACTAAGGCCCTTCCTCACGTCCTACTTCTCTTTTCTTCTCTAATAAGGAATGTTGGATGTTCTATAGAAGCACTCTTGTGTCTTAGGGGGATGGATTGGTCTTAAAATGGTGATGCAAAGTCATTGAATGTGGTTGGTTTTGGTCTAGACTAAGGATGGATCTTATTAAGTCATTTAACCATAAAATTCACAAGGGACTTCATGTAACTTTAATCAAGAACTCCATTCCACTCTCTCTCTCATACATCTATGCTTTCCATGTTTCACCTCACTATCGGTTTCATGTTCTTATTCGATTTCCTAGTTTGATATGTCAAAATTCTTAGGAAGTTTCTTCTAGGTTTTTGTACTTAACCTTCTGTAATCATTAATCATCCACAAGGCCCACAAACTCCTTGGTTTGAAGTTATGCAAGGGCAATAAAACGCCTATGCTTGCTTTAGGGAGGACCCACTTGCATATCTTCTGGTTGGGTTAGTTAAGTTCTTTATCCTTAGACACTCTTACAATCGAATCCTTTTATTTACCTCATTAATGACATCCAATTGTGTGCATCTTCACAACATTTTTTAGTGAAACCTTTTATAGTTACTATTGTGAATTCTTAAACACTCTTCAAGCATTTCCTCGCATTTGAACTTTTTCAAATTTAATGAATTGCTTATCTATTCCACCATATTTTTCAACATTCTCACTAACACTATTATCAAAATTCATCCATCACAATCACAACCTAGCCAAGTGTAACCATTGACGAGACAAGGTACTTCAAAGCTATATGTTACACATTGCACACTAATCCATGATTTTGTTGTGATTGCAGTGGGAAGCATGGATGGAACATGTCAACTAGATGTGGGACTATCCTCATAGAGGAAGCAGCAGCAGTAGCACCATGTGATGAGGGCTCTTCATGATCGTTCAATCTTCTTCTTCACTCTTGAGCTACCAAAGGAGTGGATGTTAGTTTTGTCCAAGGTGTTCCCTTCTCTTATCATGAACACCCAATTTTGTAAAAGATTGCAATTTGTACATGGGCACTTAGAATATTTTTATTTCATTTATTTCCCACAAAATGATTAAACTATATATCAACATATGTGGCCACAACAAGTGTGATCTTAATGGAAAAGTATAATGTAAAAATTGCACAACTCTATTTCATGAAGATCTAAAGGCAGTTTGAGAAAAATAAGGTAGGCAAGCTAATACTTCCATTCCCTTGCCTCATCAGGAAGTGTTGCAAACATGCTGGAAACTTAGGGTACATCAATGATGTCCTCAGGAAGGCTCAAAACACTTCCTATGCTGAAATGCTCAAGTTAGCACCACCAAAGAAAGATCAGAAGGAGGAACAAATAGACATTGGGGAAACCACACAAACTACTATACAATAATAGCAAGCGGGACCTAGAGGTCAACAGTAAGAGCAACAATAGTTGCAAGGACAACAACAACAAAAAGTTCTGCCACTGCTGCCATAACATTATAGGTCATCAATGAGTCATCTGCAACAAATTACAGAGACCATCAATGTGGCAACTCATGAGGAGGCCAACCTCTATAGAGACATTTATAGTGTCATCTAGCCCATAGTTTCCATAGACCTTGTCAATGGAAAAATATCATTTTAATTGGGAGGAGAGGACTAATGGTCATAGTATATTTTTGGAAATGTTGCATCATTCCAAGTGATGCTTGAAATCGGAGAAGGATCCATGGTCATGATTATGTACCCCCAAGATGCAGTAGGAGTTGTAGAAATGAGCATGAATCACATCAAAGAAATATTTAACATACCTATTGTGCCACCAGTGGATCTAATTGGAGCTATGGATGTTCTCGTACCTCGATGACTCTGGCCGATTGTGAAGATGTGCTAGATCGACTATTGCAGAGTGGACAAGTTATGAAAACTCTTTTTGACATCCCAAGTGATGTCACTATAGTGTAGTCAGAACTAATAGCAACCTAGGGTAAGTTGGTCATGGAAGAAACTAAGGCAAAGAATGTACAAAATGAAATTTGTAGACTACAGAAAGAGCTCACAACCCTAAGGGTTGAACACAAAGATCCTACATAATATGTTACGCCTAACTAGCTAGAGTAGTTTAGAATAGAACAAATCAATCACCTAATGAAGCAAAACAAGCAGGTAAAGAATGAGAAGGAGAAAGTGGTGTGGAATACCTTAGTAGCAGAAGCCCAAACATATGCACATGCTAAGGCACTTGTCACAGCATAGGAAGAAAATAAGCAACTTACTATAGATAATACCAAGTTGACTAATGTAGAAAAGCATAAAATCATCCTTGAGAAGAGTATCCATCAATTGAGAGAACAACTAATGAGAATCAACCAAGATATGAGCCGCTTAGCAAGAGAAAAGAGAACTCTCTAAATGGAGGAGGTACACGTAATCATATAGAAATCAGCTATTGAGATAAACTCATGGCAGAATGAGGCAAAGAACCATAAAAGGCTTAAAGAACACTTCTATGATCAGGTGGGAATTTATAAACAAATTAATGAGAAGGAAATCTCAATTGCAAAAGCCCAAATCAATTCCATATCAGCACAAAATCTAGACTAACAACCCATCTTGGATAGTAATGCTCATGTTCACAAAGCAAATATAAAAAATAAGGACCTGTAGATAAAAGATTTAAAAGAATACATGGGATTCGCTAACCTTCGTTATGCTAACTTGGCCATGTTGACAGTAGGCATGCCCATAAATGAGCTTGAACAGCAAGTAGCAGCCACATATGCATTATACAAAAAGGAGTTGTAGATTGAAAAGATGCTTTACAAAAGCTCCATGTAGCAAACTATGAATTAGAAATAGTTAAGGTTGGCTACCAAGGGTAGAAAGATGTTACAAAAAATCATGTTTGATTATCAAGAGTTATGCAAGATGTCCAAGGCATTTGAAGAAGAGAGAAGACAATTTGTAGCCTGTTACGTTAAGGCTAATTAGATGTTTCCATAGCTACCATGTGCATAGGGTGTACAAGCTTCATCACACATTACACAGCAAGCATGAATGGTACATGACCCCATAATGGAAGAAAGAAGCTTTAGGCATTGCTCAACAAATACAAGTTTTAAACACCTAATGACAAAGGAAAGCAACCAATGGAGGAGCCACCACCACCAGACACTACTCAGTCTACATCAAGCTCTATCAAGTTTTTTTTGGTTTTTTTTTAGTTTTTCTAGTCATAAATTTTGTTAATTTTTGCAAAACACCACTGCGACATTTAGTGTCATGTATATAGTTAGTAATTCATGTAAATCTACCTCCCAATTTTGCAAGTGACTCTATCCTCATTTTGTTTTAACTCGAGGATGAGTTTTCAATTAGACATGGGGGTATGATAAAGTCAATTTCAATCGACAACGATATCATAACTACGATATTGTAGCCTAAGCTACATCATCATATAAATGATATCATGGGATGTGTGCTAACATATAAATACAACACATAGGCGCACGAATCTAAATAAGTTTCATTTCATAGTAGCCAAACTCTATTAGTTTTATTTCATGCATTTAGTCTTAAGTACTTAAAAGTGTGAATGGCCACAGTGTAGTGTGCCTTCGTGAACAAACTCTTTATTCGAACATCTTGTACTTGGGCATAAATATGACCAGTAATAAAGATTGAGCTATTTCATACTATTACAACATTCTCTTAGTTTAATGCTTTACTATTCCATGCACTTTACTTTTACTATTGTTAGTATGCAGAATGGATACAATTGATTTCAAGCATAAATTATGATCGTTTGATAACACAATATTATTGCTTCATTCACCTAGTAGCAAAATACTTGGTAATCCTAGTAACAATTACATAAGCCCAAGAGGTGTATGAAAAATTAGGAACGAATATCCATTGCCATGGGATAGAATAGATTCATTTATTATTTTACTTAGAAACTATTTTCATTCCACCATGTTTGCCAGGAGAGACAATAGCCAAACAACATTAGATATCATATACCTCACGATGAGCTAAACCATATACATTGACTTCACTAGCTCCACATGGGAAGACAATGGTCTTGAACTTAAACCAATTTCTAGCATAATTACATTGCCTCATCCACAAATTATGATCTGGTTGTGCATGAATGCCTATGACTTGTATGGTTGGATGTTGGATTTCTCCACTACTAATCAGACGTGAAAAATGGTATTTGTTTAAGGATTTCTATCAAGATAGTCACTTGACTTGCAAGTTTGATAAATAAAGCAAGTCTCCCAACAATGGTATATAAAGTTTTACAATGTTATGATACCTTAAGAATAGTGGGAGTAAATTATTTTCTTAATCTTAAACATGAGTGACCTTATACTTGCAAGTAGTAACTTAGGCTTATTCCTTTCTCAAAATGTTTAAGACAAAGGATAGCTTGCCCTCTTAAAAGGGGATGAAGATTCTTGTAAAGCAATGCCCATGGAATTCCTTAAAGATAGAATTTAATACATGAGATAAAGTTATTTCTCAAGCATGATGGTTAAGAGATGTTATCTTTTGTCTAAAAGTCATTACATCTATAGCAAGGCCAATAAGAAATTATTATAGTAACTTAGCTGTAGTTTTATCCTATGATAAGAGTGGTGAAAGTGGAAGTTATAGCAAACATATCGATATATTTGCTCTAAAAGATAGAAATAAAGAAGCATGAGGTTGATATTTAGCATATTAGTACTAAGCTGATTATTTTAATCCCATGACTAAAGTATTATCAACAAAATGACATACAAAGCATGTGGATTATATGGAACTTGTTTAATCCACATATAATTAGCTTCTTATTTGTATATATATACACCAGTAAAGGAGTTTTGGATAATAAAGGGCATATTTTGAAGTGCACATAGAGTTTATGCCATATACATTGAAATAACCAAAGTAGGACCCAGAATGATTTATAAGTTATCATTTGTCAAGAAATAGCTCATAAAGTGTTCACTTAAGGAGTGTCATTGATTGTAATACATGGAAGGAAATATTCAAACTTGTGGATATGATCACTATGATTCATGTATTGAAACTATTTAAATTAGAGTTATAGCTAGAGCCAAAGCTTGGCCAAGATATAGTCATAAACATACACTACCGATGAAGTGGGCCAAGTGGGAAAATGTAAGAATAAATGGCCCACTTTTTATAGGTATTGATTAATTAAAGATTTGTTATCTCTTAATAGTTATGGTTTTGGTTATGGCAGTTTAACACTACTCTAGTTATGGAGCATTAATGCTTCCATGATGGAGGGAAGTACTAATGCTACTCCATTAAAGGCTATTGGGGTCCTTTACCTAGCCTATAAAATGTGATTTACCTACCATTAAGGTAATCAAATTAGATGCAAATAAGATTTAATTTAGTTGTAGTAATAGGTATAGGTAAGAAGATCTTCAATGAAGCTCACTTGAAGCACAATTCAAGCTATCAAAGCTCATTGCAAATTCAACTGTATTTTATGTTTACAGATTTTTAAGATTTTTCCACACTATCTTTTTTATTACAATTCACAAAATCTAACATTTTTGCTTGTAATGCCAATTCCTTTTTACAATTAAGAAGATTGATTTTAACAAAGAATGTGTATGAGAATCAAATGGTGTGGAAATTGATTCCATATACTTAATGGGACAAAGAAGAACAACAATTTTATTTTCAACTTTCTAAAAAATCAATGGAAGATTAGATAGCTCAATAAAACAAGGAACTTCAAAATATTCTTCAAATTCGACATCAAATGTGGAGCCCACTTACAAATGATCAACATTGCATTCTTATGTATAAAAGATGTTCTATCTAGGGCACACTATACCAGCAAAGCATTGGCTAGCTCAACAAGTAGAAAAAAACAAGAATAATACTTGGCATAACTGACTTGAATATCATGTTTTTACATCACACCATTTAAATGAGAAGTGAAACTTTGATTGGGAAGTAATTCAAAATTTGAATAAACACATACCATGATGTAACATTAGCAACCAGTGACTCCTATACATTATTAGGAAGAACAAAACCAGGTGTCATAGTTACATCAACATCACTAAAAGAAGGCATCATAATTTTTCTTTCCCAACTTGTAAATTTGCATTCTGAAAATCAACAAAAATTTTTGCATTGATAGAAGAAGTAGAAACGTTAACATTGGTTCAACAAGTTGGAAGTAATAGAATTCCCTATTCTAGAGACATCAATTCCACTAGAGAAAAATTTAAGAGAAAAAATAGATCCATTGAAAAAAAATTAGATTCATTAAAGAAATGTCAGATCGACTAGAAAGAAAGTAGATCTCTTCATAACTATACAATAAGAATGATGTTTTTCTCTACAAGGCTTAGGAGCATGTGAAGATTCATGGTATCTTGCTTATGAAGATCTTAATTGACAATAAGTTTATTGATGTAGTAACCTAGACATTATGGTTAAATATTTTAAAGAATTAATGGGGCTAAAACTCTCTTGAACTAAATTAAAACTTCTACCATTTAGTTGTTGACTTCTATCCAAGTGCTCATAGTTTGCTTTATGTGAAGTTGAGGCAACTTTACCATATTAAAATCTTAGAGAGCTAAATGCACTCATGTTAGGGATGTGTATGTAAAGCTCAATCTTGATCAAGTAAATGTTTTTAATTTGATGGATGGGCTTATGCATTAGGTGCAACATAGGGGAAGATTAAAAAATCTTAGGAAGGTTATTGTGATTGTTGCATTGCTAAAAGTAATCACATGGAAAAACTAAATGGAAAGAAATAGAAATCATATGAAATAAATATGAAAGGTTAACTAAGGAGAGAAACTTATCAACCCCAAGTACATAATTCTTCAATAAGATCCATTTAGTTAGATACTATTAGTGGATGAAAGTATTTAACTGAAAGGACTAGCCATTGTATGGAAATTCTCTTAGTCTACTCTAGGGTTGAATGGCTATTTCTTTTTTATATTCTTTGATATTTCAACTTCAAGGAACATTATTTAATCATGTATAGCTACTTTTTGCAAACGCTTTTACTCAATGAGACGTAGAAAATTAAGTCAAAATTAAATTATGAAACATATTTGCTCACTTCTATCTACTATAATGTTCATTCTATATGAATTTATCTTCTCAAGTTAACTATGTCTTTAATGCTACTATTACCTATGATTTTTTCTTCAGTGAATCTTATGTTTTTCAATGGATTTTATATTTCTCAAATGAATTTGATTTTTTAAAGTGGATCTAATGTTTCTTCAATGAATTTTATTATTTCAACAAATTTGCTTTTTCTCTTCAATTTTTTTGTAGTAGATTTGATTTCTCTAGAAGTGTCTAATGAGGGATTCTATATTACTCCCAACTTCTTCAACTAATGTTGAAATTATTACTTTTTCATTAATACAGAAATTTCTATTGATTCTCAAAATACAAATTTACAAGTTGGTAAGAAAAACATTGTAATACCTTCTTCCAGTGATGTTGATGCAACTAAGACACTCAAATTTGTTCTTCCTTATGATGTTTATGAGTCATTGGTTGTTGATCTTTCATCACAATATTTATTCATTCAAATTTTGAGTTACTTGCCTCATAATCAAAATTTCATTTTATAGTTAAAGTTCTTCATTCAAAGTATTATTATTATTATTATTATTATTATTATTATTATTATTTTCTTGTTAAGTTAAGCAATGCTTTGATAGTGCAATGTGCCTTAGATAAGAAACTTTCATACATGAACATGTAATATTGATAATTTGTAACTAGGCTCTAGATTTTGATGTCCAATTTCAAGAATATGTTAAAGTTCCATGTTTTGTTAAGTTATGTAATCTTTCATTGAATTTTCAAAAAGTGAAACAAGAAATTGTTAGTCTTTTTGGTCTTATTAAGCATATGGAGTCTATTTCTACAACTTTGTTTTTTAGACATTTTTTCATTGAAATCAACCTTTTTCAATCATAAAAAGAAATTGGCATTACAATTAGGAGGAAAGACTTATATTTAGCCATTTGTATATTATAATATTTTTAATTTTTGTAACTTTTGCCATTGTGAAGGATATTTATTTAATATTTGTCCTATTCTACTCAAGAAAAAAGATTCTAAAGAAAAGAAAAAAGGTATTGAAGTTGAAGATAGAAAAATATAATATGAAGTTGAAGATATGAAAAATCAATTTCATGTCAATGATAGAATGATTAAATGACAATAAAAAATCCAGAGAAGACAGAAGCTTCTATGTATATTTTTACTAATACTAGAGAAAGTATTGAGTAGCTTGAACATATAGCTTGCAATGAAAATTTTTCCTTTATGACAAGAATACTATTAACTCAAAGATTAAAACGAGTGCCAACAAGAAGGTTATAGTTAAGGGTAAAGATTCTCAACATGAGATCAGTAACAAGTGATGAGGTAAATATATTCCACCAATGGTACTACTTTCTTGCTTTGACACAAATATTGGTATTAAGCCACAACTCTCTATCTTGAATCCTTTTGCTATTTTAAGTTCAAGCATGGATGAGTGATGTAAATTTTGCTAGGACTAGGAACTTCCTCCCTACTAACAATTAATTTTCTTCATTATTTTTTTTTTTCAAAGTTTCAATTGTAAAATTAGAAATTTTTTTTTTTCCATATTTTGTTGATGATGTACTTTGAATTTTCTTTGCTCATTGTTAATATTTTTTTTGGTGTCTAACAACCTAGAAAATTCTTGTAAGGAAGCTCTTCAAATCATAATGGTGTTTCTTAAAGATTAAATTGGAAAGCAATTCAAATGTCAAAGTCAAAAGATGGTTTAGGATTAAGAAGTCTTGTGCTTTCTATCCAATCCTTTACCATTAACTAGATCAAACATCTTTAAAATGGAAATGAACATTTGAAGTTGTTGATTTGGAATAGGATTCAAAAGGTTGCTACTGTAGCACTATTTGAATTTCACAATGTTCCATTGGTTAGATATCTTATTTGTAAAATTTAACCCTTTTTTTATTTGTAAGAAACTCCACTCTTGCTAATTGAATGAAGAATGTTTGACAAAAATTTGTCAAAACTCACTCATTTCATATTTCCTTTAGTTTTGATATAGGGAATGGCTCAAATAATTATCTCATCATTTTTATTTCAACTTTTGTGAAAGAACTATTACTAGCATTTAACATTGAAATATTTTTACTTAGATACATTTGTAATCTACAACTTGGTTCTCTTAGTAATGTGTAGTATGTTTTTGTTGTCACTCAAGCTTAGACATTTTTTTATAAGTACAAATTCTTCTACTCTTAGCATTTTTCTCAACAAAGATAACAAGTTCTCCCTTTAATAACAATCTAAAACTCATTGTATTAATGAATTATAGGGGCTTAATAATTCAAATTCTTAATGGAATCACTTCTTTAGATAGCTTTAGAAAATATGTATGATGCTCAAGTAAGCAAGCTAGTAAGCCATTTCTTAGTTAGAACATGTAACTTGTGAATGAATTACTTGTAAAAACTAGATTTTATGCTATAACATACACAAAATACTTCTTTTTATCATAATGAAGAATTGGCCATGCTTTTCTTTTTCTAATGTCTTTCACATAAGTTATTTGATTTTGGATACATTAGCTTACTTTTATCTTCTTCTTCTTCTTCTTCTTCTTCTTCTTCTTCTTCTTTTCTAGATTTTACCTAGATAGCTATTTGTTATGTCGTTGCTAAGTCAAAATAGATCATTTTTAAAATGATCTTACGGGTTTCTTGCAAAGATATTTTGGCAGAACATTTTTGACTAGGAATGATTTGAAGATGGAGAATACTAATGTCTCTCAAATTGTGGAGATTGTGAAAGATTTTGAAGCTTTTGATTTTGTTTTACCTAAAGATTTATATAAATATATATCAAAAGATATTACTTCTTGGTATATTTCTATGTAGATTGTTGGATTTAGTCACCAAAGTAAGGGTTTCACACTAGTATTTCAAGCATTGAATACTATGGATTTAGTGTTTTGTAGGCTTGTTATTTCTTCCAATCATTTTTTTCTTTTCAAACTGGCCAATTATAAAATGATTGAAAAATCATTTGATTTTAAAATTTGTATGGATCATTGCAATACTTATTATTGCTTTGGAGTAGAAAGAGGATTTGGGACCCTAATTCTTATGATTTTCTAAAATTCTTTGTTGGATTGAACTAGAAAATCTTATTATTTTTCAAAGTATTGAAATTGAAATTATTAGTAGCACTAACACAATCCTCAAAATAGAGTCAAAAACATTACTAGCTAATGTGCACATGTTATTTGTAGAAATTTATTTACAGCAAATGAAGATAAAATTAAAAATTAAGGTAGATAAGTAGTGTTTTTTCCAGAAACATTACATAGTATAATTTTCTAGGATGTTGCAACTATTGTCATCATGAAGGCCATTTTTCCCCCTTCTCAATAAAAAGATATTTGTGAGGAAAACAAATAACATCTTTTAGAAAAGTAAAATAATGGTAATTCTTAGTTGATACAAATGAAACTTTCTTCAACAAGTTTTCAACCTTTTATTGATCCTTTTAAATCTAAGAATGTTGGTAAATTATCAATATCTACAAAGAATTCTTCATGACAAAAAAGCACTTGTATAACAAGGACCAATAATGACAGTGTTGATGCAAAAGTATTTTGCCTAGTGCAACGTAGAAAGAAAAGACCTATAGATAATTTAAATTTAAAAACCCATGAAGTATTTCTTTTTCTCTTTACTACTAATTTTCCAAATGATTTTCTCATTAAACAATGCTCTTTTAGCTATTAGTGACATGGATTGTGAAATAAATGCTAAACTTGAAAAAGTAAGGACAAGGGCCTCTTCCCCCACATCTCAATATTAGTTTTATCATAGAATGTTTAAGGCTTTTCTGATAAGTTCTAAGCAAAGATTGCTAAGGAGTATCTTTCAAACTAGCATTTATCTCTACATTTTCTTCTCCTTTAAGAGATAAGATTTCAACATATTTTAAAAACCAACATTTTTTTTCTTGCTACTCATGAAGTTATTAAAGAAGATTTTACTATTTTAGTTAATAAAAAATAGACTAGAAAAGTTTTCAATTAAACAATGGACTTAGAAAAGCTATTTGAATTACTTGTCAAAGTGAACAAGGAGACATTGGACTCTATAATATTTATGCTGCTAATAAATCAAAAGATCAATCAAATGTTTTGAAATATCTTCTATCTATACTTAAGGTTCCTTGGATTATTGTAGGTGATTTCAATATAGTTATAAGTCATTAGGAGAATCTCAATTGATGATCATGGTACATAACTACTTAATATGCACTTTGCAAGTGATTCTTTTTTCATGATTAATTCTCTACAACATATCAATATTCTATTAGCTAGAGTAGAGAAATACTGCATGTTATCTAGCTCTTGAAGATGATTTGAAAAAATTGCAAATAAACAAAGATCTAGCTCTTCATAGAGGCACATGGTGAAAAAGAACTCATGTAGCGAACCTCATTTTGTTGGGACAAAGCTAGGATGAGGTAACATTGATTAGTAGGTGACTTTTAAGCATTGGAAAATCTTGAAAAAAGTTTACATCTTTAAAATTTTAGGAATATTTTTTTCTTTTGAACCTACTTTGAATTTTTTGTAGAATTTTGTAACTAATAAATTAAAAAGAAGTCTAATAAATGGGGAAAAAAAACTCACCCTCATGTAAGTTTTATTTATTAAGCAGATGTTCCAATCTACTCATGTTTATTAATCTGGTTATTAGGCTACTACAAAAACTTCTTATAAAAAATTGATCAAATTATTTGTTGGTTCTTTAGTTAAATATACATAGGAAAGGATATTCTAGAGTTGGGATATCTGTATTACTAGCAAGAAAGATGGAGGACTTAGCCTCATTATTTGTTATAACCAAGTTGTTTCTCTCTTCGCAAAATGGATTGCAAAATGTATTAATAGCAATGATATTTGGATGCTACTTTTTAGAAATAGACTTGTGCAAAGAAAACCTAAAAATGATAATAGTTGTTCTAATAACTTTCTTCAATGTCTTCATTTTCCTCAAGTGATTTCTATTCTTAGTTCTCCAAAAAGCTAGGGCACATGCTTAGTAAATATTATAATAACAACCATATTACAATTTCAAAAGATATAAAGACCATCATTTACAGGCTCAATGCTCATCCTACTAAGGCAAGGTTTTAGGAGAAGCGATGGATGAGCAAAAACCTAACCTCTTTTGAATGGTTGCATCCAACCTTGAACCTAGCCCTTACAACTTAAGAAATAATTTCAAAAGATATGTTTAGTTCATGTTAACTTCTTTTTAATAAAAGAGCTTGGGTAATTCATTCATCTAGATTGTGTACCACTTGAAGCAAATGTGAAATTACTACAATTTACTATCTATGTGTTCTGATAAAAGAATCTTGTTAAGATAAAGGCTAAATTCTAAGAATTGCTATTAGACCTACAATCTTTATGTATGTTGACAATGACCAGAAAATGAATCAATTCTTCTCTTATTAGAGAAAGTTTGGAAGTGACACGCACCTTAGATGGTTTGGTCGTATGCTAAAAAGACCAAAGAATGCCTTACTAAAAGAAGTCACTTTCTTAGATTTGTGGGAAACTAACAAAAACATAGACCAAAAACATATTTAGTTTGCTCACTTAATGAAAGGCATCCACAATTTAGAAATTTAGATAGTAATGCTCATTGAGCTCTTAATAGAAGCAAATGACATAAAAGAACTCATAACCAACCCCACAAGGTTGACATAAAGCTACAAGGATGATAACAATGATACACAAACAAACAAAAAGTAATACTAAAGTACTAATAATGATAGGTGACTCAAGTAGTTAATTCATTGTCTTATTAAGTTTGAAGCATCATTATATTAATCTATCTTGGTAAGGTAATTCTCATGATGATGGAACTGAAGCCATTTTCAATACATTGGTAGAGATGTACTAGTAAAGAACCGTTAATATTTATCCTTTTTATGGAAGCATACAAGCAACATTTTACACAATCTTAACTCTCCTCTTTAGCTTCCAATAATACATGTGCAAAGTACAAAATTCACCGATCATGTCTCCTGGGAAAGCTCGGTAAAGGAAATTGCAAGACATCAGCGGATACGAAGAATGTAAATTATGTCTACTATTTAGGCTCGGAAAAAAATCGATCACCAGAAGCCTCACAGAATGCAAGGAGTACTGATGTGCCCAAAAATATTGGCATTTAGCATTTGCTAAAGCAAACCTCATTATCAACAATTGCAGTAATCCGGCATGACAGATGTCACTGGGATTATCAATACTATCATGCAAATTCAACCTCCTACAAAAATGTGTGTTCTCTGGTGCAGTTGAAAGCTCAACGCTTTGATTTCTTTTTTTTGGTGCTTCCAAGGCCAGCAAACTCCCCATCATCATCATCTGCATTTCCTCTTTTTTTCTTGTCCTTTTTGGTGCCTTCCTTTTCACGAATTTTCTGTTATATCCAGAGCAGATAGTGAGATATCAGCATATATCACATGCCAGTGTTTTCATTGAAGGGGAAAACACAGAAATAAACAAGGGAGAGAAATCATACCACGGCTGCCATTCTTTGAGCCTCACTAACTCTTTCGTACATTAGTAGGACTTCCTCTTGCTCGCAAGGAAATGCATCAAGCTTCTTGCCTGTAACCCAATAAGTAAAATGAGCCCACCAATAAAACCTTTATGACCTCTAAAAGGATACGCTATACTGATGAATCAGGTTACCAATTAATTGCTCAATTCGCTGGTAGAGCTCCACATCATATTGTGTAACCATGGATATTGCCCGACCTGACCGACCAGCACGTGCTGTCCTTCCCACTCTATGAATATAATCCTACTCCGCAGTTTAAAATCAAGCATATTATGACTAAGAAATGGAATAATTTTATAGATTAATCATGGACGGAATAACATTATATGAGTTAAAAAGAAAAGAGTATCTAACCCAACTTCCATTGCCTATAATGTGCTTTACAAATACACTCTACTTAATTGCATCTTAAAGGAAAAAAGGTAATGGGAAATATCCAATCAAAAATGCCCGAGACGATATAGCCTTTCTAACTTGTAAAATTGTGTTCATCTATGTTAAGGAGGTAAGTAAATAATAACTAAGATGATACGACACGTTAGCAACCAAGAAAATGTAAACAGTAAGGGCTAGATCATCAGAGACGTGTTCACAGTAAAGATATTAAAACTTAATTAAATGGAAATCTACATGAGAACAGTTTTAAATTAGGTTTAATTGTCAATGTCGATGCAAGATATCGTCGTCACAAGATAATCAATTTTATTCCTGTATTGCTAACATGGATCACCATTATTAGAGATTTGTAGAATTATCACTGAAAAAAAGTCATTGTTTCAAAAAAGGTGTAAACTCAGTGTCCCTGGATTTTGATGCCGCTTCCTTTTGCATTACACCTATTGTATTACTAAATACAACATCAAAGATGAACAAATGGAGTCTTGAACAGGAGAAAAAATGCCGAAAAGTTTTGTTGTTTCTATTTGTATTTTAAAGTTACAGAATAACAAAATCTTTAAGTAGGTTAACCTGGTGGCCTTTGGACTATCACGACCTACTTCAATGCTCAAACTAAACATAATCAGAATCTATTATCAGGCAGTAAATGGCATTACACTATTTAAGATTTTACAGACTCATCTTCCATGCAGCTAGCTTTACCATATAAAATATTAGCTAAAGACGGTCCATTCTAATCAACGGCAAAAATAAAGGCTACTTTTCAGCATGGAACCAACTCAGGCAGGGGATTGCATTTCGCTTTATTTTTTCATCTTTGCAATGTAAGGCTTGGACCCTTGGAAAGGGTAAGAAATGAGTTTTACAGTTTCTGGGTAATCAAAGTTCATCCTTTCACAGTTCATGAATGGTATTTTTATTTTTCTGAAAGGTATGGACCCATTTGCAAATACAATAGAGCAAGCATTTAACGTATTTCTCTAGAAAACAAGGATAATCTTAAGCATGACCAAAGGTTCTTGCAATAAAGTTGTAAACAGAAAGAATACTTTGGGGATGCTCCATTAATAGTCTTCTTCCAACAAAGCATTAGAGTATTACATTGGGCATTAGGCAAATGGGTAAAATGTTGTCACAAGCCAGGAGACTTCAGCTCATCAAGTCAGCACTTCAATCTCTCCCATTGTATTTGATATCGTGTTTTAAGATATCAAAAGCATATTGAACAGATGGAGACGACACACTAGTGGTGATATAACTTTGCATAGTATTACTTGATATGGAATTTGCTAACCTTAGAAAACAGGAGAACGGGAATGCAAAATCTATTCGACTTCAGTATGACTTTACTAGGCAAGTCGTATAGCAATTTTATACAAGCAATAAGCAATGAAATTTAAGTAACTGTGCAACAGGATGTCCTTTCAAATTACCTCAAGAATTACTAATGCATGATATTTGACGGAGTTTCAAAGAAATTAGACACTGATTTGTAAAGCAATGTGAAATTAAATATATGGGTGCTACCTAGAAAGGTAAAATTATACTACAAAGATAGTCTATTTCATAATGCATCAGCATTTCATTTGTTATGACTTTGAATGAAGGCATACCATAATATTTATGTTATTAAAGCTTAGAAATAATTTGTCCAGAATTTTAAAACATCACCATTCTACTTGAAGAGGTAAAATTTTTTGTCCATCCACTGACCTTGCCAGGACGATATGAGCATTGAGGCAACAGATGATGATCCTTTTATCAAACTACTACTTAAAAACATACTTATGGTCTTTGAAGACCAATGCAACTTTTCAATGTTGTATAGCTTTGATTCTATCGTTCATACACTTCATATCCTCATCAATAGAATCAAAGCTATACAACATTGAAAATTCCAAACTAGTAATTGCAAGGAAACTTAAGTAATTGTTCTGACCTTTGAATTGGTAGGTATGTCATAGTTGATAACCATATCGACAGAAGGTATATCCAATCCTCTGCTAGCTACGTCAGTGCAGATAAGTATATTGCGTTCCCCCGATTTAAACTTGTTTAGAGCACCTATTCTTTTTGCCTGCAATTTTCAACATATCAACATGCTTCTTTCAGCTTCAACAACATATAAGCATTAAAAATTCCAAGTAAAAATAGAACTACAAATGCTCAAATACAAAACTATAATACTGTAGAAAAAGAAGATAACCTGACTCATTTGTCCACTTATAGGAATTGCTTCAAGTCCAAGATTCCTAAGAATCAAAGAAAGCCGTCTGGTTGATTCACATGTCCTAGTAAAAACCATTGTAGTACTTCCAGAGATTTCATTCAAAAGATATACCAGATAACAATCCTGATATTATGAAGAAACGTATTATAAGAAAATGTTCATGCACATATAGCAATCATCTCAAAACCTGAGGAAAGTATAAACAATACATGCGTAAATGACATATAAACGTAATTGTGGTAGGATATCTTTGAAATTGAAGCTCCAAATGTTATTACCTTATGCTTAGCAGGAATGAATAGATATTGCTGCTTTAAAGTATCCACGGTAGAATACTTTGATGAGACCTCCACCTGAAATGATAATTCTTTAGGCAATTATGAAACAGTATATAAAAATAAGGTAAATAACAGGCTTGAATTAAACGTCTGTGCAAATCCATGCTCGTGAATGATAAGACATACAAACCTTTGCAGGATTTTTGAGACATGCCCTTTGAAGTTTCGCCACCTGCAGAATAAAACAAACACCTACATAATTACATTGTCGAGAAGGTGCCGGTTGAAAAATGTCTTCTAACTAGTAAAAAGGAAATTTTACTGATGAAAAAGGAATGGAAGTACAACCAGAATTGTCTTGAGATTTCAGATATCAACCAAGAAATACGATCAAACTTCCACTGCATAAGCTATCATCTAAAAGTAACAATCCATTCCAGACTTCAGAGATGATAGCTTATGCATTGCTTATGATATGAAGTGATTGTCCTCTGATACTTATAGCAATGGTGATATTAGGTAACAGGTTGTGTCCAATCATCATTCAACGGTTATCTTGTAGTGCTGTGGTGACATATTATCATCATCATCATCCTAGCCTTTTACTAACAAAGTGAGTCCACTACGTGATGAGAAATATGTATATGTAAAATTGTGTGAATATGTATACCAGCAAGGTGATGGCTAAATTGGCAATTTAACGGTTTGCTAACCAAAATTCACAAGTTCTACTTGCCCCAACCGATGCACTATCACATCTAAGTTAAAATCAGTTGATTGAATGTATATTTGCAACAGTAATCATGTCGTTTGCTGTAAACTAAACATTGTTTGGTATTGGGTTCACGCAACGATTTGTTGTTTCAAAGATGACAGTTTGATTCTGGATTGTGCTTCGCTGGCATCAATCTGGTAGATAGAGAAATAAACTTGTAACCAAATGTGTATATTCAATTTCAAGCATGTCCACACATGCAAAAAATTAAAAGAGAAGTTGCCTAAATTGATAAAGCCATTAAAGTGACAAGGCACATTTTTTTTTACGAATTAACTGTACAATTTTTTTAAAAAAGGGACCAACAGCTAGGATGTGCCAGCACAATGAAAAAACTCTGATCGCAAAGCTAAGTCAACCTTCCATTCAGAATATATGGATTGGCCATTATTTGATTTTTCCATTCAAAATATACAAAATTAAATTAACTAAAAAACATCGAACCCTGTACCCACCACAGTTTACTAAAATAATACCCTTGGATAGTGGTAGATATAAAGATTATGCAAGCTCTCATTCGAATAGTGTTTATATAGAATAATGGAATTCAGACAATTTAAGAAATTTTTAAGACAAATAATAAGTTCATTCATACCGAACAGTTTTGGTACCAGGGAACTCTGAGATGGTAGAACTAGTACCAGGGGTATGATTGCTTCTTGGCTTCTTGGCCAAAACAAGCAACATAAAAACAGTTATAATGGTTTAATAAAATACCTTATTAGTCATGGTTGCAGAAAACAAATATGTTCTTCTTTCTCTGGGAATGACCTTAAGAATTTCATTAATTTCCTTTTCAAAATCCATATGCAACAGTCGATCAGCTTCATCAAGAACCTTCCACATTGAAGTAAAAGAATTGGATCAATATAACAACAAATAAAAAATAAAAAATAAAGGCATGCCAGCAAGCAATGCTAATCAAAACTTATATTAATAGAAATCAGCACAATTTTTTTTATCTGCTTAAGCTGATGATGACAATTTTAACCTACCAAATATTTCAATGTTCGTAAGTTAAAGCCTTTTGTATTTGATAGATGATCTAAAAGACGGCCAGGAGTTCCTACCTGTTGTAAAAAGTAAATATCTCAGTTTAGTTAGAAACACTGAAACAAAAAAAATGTATTTTTATTAACCCAAAACAAATATAATAAATAAATCATGAAACGGGATTGTCATATAAAAATATTAATTATATTCCAAATTTAAATTATTGAAAACAAGAAAATCAATTAATTAACAACAAAACATAATGATTTTAAGACTTTTCCTTTACAATAGCGTTCCACTGCAGATATAAGCAATCATATTCATAACTACTGAAATCATACAGGTTGTCACTTGTTAGCAATGGTGAAGAAGTTGAAAATATAACAAGAGTTCAAAAGATGAAATGGCAATACAGGCTCAGATAGGGCAGATTGTATTATAGGCTTGAGGGTTTTAGAGCAATAAGTCTGAGGGAAGAGTAGGAAATACCCTAATGAAAGAATTAAAATGTCTTGCAGTTGTCCTAAAGGATTCAAAGAAAAAACTTTATGATAGACTCTGGCTGATACAACATGCTCAACCAGTCAATACATTGACTGCAGTGCTCAAGCTTGGATGGTTGAACTTAGGGGACAAATGAAACAAATTACTTTTTAGAACAGCTAAGAGGAACAGGCTCAGAAAAGGGAAAGATAATGCACACCGACATTAATAGATGGTGAGAAATATGTAGCCTGGGTTGCCCTTTCTAGGCAGAAATATCAAAATGGGAAGGCAGATCAGTGCTGTGTTATAACATGGTCAAAGATTATTGGCAAATGCAGTTTGTGATCTGCATGAGGCATATTGGGCAGAAGAATTTCATTTTTGGCTCATGAAAGTGGCAGGAATTGGTCCTCTGACCTGAAGGTAGACAATAATCTCACAACATTCTAGCTCTAACAAAAGATAAAAAATATTTTAAAAAAAAAACAATACTACTTCAAGGAGGAGTTGCACTTTTGGTGACCAAAAGGGGTATTAATGCACCAACCCACTCCATCTCATTTTCAAACAATGTCAGTTTCATTTTTCATATTCCCAAACTCTTCAGCCCCAGTGCAATAGCCACCATTTATGTGCAGAAAACAGCATGGAAAAAAATCAATCCATGATTAAAAAAAATACTAGAGCATAGAAATCATGATTGAATTTCCAGTGCCATCCATCCATCGCAATGGAGAAAAACATTTGCTCTCTCTCTAATGAAATGGCTTGCAGCAGCAAAATAACGCTAACAGTGAGTATATGCATCATATTCTTTCTGCGTTCAGAATGTTGGTAGTGCAATTAGTTGTTGCAGCATTCGTCCATTGTGTAGTTCAAACTCCCACAACAATTGCATTCATGATTCTGATTCACCAGAATCAGCCGCTCGAGAGATTGCATTTTTCTTTGGTCATAATTTATCAAGTATAATGTGTCTTGTAGTTTGATTTCCTGGTACTTGTTTTGGAGTTTATATGTATGTGTGTGCACGTACGCATTCCAAACCTTTTGATAAATGAAATTCCTTAATGTGTTACAAATCTAAATATTAATATTGTTAATATTGAAACAGATTTTATTACATCTGGAAAATGACTAAAGGATTGACTGGACCTTTGTAAGCCAAATGTGTCAAAAATAGATTCAATATGAGGTCTCAAAGTAGACCTGGTGCCTCAAATAAATTATACAACATAGAGGATTTATATTATATTTAGATATTACAAAACATGTTTTAGGACAATTTAATACATAGCTTTCATTTTTTATAGCATCTAATACACAATCTGTAAGTGGGCTTCTACCTAGAAGTGCAATCATTACATATCAATGTTTTTGTTTTTAGTTTTTCGTTTTTTGGAAAAATGCTGCATAGACTATTAATTCAATTAACAATAATGAGCTCTCTTCCATGCTTTGTGTTCCATCATATCCATAAATAGAAGAAATTTGGATACGCTTATAAACTGTTTGGTAATTCAGTTTTTGATTATGTTTAATAACCATCCTGGAATTACAAGGAAATCCTCATTAAGCCTTGAGTTTCATTCTGCCAGTATCTCTGTATGAGGCTTGTTAATTGTTCAGTTTCAATTTGAAAATTTAACTTGCTTATGTCCTGTATATGTGTCTCATAATAATGTACATAAATAGGTTCTAACTACATTCACTTAACTACATTATGAGAGGCCATATTTCAAGGGTTTTAGAATGAAATTAAAGATTGAGGATTTTGAAGTACTTAAGCTATTGATTTTTGTATATAGTAGTCTAGGACTGAGAATAAGCTTTTTGAGGGTTCAACTCATTAACTGCAGCTCACACATTTATGGGTTACAATTAATAGTATTGAAGTTCACTTGCATTGATGATTGTTAGAAGCCAATATGGTGGTAGCTTAACTAGTAACTGATTTATTTATCAACCAATAAATTATAAGTTCAAGAAAAATGTGTGACATTGTTATACCAATGCTAAAATCAGGTGGGTATATGCTTGGTAATGACACAATTTAATTATATTCCAAGGTAGTTGGAAATCTTTCAAATTCTGAACTTCACATTGGGACTTCATATTACTGATATGCTTCTCCTGCTTTGGGATGGTCATAACGCTCTAAAGTTACCATGCATGCTGTTTTTTTTTTTTAATTCCTCCTAAACAACCTAGCATTTTCTGGTTGCACTATCAATGTTCTGACAGAAGGAAGAATATAATATGTTTACTCACTGTTAGCATTATTTTGCTGCTGCAAACCGTTTCATCAGAGAGAGAGAGAGAGGGTTTTTCTCCAGTGCGATGGATGGATGGCACTGGAAATGCAATCACGGTTTCTATGCTCTGCTATTTTTTAAAAATCATGGTTTGATTTTTTTTTTTACATGCTGTCTGCCACAAGTAAATGCTGACTACTGCAGTGGGGCGCAAAGTTTGGAAATATAAAAAATGAAACTAACGTTGGTTGAAAATGAGATGGAGTAGGTCAATGCATTAATAACCCTTTTTGGCACCAAAAGGCCAACTTGCTTCAAGGATAGCTGCCCTTGCCTGACATAAGCAGAACCAGCTGCTAGGAGAACCACAAAATGCCATAAAATAAACAAAATCCTGGGTATCTTCTGAGTTTTTCAATAGCTTCTAAATGGCAGTATTCATACAGTTTTCAATTCCAACTTCCTCCAAATTATAAGCTAATAAAAGGCAGGATAAAAACCTGTAACACCTATCCGGTCACACTGGAAAGCAATAAGAGCTACTCGGGATAGCCACATCGTAGGGAAATATACTTGCTAGCCTTTGGATGACAATGCACAACATTATTGTCATTCAGAGTCTGCAACTGTATTTGTGACGTGTTCACAGCCTAGCGGTTGATGTACTGCAGCTTCAACAAATGACCCTCTCATAAAAATTCCCAATCAAAGAAACAAGTTGTCAGCCCTTCGTGAAGACCATTATTATGAAATCCTTGAAGGAAAGTTAAGACATCAAATAGCGTAATATTGATGTTTACTTTAAGCAGCAGAAGAGGAAAATGATCCCATGAATAATTTTGAACAGAGCTTTTTTTAATTATTATTTTTATTTTACTTTACATTTCATTGTAGGTATAAAATGTACATTTCCCAAACCAACCCCGAACCAACCCCCATCCTCCTAAAATCCAAAAGAAGCAATAAAGAAAAGGCCAAAAAGATCAGTTAACAGGTATTTTGCATATCAAAAACATCAATTCAAACATGGTATCAAAATGTACCAGTCAATTTAGCAGGTTAATAGGACTATCAGAAAAGTGAAAGTGAATTTTGAATCGATGATAAGGAAAAAAACTAATGCAGTAATAGCAAATAAAAACTGTATAAGGATTTTGTGAAAAAATTATCAAGGCCAAAAACATCTTTAAAACAGTAAGCCGCAAATCTTGAATTCCACATTCTGAGTAAGAAGGCATACTGACTGAAATTACTAGAAATGAAATGGCAAAATATCACAACATACATTTAAGAAAATGGCAAAGAAGATCTTGCTTACCACAATATGTGGCCTCTTAGCTAATGCTATAGCTTGTGCCATCATATCAACACCACCAACCACCTGCAATTGACAAATGGTAACCATAATGTTAAATTAACATACTAATCCACTTAGTTTCAAATTTACAAGTCCTTCCTCTTTTCCTTGAACTTGTTCTCATGGGGTTACCTAACTAGTGTAATTTCCCAACCCAATAGTGCTTTAACATATATTTAATATTATCCCATGATTTCTTAATAGACATATCCAATGTAACAATAAGCGATTACAACCCACTCTACAGATATATATCCATAAAAAAAGTTAACTAATATAGACATACTAAGATGTCAAAGATACACACTGAGGCAAGCTGAGAAGGTGGCCTTAGAATTCACACAACTTTGTTATATCATCCAATATGCATGATGTAAATGGACCAACAGTTTGTTAGTTCATACAACAGTCATGCGAGTTTTCATAAAGGAAACCTAAATGCCTCCATTTAGTCCTCCCGGTGATCTGGTCATTCCTCAAGGAACTGTAGAACAGCACTATTTATTTGTTTATGTTTCAGCATGAGAACAAAATCTTTGCATAAGTGTTACACATTACATAAAAACGACATACATAAATTGAATTTCATATGTTCTAAAACTGCAAATGATTCAATTCTAATCCCAGGAAAAAAAGGATATAGTGCGTAGTGAAATTTAAAACATTCTTCTATCTAACAGCCTGAAGCCACTGTAGTAAGTTGGAAAAATGAATTTAGATCATCCTCACTCTTTCCTTTTTTTTCTCTGACATGACTCTGTAAAAGAACATTTGAGGAAGATATAGTATTCATACTCCCTATCTCCCACTTCAACATCAGTTTCATCTCTAAGGTTGATATCATCCTTGATCTCTCATAAAACTTCTAAATGAATCAATTTCTCGCAATGAACAAGTTGCTTCAGTAAATACATATTCATAAACATAACTATGGAAGTTAAATTTCATCAAGCGTCACAAGGCTACTCTGTTACTTTATCGTGAATTCGTGATATAGTTTGGCATCAGTACACTTAATCCATCCATTGGAGATAACAGTCTTCATCAAATGCATATTATTCAAAGAATGAATCAGATCACATATTTACTTTGATGCATGTTGCACCTAAATGTTAAACAATATCCTTGAAGAAATAGTTGTAGTTAAAGGGGGTGTGATAGCATATTCATGTATTTTCCTTTTTTTATGCCACTGTAATGCGGAAACGAAAACTTAAGAACACAATAAGAGCAGAAGAACTTTACTACCGAAACATAAAAACTTGGAAAATAACACATAACAAGTGATATTTACTCTTGGATGTTTTTATTTCCCCTCAATTGTATGTGTGATTTAACAACTCAGGATAGCCAGTAAACATGTGAAAGCAGTGAAATAAACAGAAAAAATGCTCCCAGGAAACCATATATGTATTCGAGATTGTACAAAAGGTCTAAATGAAGCAGCAAGCATAATTTACCACGGCACATTTCACACCGATGCCAGATCCCAAGCCTTCACATTGCTCTGCAATCTGAATTGCCAATTCCCTGAAACAAAAGCAACAGAACTTTAACACAAACGAAATCATGGAGGCCTGGACGATCGGTCACAAATAAACATTCCAAATTAAACAATCACCGGGTTGGTGAAAGAATACAGGCAAACAAGGGCTGTGGATTGTTCAGCAGCGCCTGCAAAATAGGAAGAGCAAAAGCAGCCGTCTTTCCAGAGCCAGTCTGGGCCAATCCAATCAAATCTCTCCCTGTAACCACACCACAACATCCAAGCAATCAAACAGAAAGAGTCATAAAAAATAAAACAACAATCGGGAAACCAGGAATCGTTCAGTGCGTTAAAAAAAAATTTCTTTTTTAGTTTTTTTTAGCAAAGGAACCTTGCAGTGCTAGAGGAATTGATTGAACTTGGATCGAAGTAGGATGCCTCCATCCTAGAGCTTGGCATGATTCCACCAACTCATTGCAAACGCCCAAACTCGAAAATGTGTGACTTTTTTCATCATCGCCGCTGTCCTCCGCCATAGTTAAAGACGCTGATTCTTCGTTGCAAATTTATTATCGTTCGCTCGCTTCTCGCCCTCCGTCTGTTCACTGTGATTTTGCCACTGCCGAGAATGTTTTCAGCAAAGGTTGAGTGAATGNCCAAATAACATCGAGGGTTTAGCCCTAGGTTCGTTACCTACCTCCCCTTACAGGTACCACCCCCACTTTCCTTCTTAGGGGAAAAAAAAAAATTATAGCTTTATATTTCTGTCATCTATAAAAAAAACTTAATCGCTTTATATTTTTCCATTTCAAAGTTCCATCGTCCTTTCTCTGAGGGTTCAGCTTCGGCTTCAAAATCTAATCAACTCTGAAAAATTCCGACCTTTACATTGGTCGGGGAGCGGCTAAAATGACTAGGTTGCGGAAGCAGCTCTGAAACCCTTCTCACAAACCATTCACTCAACCTTTGCTGAAAACATTCTCGGCAGTGGCAAAATCACAGTGAACAGACGGAGGGCGAGAAGCGAGCGAAGGATAATAAATTTGCAACGAAGAATCAGCGTCTTTAACTATGGCGGAGGACAGCGGCGATGATGAAAAAAGTCACACATTTTCGAGTTTGGGCGTTTGCAATGAGTTGGTGGAATCATGCCAAGCTCTAGGATGGAGGCATCCTACTTCGATCCAAGTTCAATCAATTCCTCTAGCACTGCAAGGTTCCTTTGCTAAAAAAAACTAAAAAAGAAATTTTTTTTTAACGCACTGAACGATTCCTGGTTTCCCGATTGTTGTTTTATTTTTTATGACTCTTTCTGTTTGATTGCTTGGATGTTGTGGTGTGGTTACAGGGAGAGATTTGATTGGATTGGCTCAGACTGGCTCTGGAAAGACGGCTGCTTTTGCTCTTCCTATTTTGCAGGCGCTGCTGAACAATCCACAGCCCTTGTTTGCCTGTATTCTTTCACCAACCCGGTGATTGTTGAATTTGGAATGTTTATTTGTGACCGATCGTCCAGGCCTCCATGATTTCGTTTGTGTTAAAGTTCTGTTGCTTTTGTTTCAGGGAATTGGCAATTCAGATTGCAGAGCAATGTGAAGGCTTGGGATCTGGCATTGGTGTGAAATGTGCCGTGGTAAATTATGCTTGCTGCTTCATTTAGACCTTTTGTACAATCTCGAATACATATATGGTTTCCTGGGAGCATTTTTTCTGTTCATTTCACTGCTTTCACATGTTTACTGGCTATCCTGAGTTGTTAAATCACACATACAATTGAGGGGAAATAAAAACATCCAAGAGTAAATATCACTTGTTATGTGTTATTTTCCAAGTTTCTATGTTTCGGTAGTAAAGTTCTTCTGCTCTTATTGTGTTCTTAAGTTTTCGTTTCCGCATTACAGTGGCATAAAAAAAGGAAAATACATGAACATGCTATCACACCCCCTTTAACTACAACTATTTCTTCAAGGATATTGTTTAACATTTAGGTGCAACATGCATCAAAGTAAATATGTGATCTGATTCATTCTTTGAATAATATGCATTTGATGAAGACTGTTATCTCCAATGGATGGATTAAGTGTACTGATGCCAAACTATATCACGAATTCACGATAAAGTAACAGAGTAGCCTTGTGACGCTTGATGAAATTTAACTTCCATAGTTATGTTTATGAATATGTATTTACTGAAGCAACTTGTTCATTGCGAGAAATTGATTCATTTAGAAGTTTTATGAGAGATCAAGGATGATATCAACCTTAGAGATGAAACTGATGTTGAAGTGGGAGATAGGGAGTATGAATACTATATCTTCCTCAAATGTTCTTTTACAGAGTCATGTCAGAGAAAAAAAAGGAAAGAGTGAGGATGATCTAAATTCATTTTTCCAACTTACTACAGTGGCTTCAGGCTGTTAGATAGAAGAATGTTTTAAATTTCACTACGCACTATATCCTTTTTTTCCTGGGATTAGAATTGAATCATTTGCAGTTTTAGAACATATGAAATTCAATTTATGTATGTCGTTTTTATGTAATGTGTAACACTTATGCAAAGATTTTGTTCTCATGCTGAAACATAAACAAATAAATA
>MNCI01021389.1:745464-812516 GCA_015680685.1 Gnetum montanum
TGAGAAGAGACATTTCACCATATGAAGATACTTGGAGCCAAAACCTAGTTTTGACATAGTTTGAAGGATAAAGTCCCACTAAATGTTGTCGTAGGCCTTGGCATAGTCCAATTTCATCAAAAGGATGTCTTGGCCATCATCCTCAGACCACTGCAAACCTTCCCAAGCAGCCACAACATTATCTAAGATATAACACCCTGGGACAAATCTGGTTTGTTGAGGGGATATAATTTTATGAAGGAATTTTTTCAAATGTAAGGCTAAGCATTTGGCCCAAATTTTGTATACCACATTAAGAAGAGTAATGGGTCGCCAATTAGCTATACTAGTAGGGTCTCCTGATTTGGGATGGAGGTGAATAATCCCAAGATTTAAATTTGGTCCAAGAGAACCAAGATGGATAGCCTCTTTAATTACTTGGAAAAGGTCATGGCCAACAAGATTCCAATGCCTCTGAAAAAACTCAATAAGGAAACCATCATATCCAGGAGCTTTCCCAGAGCTGAGTTTGAAACAAGCGTGTTGAAGCTCTTCTTGAGTGATATTAGCATCAAGGGTGTGAGACATGGATAAGTCAACTAACCTAGGATAGTTACGCGTAGTGGTCTCAAATGATGAAAGATTCATTGGGGAAGCTATAAACAAGGCTTCAAAGTGCTCCTTAAGGTAAGAGAGTATACTATCATGATCAGTGATAATAACACCATCCCTAGAGAGAGTATCTGGGGATGGAATGGAAGGAGAGCTGTTAAGATATTTAAAAAATTCCTTACATTGCTCATCTTGAATCTTCAACCAAGTAAGTCTACTTTTGATTAAGGCACTGTGGGCCTTGTGGACTTCCCAATATTGGAAAGTGGAGCGAACTTTAGCAAGTTCTTCATGAATGTGGGTATTAAAGGGTTCTATGGATAACCTTTCCGTAAGATTATTAATAGTTGAACAAATGTTGTTGTACTCTTGTCTAGAACGAGAGGCCACTTCCTTGCCGAACTTCCGAGCAAAGTTCCTCACCCTACTAGTGGTTCGCAGCCACCATTGGATCCAACCCACCTGACCTATGGGCCTAGGTTTGACATTCCAAAGATTAGAAAGAAGTTGTTGAGATGAAGGAGAAGAGAATAAATTAGAGTGTAGGCGAAAGAGGTGGAGTCTGGTCCTATGAGAAGTACCAGAGATTTGCATGGAAATGACGATGGGATAATGGTCAGATAACGTAGCATGTTGGTGAACCGTAGTGGTGGAGATTGCCTGCCAAAAGGATAGTGTGGAGAAGTAAAATCGATCTAGCCGACTATATATTCGAGCCTGACCCAGACGAAGGTTACTCCAAGTAAATCTATGGAGAGGTCTGCTTGAGTTATCCTTGACTCCATCAAGGAGATAAAATTGTTTTTTAAAGTCAGACCAAGGTTGAAATTCATGAGGAGGAAGTCGAAAAGGGACTCCCCCAAGTTTATCGTGAGGGAATTCAATCATATTAAAATCTCCGCCAAAAATCCAAGGAACGGAAGGAAGAGAATAGGTTAGTTCCTGCCATAAGTTAGCCCGTTCCATGGAGTCATTTGGAGCATAAATAGAGCAAACCCCAAAGGGTCCATGGGAGGAGGAAAAGATAGCCCAAGAAACTCTTTGGCTTGAATCGGAACCAGAATGGATGAGTTTGTCTTTCCAATGGGCTGAAATGAGAATAGCTGCTCCACCTTTTCCATACACGTGGGAGGTAGCTATGACTGAGGAGTGGGGAAGAAACCTATGAGCTGAAAACTCTAAGTCAGAAGCTGAAATTTTAATTTCCTGAAGAAGGATGAAATCAAAGGTGGTATTCAGACTAGAGAGAAAATTGCTAGCCCTTTTACCTCGAAGCCTATCTGTAAGGCCATGAACATTCCAAGATACTAAATTCATGAGGAGGTAGAAGATGCGGGTAGGGAAAGAACTTCAGAGGATTTGAGGGTTGATGTGTCCACTTCCATTATGTTGGAGAGGACAACAAAGGGGTCGTTTGTAATAACTGGAACTATAGAAGAGGCTATATGGGAGGGAGATAATGGTGGGTCAGAAAAGGAGGATGGTTTAGCTCTTTTCCTGCCCCCATCATTCCCTCCCTCAGTGGTTGAAATAGAGTCCTTGAAAGATTTAGACTGGGTGACTTTAGCTTGCGAAGTGATCTTTATAGAGGAGCTAGAATGAGGGACTTGTGTGGTAGAGGATTTAGGTTTGGAGAGAAAACTAGAGGTCTTGTGGGGAGTGGCTGCAAATTTAAATGTTTTCGGTAGGACTTGAGTTTCATCTATAGGGGAAGAATGATTTTGTGAAGGGTTGTTTGCATTTTTCTTCCTAGCTAAGGAAGGGCAGGCCGAGATGTGGTGATCAGCTCGATGACAATAGCTACAGGAGTTTGGAAGGTAAAAATAATCAACTTTTTGTGTGAACAGTTTTCCTCTAGCCACTAATGTGAGAGAGGTTTTCTTGTGAGAGATGTCTAGTTCTATACAGTAGCGACGAAACTGAATTCCATTAACCTCTACTCCGTGATCAGAGATAATGTGACCTAGGGTACTGACAATGTCTCTCTCAAAGGTGGAAAAAATAAGTGGAAGATTAGGTAACTCCACATAACAGGGGATAGTTTTATAGGCTGGGTCAGTGACATCGAAGTCAAATTTCCATGGACGAACGACTAGGGTGGCATTTCTTGCTGGGAAAAAATAGGTTGAAAGGGCTTTCTTGACATGAGAAGCATCAGAGAGTTCTACAAGCACAAAGTTTCGGGCATAATATCGGGCATAGGAAACGGTTATGCCGTGAGGTTGTAGAATAGATTTGATGTACAAATTGAGATTTACTGATCGGGGAATAAAACCCATAATTTGAATAAAAATGAACCAAGATGAAAATTCTTCAGCGACATTATCAAAAAGATCGTCCGAAATAAGAAAATCAATATGAGTGGAGTTGGGGGGACTTCCTTGCTGAGAAGAACCAGACGGGCCTTGAGATTCATCCATGACTGCACTGTAGCAAAGATCTTCTCTGCCAACAGCGTAGCCCTACATAGCACTCCTGGATCGGAAGCACCGGTGAACCCGTTGACGCCAAACCACCTCTGAACCCGTTGATGCCCACCGTTGGTGTTGTCGGTCTGCAGTCTGCCGTGCCTGCCACCGCGACCTGGTTAAGGACAGCCGCAGCTAGTACCATGCGCCCAGCAACACGCCGTACGCCTGGTTTACCCAAGAGAAAAATCGCAAGTGCACACGCGCCGCACAGTCTGCGTAGCAAAAGATGCACCACAACGATGCAGACTGTCTGTTCACTGCTGACGTGCCACTACACGCATCGTGCTGACCACCATGTGCAGCGCGCAGAAGGAGCAGGGAGGAGAGAAAACCCTAGGATTGGAGAAAAGGAAAAGTCCGTTTGTTCCGAAACTTAAACCCTCGGTGTTATTTGATTCAATTACTTGGTTTAAGAGGTGTCATTGGGAATAAATATTAAGATAAAAATATTTGATTCAATTACATATAGTTGGGAATAAATGTTAAGAGCTTAATTACATATAGTTGCAACTAACAATGTAGTGTTCAATTAGTGGTACAGGTCTTGGCTTGTGTTCAATTAGTGGAATGCGTCTTAGCTTGGTAACCATAGATCCCAGGTTCAACTCTACTAGGTAGCACTAAGTTATTACTTTCTATAAATCTTCAAGCTTACTTATGTTTTACTTATTTTGGGTTCCAAGGGCCCCCACCCCCACATAGTTGTAGCTGCTTATAGTGTTTCTCCTTGCATGAGAAATACCTTCTTGAGTAAGGTTCTATTGCTTTTTTCAGCCACCTCTGACTTTGTTTTGCATGTTTTAGGTAGATTGATGGCTTCTCTTTTTCTTCTTATGGAACTTGCAAAGCATACTCTTTTCTAAACTTAGAAGTTTCTATTGTTGTTAGGTGTAATAATTTTTTATCACCTAATGATTCAGAATACTTTGAAAGTTCCTTGTCTTCCTAAAATTAAGTATTTCATGTGGTATCTTCTTTAGAAAGGTCTTCCTATAGGATAAAATGTCATGTATTTAGATGTGCCAGAACCTAAATGTATGATATGTGATGAGCAATGGAGGTAATCCCACCACTCTACCATACAAGTCACAAGTGTTTGCAAGCAACCAAATCGTAATCCATGGATGAGGCAATGTAATTATGCTAGTAGTTGATGTTAAGCTCATGATTGTTGTCTTCCCATTTCAAGTTAGTAAAATCTTCGCGTATGATTTAACTATCCATGAGGCATATGATAGATGATGTTGAAGGGCTCTTAATGCTCCTAGTGATACTAATAATGGAAGTGAATATTAAATCCTAAGTCTAAGTAATAATGGGAATAGACATCCTAAGTGAAATTAAAGTCTAAGTTTAAGTAATATCCTAACCTAATAGCGATAGACATCCCTTCTTGGTTTACTGGCCACGTCTTGGACTCATGTAGTTATCATTGGAATTACCAAGTGGGATTACTACTAAGCAAATCAAGCAATACCACTACTGGGTTACCAAATAACTACACTTAACGCTTGAAATCAATCGTACCCATTACGCTCATTAATAACATGTAAAAGGAAAGTACTTGAAATGTAAATGATTAACTAGGAAAGCAAGTAAATTAGTCTAAGTAAAACATAAAGAAAACTAAGAAATGTTGTAATGATGAGAAACAGCTTCAATCTTTATTACTACACATAAACTATGTCCAAGTACAATTTACTCGAATAAAGATGTCAATCAACTAGTTAACACCACATTATGGGCATTCACTCAATTATGAAAACTATGAAAATAGATTGCAAGAATCTGGCTAAGGGTTGTAATCAAAAGTTGTTGTTTGTATACCCAAGTGTTGGTATTTATAGGGTTGCATAGATCCCCAGACATCGCATCAACAATGACCTAAGATGAGATACGATATCATATCAATACAAAAATTGGTTATATCATACCCTCACGACTAATTGGAAACTCATCCTCAAGTTAAAATAAAATGAGGATAGAGTCCCTTACAAATTTGAGAGGTAGACTTGACTTAACGTGACTTGACTATTTACATGACTCTAAATGTTGCATTAGTGTTTTTACAAACTAACATAGTTGACAATTGTCAAAACAAGACAAAACAAAATAGAATAAAAACTAAAGTAGCACGATGTAGCCTTAGGTTCTTGGTGGTGGAGGCTCTTCCATCGATTTCTTCCCTTTGTCATCAAGCTTCTAAAATTGATATTTGTTGAGAAGCGCTTGAAGCTTCTCTTCTTCCGTCCTTAGGTCATGTATCATCCATGCTAATTGTGCAATGTCTAATAGAGTTGGTACATTCCATGGGCATGGCAATTGCGGAAACATTTTATTTAATTTCATGTATCATGCTGCAAACTATCACCATTCTTCCTCAAAAGCTCTAGCTACCTTTCTTAGTTATTGGTAGTTAGACATTCTACATGCCAAGTTCACTGCTACGTCCTTCTGCCCTTGGTAGCTAGCTTTTATAATTTTGAGCTCAAAGTTTGCCACATGCAATTTTTGTAATGCATCTTTTCTAGCAACAAACTCTTTATCATACATTGCATACACTACTGCTACCTATTACTCTTTATCATTTTGAGGCAAAGTTAGCATATCGAAGATTTGCTAACCCTGTGTATTTTATCAGGTCTTTGTTTTTAATGTTGGCTTGATGGACATGGGCTAAACTATCTAAGATGGGTTGCCAATTTAGAGTCTAAGTAGTTATGGAATTCTTCTTGGCCTTTGCCATCTAGATCTTTTTCTCATTTATTTTCTTATAAATGCCCGCTTGGTCCCTGAAATGCTCTTTGAGCTTCTCATGTCTCTTGGCCTCATTTTTCCATGCACTTATCTCAATAGTTGATTTTTGTCTTATAGTGCATACTTCCTTCATTAAGAGTCCCCTATTTTCATGGACAAATTTTCTCATATCCTCGTTGACTCTAATTAATTGTTCTTGTAACCAATGAATACTTTTCTCGAGAACATTTGTTTACTTTTCTACATTTATCAACCTTGTGTTATCAGTAGTGAGCTTCTTGTTTTCCTCTTCCAAGGCTATGAGAACTTTAGCATGTGCATATGTTTGTGCTTCAGTAACTGAGGCATTCCACATTGCCTTCTCTCTTTCCATTTCTACATGTATATTGTGTGCAATCAACTGCCTCACCTAATTAGTTCTAAATTGTTCAAGCTGGTCTAGGATAACAAATCATGTAGGATCTCTTACTTCTGCTCTCAGGGTTGCTAATTCATTCTGTAATCTTTGCATCTTGTTCTTAGCATGTTTTGACATCTTTTCAACCATCAACAACTTTCCTTTTCTGGCAATCAAGCTAGACTACACTTCAGTAATATCATCAGGGATATCATATGGATTTTACATGACTTGGCCAATCTATAGCAATCTGTCCAAGACATCTTCATGTTCAATAGAAGTCATTAAGGTACTAGCTAGCATTTAATCATCCTTAGCTCCAAATATATCAGCTAGTGGCACAACAAGAACATTGAATGACTCCTTGATATGATCGGTAATTACTTATGTTGCTCCCGTTGCATCTTAACCACGACAGTGGCACCTTTACCAGTTTCTAGCATGACTTGGAAGGATGCAACGTTTCTTGAAATTTGTTGTGCCCAATCTTTCTCTCCTCACACTTGTAATGACACCTACCCACTCATAGGATCTATTGAAACTATGGACCTTGCCGAGCTTTCTTTAACTCAATAGAGATTGGAGCCCTCTCTTAGTCCCCAGCTAATTGTATGTACAATTTGACACATATGGCTCATTGACAGTCAGTAGTCTTGTGGAGGCGATGAAGCTTAGTGTTCTAGTATGTCTCTAGTAGGTGCTTGACTATTGGGTCCTACTTGTTGCTATTTCTCAGTAGTTGGAATACTACTGATAGGGGTTGAACCTAATGCTCCCTCAATGCTTGTTGGCGTCTCCAGCTGATCTTTCTTCAGCGACACTGGTTTGGACATCTCTACATAGGAGGCATTCTAGGCTTTCCTTGGAACATTGTTAGTGTACCCTAGAATCCCTGCTTATTTACATAGCTTCCTTATTAGGCAAGGGAATGGCAATGTTGGTTTTCCTACCTTCTTCTCCTCGAACCATCTCTAAATCACAACAAAAATTAGATGTGAGATGTTGGCATTAAATTTGCCCATCAATATCGCACTCCCTCTAGCTACATAAGCAGAGATTGTGTTGAACCTTTTAGTTGGGAACAACTAGTAAGTCCCAATCTTAAAATAAATCTTTTCTTTGGTAGTCATTTCACTATAATCTTTGTCTTTTTTGTTGTAGGTCCTTTATAGCAATAATTCCTTAGCATCTATATATGACCTTGTGAAGATTTGTGCCACATTAGCTCCTTCATTTAGAATATTCAAGGCCTTAGCAATTAACTCGATAGAGTATGAAACAGAGACTCCTTCTATCTTCACTATTGCATCATCCTGTTTGTTCTACCATAGCCGATATACCTCTCCTAGGTACCATTCTGCATTGCTAAATAGTGTTGGCCATAGTGGAGAGGACTAGAGTTGCATTTTATGGAGCAAACTCCATGAATGGACAAAAGTTTAATTCCATGATGACTGTGGACATGATGGACTTCTCTTGAATGACTTGTAGATAATTTGTAGACAACATGAGATGTTGTCCTTGCTCAAGTGCTGGCAATGCTTTCGCTTCTACTTGTATTGATTGTTTGATGGTGGGAGTTTGTTGATGAATGTTAAATGATTAAACCTCCTACTCAACATGTTTAGCTTGTAGGTTTTGTTCTCTCAGTTGGCCTCTTCCACGACGTCTTAGTCTTTTGCTACCTGGCTATAAAGGTCCTTCAGCTATTGGTCTCTTTAGGGCCATCTACAATCATTAAGAGTTTAGGATTATCAAAGTGTTCAAATTGGTTCTTAATGGTTCATGATCCTTCTCATATTCTTGGTTTGATTAAGTTCTTATCTTATCATGATTACAAAGTTAGAAAAATTTCAAAAACAAACCCCTAAGTGTTATATTTCTAATTATCATGACCTTCCACAGTTATTGTTTTCTTATTTATTATGTTCTTATATGGTCAATATGGTTAGTTAGAGGATTACTTAAGTCCTTTGGCTCAGATTTGGTTAGTTAGTTATAATATTCTTATTATTCTCTTATACTTACCCTTTATAGTATCCTTTGGGATGTTAGGACACTTTGGCTCAAATATCCAAATGTGTGCATAATAGACCCTCCTACAGCTAAGTTGAACACTCTAGGATCAATAGGGATTGATAATTTTTCAAATTGAAGTTGCGATGAGAAAGCTATGGCATTAGGAAGTTTGCTTGTCATAGCTTAGAAAAACAACAAAAACTCCTCTTACTTTGAAATGCTAGAATGAAAAATTTTCTAACTCCCACACATATATATACTATTTTTATGGGTGTGGCATTGTAGATGGGACATCATAGCTATGACATTGTAGGTCATATGACATCACCCTTGAAAATTTTCAAATTTTTGTTGGAAAATGAGTCACTTGGATGATTTGGAAGACATAGAGACTATCTAAAGGATCATGGATCAAAGATGAAGTTTGAAATTCAAAATTTCAGTATTCAAAATTCATAAGTAAGGAATCTCGAGCAACGAAAGCTTATTGGATGTATATGAGATGAATTGAAGATTTTTTAATATATGGATTGATTATAAAACTTTGTGGGAAGTGTTCTTTGAGTATTAACATGTTTCGAAGGCACAAGATGATGTGGAATTGCTCATCAAGTATGAGATACAAAAATTATATAAGTGGGTCTTCCCCAAAGTAGGCTTTAGCCCTTAGTTCCCTTGTATAACCACTCATAAAAGTGTTTGTATGTATTCAAGGAGTTGAATGTAAGACATACCTGTCTAGCAAAACAAACATGTTAATATCACTAGATTGGGAAAATAACACTATATTACACAAAACCATAAAATTATGATTAAATATACTAGTGAGATGAAATGGAATGTAGAAGGGATTATAGAAATTAGGGTGTGAGGTGTCTTACCATAGGCATAATGAATCCTTGTGTGTGATGCATAGTTAAAGTAATCATTAGCCTTTCTGTCCGAGATTTAAACCAAGTCCATACCACTTTCCAGTGACATCACATTATATCATCCCTATGACTAACAACCACAAGACTACCATTGTTGCAAGGAGTATTACCACTTGGCAATGTGGTTCAAGGAAGGAGTTTATTAATAGCACACTTTTTATTTTGAGATTTTTGATAAGCCACCTACCTTCAAGCATGGGTAACATGCCTTTCCAGTGGAACCCCTAGAAATTTTATTCTATGTTTTTTATTTATTTTTATCTTACTATGTCAACCTTACCAAAGGACTACATTCAAGTATGGATAACATGTCTTTTCAGTAACATGTTACTCTTACTTCCATTTTTGTCATTTCAACTCAAGAAAATAATACACCCTTAACAACAAGGTAAAACTCATAGCATTAGTCCAAGAGAATCCACAAGTCCCCTTGATGTCACACCCTTTTCATTCTCACTTGGTTCTTTACTCTTCTATCCAAGCATAATGATCATGAGTTTATTTTTAGTTTTATCATGAAAAGAATATCACTATGACTATGGTAAGAAACTCTTATTATTGAAAATGAGTGGATAAATGACATGGTTTTGCTGTATATGTATTCAGTTCTTTATGATTTAATAATATAGGGTAATCTTCACCTTATTGGAACTACATCTTGCTTTGTTCCTTGCACTTTATTGGAAAAAATCAACAAAAATATGTACAAAACTAGTGAAAATCATAGAAAAATGGTGAAATAGAGGAAAAATTTGAAAAATATTAAAGAATAGTAAATGATTAAGAAATGAAAAAGCAAAAAAGAATATAAAGATATCAAAGAATGTAAAAAAGTACAAAGAAAAAGAAAATGTATAATAAAGAATTATAAACCTCAAAAATTAGAAAAAAAAGTTGAAAAACACTTATTAATTCCTATGTCATGAATGGCTATTTCCTCCATGATTGAACTAATGGGCAAGCATTTGGAAAATGGATCTTGAATCCCCTGGATCATACACTCTATGTTTCATATTTATCATCCTTAGTGATTTGGATTCTCATTTATTATCCCATGTGACATTAATGATCATTGAATTCTGATCTTTTGAGGACATATATCCTATTGGACTTAATGATCTTTTCATTTCAAAAGGTCTAGGCATACTTTTGTATTTATTCTCAAATTCAAATTTTAAGCCCTCATTCCCATTATCTACTAGTGTATGATTATGGTTTAGGATTTCCTTTTGTGAGTTCTTAATTTGGATCATTTTGTTAGAGTAGGAGTTAATAATTGGATCAAATGTTTTAATGCATGTTTTAGACAATTTCATGTTCTCAATTTTTAGCCACAGGGTGTCTTGTGGTTTAGTGGCTCTTATTTCTATTTTTTCACACACTTGTTTCTCAAATCTGTCATGGGCTAGTGTAAGGATTGTGTTGACATTATGAAGTTTTAGTTCACAACTACACCCTTCATATCATCAGTAATGCATGGAACTCTTTGCATATGTATGGATCCTTGCTCATCTTCCTTAGAAATTTCCACAGATAAATCTCACATTCCTAACTTAGCATCAATTATGCTAAGCCATGCTCTCCCCATAATGATAGGAAATTCCTTATTATCATTCTTCACATCTATCACAAGAAAATCTACTTAATAAGATTACCCATTGATAGTGGTAACCACATCTTCTATCTATCCCAAAGAAATGATGACAAATTGATATGCTAGCTCTAACCTTATGTTGCACTTCTTTAAGGGTAGTAGGTTCCATGCATTGTATGTTCCTTGATATTTCAAATTTACTCTAGAACTTAAGTCAAGTAGAGCCTTGCATGGTGAATTTCCAACAATTTGCAGATAAATCAGAGGAATTCCTAGGTCAATTCTTTTTTTAGGGAGTGGTCTTACCTTAATCCAATCTAATACTATTTCAACTAACATGATAGTTGTAAGTTCTTGATTCAGTTGTTGTGGAAGCACAATGTTTGTAGGAGGATCTATCATATAAGGAACATCATTTAATAAAGTCCTAACTCTACCAACTCTTTTCGAACTTGTCCTAAAGAAAGGATGTTTCTTAGATTTTCCTTTAGTATTGCTAGTATGATCCTCTATCTATATATTCACTGCCCTCATAGCACTTCTATATTGAGGTTGAGATGATAGTTCTCCTTGCATGACTAGTGGTGATCTTGGTGGTAAAGAATTAGAAGATTAGTTGGATGAATAAGCTACTAGTTGATGTACATAGAGATTGGGATCCATCCTTGGAGTGGTAGGTCTATAATACTCAGGTGGATAATAGTGAAAAGAAGTGTGAACTTAAGCATTCCATGGAGAGATTGAACATTGTACATAATATCCATAAGGATCTAGTTGCCTACATGGATATTGCTGCCTCAACGGTGGCATTGACCATGCAGAAGAGAATAGTATTTGTCCATTTTTGCATCAATGGATTCGTGTGTCCCTTGTTTCCATCCTTGGATTTGCTTTCTAACATTAGACATTCTTGAATAAGTTTGATATTTGTCATTAAAAAGTTTGAGCATGGTACTCCATCTTCTGATTGATCTTGGTTCCAATGATATGTACTAACTCTCTACCTCTTTAATAAGTGTCCTAGGAAATAACTTGAGCTTTTCCTAATTACTTTTAATATTTTGGAGGGCATAGGCATCATGGAATGCTTGAAGGTAGTGTTGTAGATTTGCATTGCATTTGCCTTCAAATTTAGGAATATTATTCATATTGAGTTGCTTGATGTGGTTGCTCCTGATATACCTAGTAGGAATACATATAGCTTCTTTGATATTGATCATACTTCGGGTGGCTAGTAGGGGTTCTTCATAATTATCAAGTTCATGAGCTTTATTATATTAGTAACCCCTCTGATGCTCATAACGCTCCATGTCCTCATGTCCATTTCTATCCCCTCATCACTCATAATCATTCTCCTCATCATTAGGACATCTTCTTCTATACTCCTCTCTATCATAATCTCTTCGTCTCTCTCTACCATGGTATCTTAAGCTACATTCCTTACTGCCAAACTCTACAAATGAATGCAAAGAGGAAGTTGAAGTAGTTGGAGAATAATGTCAACTAGTTCTCCTTCTATGAATTCATGATTCATACTCTTTTGGTTCTATAGAAGCTCTAGACCTTGAGCTCTCTTTTGGTTTGAAGTCTCTTATACTCCTTTGAAGGTCTTCTACCAGAGTTAACTTTAGCTTGGTGTCGACAAGATCTTCAATATGTATTGCCTGTGTGTGGGAGTGAGGTCCATGAGTTTGATAAAACTTTTTATTTTGGAGTAAAGAATCTTTTATTTCTTTGAGGACAACTATCTAAGGTACCTTCTTTCCTTTGTCACATTCATGTTAGGCTTTCATGATGGCATCCCTTCTTGCTTGAGCCTCCATTGAATGGTATGGCCTTGTCATGTTATTTGTGACTTGATAGCTCTCTTGTTCATGACTCAGGTTGGCCTTCATGAGGGCTACTTGAAACATCAATGGAGTGGAATGTTCTGGTGGTAGAACTATGTTGCCTTGCAAGTCTCTCCATCTAAGTTATTCATTCAGATGAAGAATGAATGTGAAATTAGGATAGTATGAATCAATTGATTCTTGTCTGCATTGGTGCACTTGAATCTTCTTCATCATGTGTTCTATCATGATTTCTTTGAGTTTCTTTGGCATGTGATATTGTGTGTTGAACCATATTGTGTGTTTAACACTTAATTATGTGTGTATTTATTAGAATTGATTAAGAATGTAAAGGATAGACTTTGTGAATTGATACAATGAACTTTATAAGATCAACTACTCAACATACATTGGCACATCCCTGGCAACGACATCAATGATGAGTGGTAGAGGTAATCCCAACACACTACCATACAAGTCAAAAGTGTTAGCAAGTGACTAGATTGTAATATGTTAATAAGGCAATGTAAGTATGCTAGTATTTGATGTTAAGCTCGTGATCATTGTCTTTCCACTTCAAGTTAGTGAAATCTTAGCATATGATTTAACTCTCAATGAGGCATATGATAGATGATGTTATAAGGTTCTTAATGCTCCTAGTGGTCCTCATAACAAAAGTGAATATTAAATCCTAAGTCTAAGTAATATTGGGAATGTAAATCTATTCTATCCTAATAGCAATAGGTATACATTTCTAGTTTATCGACCACATCTTGAACTCATATAGTTATCACTAGGATTACCAAGTGGGATTACCACTGTGTGAATGAAGCAATACCACTACTGGGTTACTAGATAACTACACTTAAGGCTCAAAACTAGTCATACCCATTATGCTTACTAATAACATGTAGAAGGAAAGTGCTTGAAATGTAAATGATTAACTAGGAAAGCAAGACAATTATTTTAAGTAAAACATAAAGAAAACTAGGGAATGCTGCAATGATGAAAAATAGCTTCAATCTTTATTGCCACACATAAACTATGTCCAAGTACAATTTACTCGAATAAAGATGTCAGTCAACTACTTAACACCACACTACAAGCATTCACTATATTACGAAAACTATGAAAACAAACTGCAAAAATCTAGCTAAGGGTTAGAATCAAAAGTTGTCATTTGTTTGTCCAAGTATTGGTATTTATAGGGTTGCATAGTTCCCAAGACATCGCATCAATGATGATGTAGGAGAGCTATGATATCACATCAGTATAAAAATTAGTTTTATTAATATGCAATTTAGCTAATGAGTTTTTTCATTCCTTTTATGCTTGTATTTTTGTCATGCATGCTTGGACTTGGACCTCTCTTATTAATGATTTCTTTCCTCATTAAAGAAAAAACCTCTTATTGGAGATGATCTTCCTCTTTCTAAGGAGTTTCTTTTTATCTAAAGGTTTTTGCATGTCTACATTTTACATACTATTCGAAAACATTGATGTGATATTTTTCACATGCAACCATCCATGATAAGTCCACTATGCTTCAAAAAATCAACATCATTCAACTTGTTATTTTTGAAGTCTTAAGTTAGCAACACTTAACTAAAGGTTAATAATTTTCTTTAGCTAATGGAACCTTGGACTAGTAGTGTTGTTAGAAACTTTGGTTAGCTTATGCTTAAGGCTTGGTGCTACTTTCTATTGTTTCTTATGTATCTTTATTTTACTATTTATAACTGTTAACAAGAAAGCCTTTAGTAAGAATTCTTCTAAACAAGGCCATAGCCTGATTCTTTTCCAATCCCAAAGGGAAGGTTTTTTAGAATTGGTTGTAAGAATGACAACCCATGAGGGAATCCCCAAAACAATTGGGGATTTCCTTTAATTTGTTGTTTTTAGAGATTTTTTATTATTAATAGGAAGTGTTAATGTACTCAATTTATTATTCTTAATATACTTTTATTTTTAGGGTCTAACACTTCCTCCAAACCTCTAACATGTTTTTTCCTATACATATAGCCAATATGAAACTTCTGTAGGACTTAGAGTCCAAATCACAATTTGAGGTTGTCATATTGTAGAAAATATGCCTTATTGGTGGTCCAAATCCTGCTTCCCTTCTAGAACAGGGATTGGATAGAGTATAGAGATCTTGATAAGTTCCATACTATCTTAACCATCACACTAAAGAATTACATGGCTTTGTGCTATGTCACAAGGATATGTAGGCTTGTGGAAGAGCTTAGCTTTGATTCTTGAGTCATCATCCTTCTCAATAGAGCAAGACTTAAGACTAGATGCATTAGGATAGAAATGTGTCTTAGCTCTTTTAAGGAAATGGTATCTCTTAGGTGATTGCTTGCCTTAGCTATGGTTATACATGTGTGTATGCCTCATTGGTCCTGTCACTTATATAATTACTTAAGGTGTACTTGTTATGACCTTAACCTTTGAACCAACATGTTGTACACACTTATGTTATACTTGTAGTTGCTATGATTATTGAGGCATAGTCCATATTATATCCACTCTAGAACCTTTGATTCCTTTTGGACTCAAGGGTGGTGTCAAGTAGTGCTTTTCCAAGTAGTGTCATTACACTTGATATCAAAGCTAGGTTGCCAATCATGGTTTATTATCCATGACTAGTGTTTTTAGTTTGTGATTTGTGCAGATGGTTATTACGATGGCAAAAAGGAATAAGAGGAGCCAAAACCCAAATGTTGTGCCTCATGGTCCTAACCTATGTAAATAGCTAGTTGGAGATGATCATTAAGATAGTCATTTACTTACAGAGATGCATGATGATGTTAACATGTATGATGAAGCGCATGAGAAAAATAATGTAGAAATAAAGGATGAAAGGGATATTAATGAATCCCCCAAAAAGATGCAAACTGCAAGGTTAGTTATTATAAGTAGATAGCATAACCATGCATCATCTACCTACAATAGAAAAGGCCAAAATGATCCAAGAGCTGGTTGATCTCGTGGAAGCTCCTTTCCTACTAGAGTTGGGCTCTAGCATGAAGCACAATCTTTTTCTTACTTAAAAACTTTATGCTAAGCAATCGAGTGGAGCACCTTAGACATGTTATTGATGATATTCAACTTACTATCCAAGAGCTTTAAGACGAAGGATAATAGTTGAAATCATTAGTAAAAACCCAATAAGCATCAATAGATACCTAACAAAATGAGATTAAGGGCTTAAAAAATTAATTGGTTGTGCAAGCAAGGGCATTAGCATCATGACTAAGACAGTCAATTACCAAGTTTTGAGTAAAGGAACCAAAATTTATGAGGATGATAGAGATGATACAATTATTGATGCTTTTCTCTTTGAGACAGATGAGTTTTTGGAAATTCCCAAGTGCACTAAGGAACAACAAACTTGCATCAGAACCCAATTCTTTGGTGGAATTGTAAAAACTGGGTGGCTTATCATTCTCCAAGAAGAAAGATCTAGGATAGGCAAACCCATAAAAACACGAGACCAATTCAAAGAGGCATTGATTAAAAACCTCCATCCAAGCACTTCCATTAACAAAGTGTGGGTGAAGTTAAAAGAGATTTGGCACATTGGGAAGCTAGAGGAGTATATTCAAAAGTATCAAAATCTTATCATACAAATTCCAAATATTGATGAGATTATCAAATACAAACTTTTTATTAACATTCTTAAGCCATGTGTTCAATGTAAGCTCAAAACTCAAAAAATCATACTATACAAGAAGGCAACCTAGGTTATTGCTATTTTGATGGATTACAAGGTAGGAAAGAAAGAAAAAATGTGGTGGAATCACTGAACAAGCATAAGAAAAGAGTAACAAGCCTTGTAGATGGATTGGATAGGATAATTTTGGTGGCTTTAAATCCCATATGCCACCCATACACTAGGTAATCAATCCTTGTACATAGGGTATGAGAAACACCAAACTCCTTAAGAGCAAAAGGAGTCTTAAAATAAATGACCATGTTTTAAAGGATTCTCTCAATATCCTCCAAGATGCAAAGGCTTAAAGTACTACATTTATGGTAGGGATCACTACGCTTAAGAATGTTCTCAAAATTCTTGATTTAGAAATGCTAGAAATGGTCAAGATAAGAATTATAGGTTGAATGCAATTGAGCATGAGCCTAATGTTCCATTGATGATTTCCAATGAGGATGATCAAAAGAAAGTGATGTGAATCCTACCTCAATAGAGCTCAAAAGGATACATTCCACAAGCTTCCTAAGAAAATTTAGCTTAGAAAACAAGAACAACATAAGAATTTGGAGAAAATTCTTTCTTTTATAAAAGAACTCTCAAAGTATAGAGAAATACATCAAGATTGAGAAGCCAAACTAAACTCACACATATCCCATGTATCTTCAAGGCCATACATATCCCCTCTTGATGCTTAATTTCTCACACTTGGAGCATCAATTCAAGACACGACACTTATATGTGAGTCTTTCAATCTTTCTCAAGTGCTCTTCCTTGTCTCTCGCTCAAATAGATATAATGTCCTAATACAAGCTCTTTCTTAATTACACTTAAACTCTCTCACCCAAACTCATATCTTGGATACTTATTTATAGCTTTTCATGTGACCTTTCATATTTCTTTACATTTAAAAATATAAATTAATATTCATTATTTGCCAGAGTAAACATCTTATGGTCAAAGAAGATGTCTTGCCCAAGTGCATATGAGTTGTAAGACATATTTAACATTTAGTGCAGATGTCGTACTTCCAAAATAGACATCTATACTCTAGAGGAGATGTCTATACTTCATAGGAGACATCTATCCAAGTAGAGCCAAAGATAAATATGCTTATTTTAAGGTTTGGAACATCTGAACACCTCCAAATGGGTTCCCATTAACCCCAAAACCCCTTGAACTTAGCAAAATAGGGTCAAAACACCCCCAAACATGTCAAAACATCCTAAAATCATCACCAACAAGGCCAACACAAATAAGACACACACAAACATACAAAATACATTGAGGATTATACAAGAATTAGGTGATGTCCTCATCATCTCTCCCACCCTTAAAAATTTCATGCTTAATGACCTATTAAAAGTTGGAAGGCACTATGCCTCCATGACTCAAGGACATCACACTTAGCACAACAATCATGACTTAATACATCAAAAGCATCATGAGAGTAAATACTATATGAGGTTCTAGTTTTGAGCTTTTATTACTCATGGAGGCTTGTTCTCATGTCCTATCATGCTTTCCTCATTTAATAGTCTCCTTGGAATGCTTCCCTTGCATCCCCATGATGACTCAAACCTACATAAAAGTGGCATAAGAATTTGGAAAAATAATTGTTAGCATCAATCCATAATGTAGGCCTCATTACTTAATGCCCAAACACCAATGATAACTTTTCACTTGTGATGAGTGGCTAGGTACCCCTACACTCAAACATACGAATACGAGCATGTACGCACGATCCGGTTGAACTCCGCAGACAGACTAGTTGTGGTATGTAGATAGTTACACATTGATCACAGTTCGTTGTCTTCCCACTTGGACTAGTATTTGCTTTGTCACGTATGGTTTAGTCCAGAGTGAGGTGAATGATGGGATCCTAAACTAATACTACTCCTAGAGACGATGGGGAACAATCTTAATTAAGCTAATGGACAATGGAGAATGAAATCTATGCTAACCATAAGTGCGATGAGCATCCATATTTAATCATTTGTATGCATCTTGGACCTCATGTACTACTTCTAGGATTACCAAGTGCACATTACTTGAGCACTCCTAGATACACTACTAGGTTACCAAGTAGTTATACTTAAATGTTCGTGATTAAGTCGTACTCATTCCACGTTCATTAGCAGGAAGTGTAAATGACAATAAAAGAAATATGAACTAAAAAGACAACAATAAATAATTAATAATTAAAGTAATTAATAGCTAAGTGAATGCTGTAATGATGAAGTAATCTCAATCTTTATTGCCTATTGTGTGCATGTCCAAGTATGTCACACTCAAACAAAGGTTCCATACAATTACAATCATCACATTGTGGGCATGCACTGGGAAAAGAATTGAAACTAATTGAAAACTAACAAAAAAACTCTACCCTAAGACTTACCAACTACTATCCCCTTCCTATGCATCCAAATGTTGTATTTATAGGCCTACACGGGAATCACGATATCATGTATTCGATATCATTATTCAGGTTGTGATATCGCGTACCTGATATTGAGGATCTGATATTGGGGCCTGGCAAACCATGATTCATCATACCCCCACGACTAAATAACAACTCGTCCTCAAGTCAGACAAAATGAGAATGAGTTTAATTGATTACACAGTGGATAGGTATGAGATTATTGACTAACTAGGAATTACTCATGTCGTAGTGTGGGATTGAACAAAATAAAATTGGGACATAGACAGAATTACAAAAGGCAAAATTTGTTGGAACTCATGTGGTTCCTGGCAGTGGTGGCTCCTCCATGGATCTCTTCCCCTTATCTTGTCCTCCACGCTTTGGAAATGGATGTCTCTAAAGGAGTGCCTGGAGCTTTTCTTCTTCGGTCTAGGGATCCTATGCCATTCATGTTGATGCTCCAATGTTTGATGGAGTTAACACCTCCCATGGGCATGGCAATTGCGAGAACATCTTATTGGCCTTGACATACTAAGTTGCAGACAACCATCGTTCCTCTTCATAGGCTCTGGCTTTGTCCTTGCATTCTTGGTAGTCAGTGAGCCATCAAGCCAAATCCTCCATGACATCTTTCTATCCTTGGTAGCTAGTCTTGACCACCTCTAATTCAGAATTTGCTACTTCTAATCTCTGCAATGCCTTCTTGTGTTTAGCAAATTTTGTTTCATATTTAGCATAGGTGGTTGCTACCTACTTCTCCAATTCTATTCTCGGGCATCCTGCTGTCAACATGGCCAACTTGACATATCACAAGTTTGCCAACTCCATGTACTCCGTGAGATCTTGTATTTGCAAGTCTCAGCTTTTTAGTTTTGCTTGGTGGGCGAAAGCATAAGTATCCAATATGACCCGCCAATCAGCGTTCTGAGCATTGAGAGTGTTAATATGGGCTTTGGCCACATGGATTTCTTTTTCAATTACTTGTTTGTACATACCCACTTGATCTCTGAAATACTCCTTGAGCTTCTCATGTCACTTGGCCTCATTCTACCATGCACTTATTTCAATCACCATCTTCTAGCGGATCGCGCGTACCTCTTCCATTGAGAGGGTTCTATTCTCTTTGGCCAAGCGATTCATATCCTGGTTGACCTTTATTAATTATTCTTGCAATTGCTAAAAATTTTCCTTGAGAACATTCTTTTGTTTTTCTACTATGGTCAACCAAAGATTTTCGATAGTGAGGTGTTTATTTTCTTCTTGTGAGGCCTTGTGTGCTTTGGCATGTGCATACGTTTAAGCTTGTGCCTTAAAAGCATCCCAATCAGCCTTCTCTTTTTTCTCCACCACTTTTTTATTCTCTTCCAACAATTTAGTTAGTTGCTCTATCCGAAAGGATTCTAGTTGGTTTGCATGGATGAATTAGGACGAATCCTACTATGCAGCTTGCAGGGTGACGAGCTTTTCTTGGAGTCTTTTTAACTCCTCTACATGTTCAGCCCTAACCTCTGCCATGAGAAACTTCCTTTTTGTAGAGATGAGGTCTGACTGTGTTGCTATGACATCTTGAGGGATGTCAAACAAGGACATCATCACTTGTTCTGTCTACAACAACCAATCTAGAACATCCTCATGATCTGTAGGAGTCATTGAGGGACCAGCCAAGGTTTGAGCATCGTGTGCTCCTATAAAATCTACTAATGGCACAACAGGGACATTAAATGATTCTTTGATGTGGTCTGCAACCACTTCTACTACTCCCGCTACATCTTGGTATTGCATGACCACTACTGTGGCACCTTCACTAGTTTCTAATTTCACTTGAAAAGATGTAGCATTTCCAAAGATCTGTTGTGACCAATGTGATTCCCTTTCTCCTATTTGGATGGACACCTCACCTCATGCGTAATCAATTGAGACTATAGGTCATATAGCATCATCAATGACCCTAAAGAGATTTGCTTCATCACGGCTTCTCTAACTAACTGATTCAGCAATTGCCCTGAGATGGCTCATCGATAGTCGATAGTCCTACAACGGTGGTGGCAGTTAGTCTTGCTAGCTTGTAGGTTGTGTGTTGGGCCTTGCTTCCTATTGTTGACTAGGCCTTGAATCTAGAAGTTGGCTAGGCCCTGCAATTTTAGGTGAAGTGGGCCCCACCTTCTATTCTTGCTTAGGCTCTAGTGTCTCACCAGCATTTTTCCTTGGGGTTGGTGGCTTCAGTAATTTAGCAAATGAGGCATTTTGAGCCTTTTTGGGGACGTCATTGGCGTATCCCAAAATTCCAGCACGTTGGCACAGCTTCTAGATTAGGTAGGGAAAAGGCAATGCAAACTTCCCTGTCTTACATTCTTCAAACCACCTTAAAATTTCTGTGAGATATAGATGGGCTAGGTTGGCATCAACCTTGCCCATCAAGATGACACTTCCTCTAGCTACATAGGTGAAAATTCTATTCAATCCTTTTGTTGGGAAAATGTGATATGTGCCAATTTTGAAGTAGATCCTCTCTTCAAGTGTGAGCTCTCCATATGCTTTATCCTCCTTGTCGTACACCCTTTTTAACCATATCTTATGTGCATCTACATTAGAACGAGTGGACAGGTGAGCAACCTTGGGTTTTGTATTCGGAAGATTCAACACTTCTGAAATGGTCTTGGTAGAGAAATCAACAAAAATCCCACCAATATCAACGATGGTGCCTTCTTCCTTGTTGTGCCAAAATTGGTACATCACCCCCAGGTACCAATCACCACTCTCAGAGAGAATAGGCCATAGTGGAGACCTTTTAAGTTGGTCTCTAATTACCTCAGGGGAAAATTTAGTGAAAGGTCCAAAATTGACTTCCACAATCACAACTACTGATGTGGAACTTTCACGAATTGCCTAAACACATTCCAGAGACAATGTGAGATGTTGTTCCTATTCAAGTGCCCTACTATCTCCACCTTCAGCATGCCCTAATTGCGTAGTAACAAGAGGTTCCTGATGAATGCTGAATGATTGTGCCTCCTGCTCTACATGTTTTTTGAGAGGTGCTTGGCCTCTGCCTCTCCTTGGTCGTTTGGATGCACCCTAAGAGGATCCTCCTTATTGTCCTCTTTTAGGGGCCATCTGCAATCACATGGGACTAATTATCAGTAAGGCTATTTACAAAATTAGATTAATACCTTACTCCTTGCCCTTAATAGATTCATTTCTTACTTAGTGTGATTCTAAGTTAGAGATTTTCATGAAAATTCCCCTAAAAGTTTTGATATTGGGCCCAATTTTGATTAAGTGACTCCAAAAAATAATTTTCATGGTCTGGGTGAAGAAATAAAATTAATTTGGCAAACGTTTTTAACATTTTTAAGGTTACTTACCCTTAATAATATCCTTTGGGCAATGATGAATTTCAAAAAAACTACGTGCAACTTGAAGCGTACCCTTCCCCCACGACTAAGTTAAAAACTTCGGGTTTAAGCAAGTTTGATCGGAATGAGAATCGGAGTGTTAATGAGTAAGTTATTGATGTTTGAATGATAAGTGCGTAAGCTAGAAAATTTGTGGAATAAAATTTCAACAACTCCCCTCACATGAACAGTGAAAAATGATGTTGATGTGCATGGGGAGGTCCATATATATAGTTTATATAGACACGATCTCGCATACCCGCTAGCGTGGACCCGATATCGCGTCGGACCCGATACCAGGTACCCAATATCGCATCCCTTTTGAAATAAGGTACTTGGAAAAATTGATAAATTTTTGAATTTCCAAGACCAAAAATGAAGGATTTAAGGTTTATTTGAAAGATCTAGGGTAACGTTGAAGAGACCAGAAGGCACCAAAAGTGTAATGAAGTGGAATTTTACAATGAATTTCATGAATAGGGTGAGGAAAAAGGACATTTAGTGGTGCACAGGAACATTTGAATTAAAATGATGATAAAGGAAAGGATATCTTTAGAAATGTAGTACTCGAAAGGTATAAGATGATGTGATGATGTGCAATGAGTGCAAATTACATAAGCTATGCAAGTGGGTCCTCCCCAAAGTAGGTTTCTACCTATCATGCCCTTATGTAACCACACCTGAAAATGTCCGTAGGCACTAAAAGGGTTAAATGAAATCCACACCAATTCCACAAAACACACACATGTAGATACCATCGTGATGAGGTATGAATTCTATGCTACACAAGACACAAGTCAAAAATACATGAACAATGAGATGAGAAAAATCGTAGAAGGGATTGCAGATATCGGGACATGAGGTAACTGACCCTCGGCACAATGAATCTTGAGTGTAGGGCATGATTAATGTGTCGTTAGCCCATTGCTCCAAGATCAAGACCAAGTCCATGCCTCTTATCAGTGACATCGCATTGTTTCATCCAATGATCGAGAACCATAAGAGCACCATGACAGCAAGGCGTACGATCACTTGGCATTTTGTCCAAGGGAGGAGTGATTTGGAATTTCTTTGCGGCACATTCTTCTTTGGTCTTTTCTTTGATGTTTTCTTTTCTTTTCTTCTTTTCTTCTTCTAGCTCTGGCACTTTCTCCTTTCCAACAGTGAACCAAAGAAGCCACCAACCTTCAGGCATGGATGCATGTCTTTCTAGTGGGAACCACAGAATAGCATTGAGTTTCTTTATTGAGTGCCTTTATTACTCTTACTCCCATTTTTCGTTAGATCTACAAGGACCTTAGTACAACCAGGTTGCATGATAGCACCTATAAATGTCACCAAAGAGAATCCACAAGTTCCCTTGATGTCACACCCTAGCCATTACCTTTTAGTCCATCATTTTTCACTCTAGGCATAATGAGCACAAAATTACTTTAAGTTTTAATGATGACAAGAATATCATCGTACGCATAGTAGAACCTCTTATTAATAGAATGGGTGGATGGATGTTGTGGGCTTACTATCCAAATAATTAGTCACTTGAGACTTGATAGCATAGAACAACACCTCAACCAACAAGTCACATGAGTATTTTATTCATTGATGAGATTACCCTCAAAAAGATAAAACGACAAATTGGAAATGAAAAACTAGAAAACAAAAAATTGTAAAATCAAAGAAAAGGAAAAACATTTACTAATTCTGCTTGTTAGAATGGAGGATTTCCCCCATAACTAAACTTTTGAGCATGGCTAGAATTAATAAATGGAAAATGTAGATCCATGCATGTGGGAAATATTGGAGTTTGGTCATATTCAAACCACTGGGTGTATTTTGATGTGGTGGCTGGAATGTACCCAACTTGGGGTTCACACACTTGATTAAAGTTGGCATAGTGGGGAAAATTATAAGATGTGGTCATGTGATAAGGGTTGACCAACTATGGCACCTGTGACCGTAAGATGGTATGCAAGGATTAATATGTCTCCCTATGTAATTATATTCATTGGGCTGCATGATTGTTGGAGTGTTGATTGGTGGCCCTGATAAGGTAATAGGAGGCGTTGAGTTTGAGGGAGAAGATGCATCATAGCGTTGGACTTGTGTTGAGTTGGTGGATGCAGTGGTTTCAAAACTGTGTTGTCTCTTTCTATGGTCATGCCTAAAGAAAGAATGCTTTTGATGTTGTGGAGGACCTCCACTGCTATTAACAGTAGCAGCACAAGTAACGTTCGTGGGTTGGTGCTGTGGTGCAAAACCTTCTGGCACAACTGGTGGCGATGTAGAAGGAGCTGAATGATGCGAATATTGAGGGTGAGCAGAAGTGCAAGGAACATGAGGTGATGATCTTGTTGGAGAAGACATGGGTTGATAGTACTCAAGAGAATGATAACGATGTGGTGAAATAGAGGATGTTGACACAGTTGGGGAAATAGGATACTGAACATAATAAGTGCTTGGGTTCGGATGGTATGAAGGGTGTTACCAGTTTTATGGTGGCCTCCCCCACAACTGGGGGTTTTGCCACTGTGGTTGAACATGGCATTTTTGTATGAAATTTGGATGTAACATTCCTCCCCAATGCTCATGTAAATGTGACAAGATTAGGCATTGGCCTTTGGGATGATCGCACAGGCAAATGTCACATTGATATGTATGATTTGTAGTTGAGCTCCTATCCTTATTTCCTTCAACCCATCTTTTCGATTGTCGACTAGTGTTCGGTCCTGTTTCTCTGTTTGGCATGGTTCCACCTCTAATAATGTTGACATATTCTCCACATTTTTCATGTACCCATTCTGTCATCTTATTGATCTTTGCCTTAATTTCATCTAGTGATTGTAGTATTGGGAAAGATGAAGATTCCACCTCCTTGGGGTGAGTTGATATTTCCTCTTCATGATCATGGACCTTTACTATTTTGAGATGTTGGTCATGTTAAAATCTTTTAACATTCTCCCATTTAGCTATTTCTCCTTCTTCTTTTGCTACCCCCTTAATAAGCTCTTGGAATTGGTGGGTTCATAGTTCATATAGTTGATCTGGGGCATACATCCCCAGGGTCTCCCTTGTTTCATTACAAAGCCCATCTATGATGTGATACATTAGCCTTTCCTCAGAGAAGCCATGGCCTAAGCAATTTTTTAACAAAGAATAGTATCTTTCTAAGGCCATGTCCAAGGATTCATGTTGCCCTTATTTCCATTCTTGGATTTGTCTCCTCAAGGTTGACACTCTTGCATAGGTTTGATATCTTTCAGTGAAGAGTTCTACCATTGTTGGCCAACTGCGAATTGATTTTGGCTTTAAGGATCTGTACCATACGTTTGCTTAGCCAACGAGTATCATAGGAAAGAGCTTAAGTTTTTTCCACCCATTATCAATATTGTTCCATGCACAGACATTGTAGAAGGCTTGTAAATGATGTTGTGGATTTAAATCATAGCCTCCTGAAAACTTGGGAAAGTTATTTAAATTAAGCCTCAGTAGACAACTTTCCTTGCGATACCTACAAGATATTTGAACAGCCTCTTGTATATGCATTAGGCTCTGAGTGGCCAACAGGGATTCATCGTCACTAGGTAGGTTATGAATTTGTGAGTTGGGACGATGTTGTCTTCGTTCATGTTGGCATTCCTAACTTTGCCCTTGGGCTCGATTTTTATTTCTACGCCGACGCCTTGAGAGATGGTCATCCGTGTCATGACCTGATGTTAAAGGAGTAGAGGAAGAGAAAGAATTGAAAGACTCGTCATGAATTTTGTAAGTCTTCCAATCATCCCTGGATAAATTCCTGTTAACCATTACAAAGGTCCTAGGCCTTATGGGCCCCCTCGTTCTATGGGATGTCCCATCCTCACTAGAGGTGTCAGAGTTGGATGACAAGAGTCCTTGAGTACTGTTGGGGTGTTCATGAACATAGGAGACCCCTGCATAAGATTGAGTACTCCAAACTTCATCTTCATTATCATATATTTTGTTGGTTCTCCAATGAATTACCTCGCTAGTTGTTGCGTTATCATAGTCTTGTGAGAAAGACATTGTTGTGAATTGTGTGTGACTTATTTGCAATTACTTTCTTTCTCAAAGATATATCGTTAAGGCTTCATTACAGCGATCTTGGATGATGTAACTAATCTAAATAATTAGCATCGTCTCCAGCAACGACACCAATGATGAGTGGCTAGGTACCCCTACACTCAACCATATGAATACAAGCGTGTACGCACAATCCGATCAAACTCCGTAAACAAACTAGTTGTGGTATCTAGATAGTTACACATTGATCGCAGTTCACTATCTTCCCACCTGGACTAGTATTTTCTTTGTCACATATGATTTAGTCTAGAGTGAGGTGAATGATGGAATCCTAAACTAATACTACTCCTAGAGATGATGGGAAACAATCTTAATTAAGCTAGTGGACAATGGAGAATGAAATCTATGCTAATCCTAAGTGCGATGAGCATTCATCTTTAATCATTCGTATGCATCTTGGACCTCGTGTACTACTTCTAGGATTACCAAGAGCACATAACTTGAGCACTCCTAGATACACTACTAGGTTACCAAGTGGTTACACTTAAATGTTTGTGATTAAGTCGTACTCATTCCGTGTTCATCAGTACGAAGTGTAAATGACAATAAAGGAAATATGAACTAAAGAGACAACAATAAATAATTAACAATTAAAGTAATTAAAAGCTAAGTGAATGCTGCAATGATGGAGTAATCTCAATCTTTATTGTCGATTGTGTGCATGTCCAAGTTCTTCACACTTGAACAAAAGTTCCATACAATTACAATCATCACACTATGGGCATGCATTGAGAAAAGAATTGAAACCAACTGAACACTAATAGAAAGAATCTACCCTAAGACTTACCAACTACCAACCCCTTCCTATGCATCCAAATGTTGTATTTATAGGCCTACACAGGAATCACAATATCGTGTATTCGATATTGTTATCCAGGCTGTGATATTGGGTACTTGATATTAAGGATCTGATATCGGGGCCTGGCAAACCACAATTCATCAACTTGCTACCAACTGACCTTCCTTATTCTTCCAACATCTTCTTGCTAACATAAATCTTACTCCAACACTTACATGAGTGCCCAAAAGCGTCAACCAATATATTATTGTCATCAACACCAAAGATTGAAAAATAGCAAAAATAAGTTTCTTCTTATTCATAGGTGATGAGTGGCAAGGTACCCCTACACTCAACCATATGAATACGAGTGTGTACGCGCGATCCGATCGAACTCTGCAGACTAAATGCCTTAATGCCACAAGAAACATTTGGGGTTAATCGTTCGTTGTCTTCCCAGGCTTGCTTGTATGTGTCACGGTGTATGGTTAAGCAAGTCTGAGGTATATGATTTTTTTTGTATTTTTCAGTTTATCTCCTAAGCTATGAGGGAAAGGGTTGAGAAACTAACGAACTCTAACTAATGTCCTAAGTCTAAATTAACTAGCGTCAGCATCCATCCCCACTTACCGGACACACCCTGAACTATGCAACTATGGCTACCAAATGCTAATCGTTACTGGGATCACCACACGTAACGCAAGTGCTCGAAGTGGTCGTACTGAGGCCCCTATTTAGCCTAGGTGTGATAAGCAGCCGATTCCTTGATTAGCCGTACACATCCGTAGATGCTCGTAATCAAGTCGTACTCGTGCGCACTAGGAAAGCAATAAATAACAATAATTAAAACCATGTACTGCAAGGTTTATCCAATCAAGTTCATCTTTATTTTCGTACACAACTTGTGTTCAGGTTACAAAGTTGCTCGAATAAAGAGCCGTTCACTCTAGGACTCCTACTGCGGGCACATGGGAAATTAATCTAACTTTGGAGTGTTCAAACTGCCAGAGCTTCGCTACTTCTAGCCAGGATTGGGAAATGAAGGGAGTGCCACCTCTTATTTATAGATATGGCGGTGGACTGCGATAGCGCGTACACGATATCGCAGGGGAAGACGCGATATCGCGGTGCTATGCATGTCGCGTCTCATCAATAGGATACTCATCACAATCAGTAATAACATCCACATTAAATGGATTCTCTTTAACATTAAAGAAAGTTTCATCGTCATAAATAACATTCATCCTTATCATTTCCTTTCAACTAGAAAGCATTAATGAAGAATTTAAGTTACCAACCTCCCTCTTAATAATAATGGACAACAACCTAAACCTATGATTGCCTTGCTTCATAGTTCAACTATGATTTTCTCCATTAAAGATAACCTTGCTCTCATAATTTCATGGCTTACCGATGAATCACTTAATGGATTGCATCGACACAACCCTATCTAATTTTTGTAAGCAGATCCAAGGATGGAAGTAAGGTACTCACGAACCCTTGGATGCTACCATGGGCCGCTACTACGCATTGTTACATCGTTGCCCGGGCCATGGTTACGCACAACGGGATCAACTTCGCCACATTGTAGATGGGCTAAGGTATGAAACTAGGAGAACCCTTGGGACTTATGCCCAAGGGAGATTATCAGAACTTAGATCCCATGAGATTCATCGATTGTTGGAACAAGTAGCCAAAGAAGAAGGGGAGCTACGAAAAAGAGAAAGCGCGTAAGAATATAACCATGATCCCTCTCTTCGAAAGAAGGGAGTTAGATTTTGNTCCAAAAGCTAACAACAGAAGTGGCGGCTAAGTTAGATGAAGTATGGAGCTCCTTAGAAAGTAAAATTGAAACTGTCCTAAAGATTGTAGAGGAGTCTAAGGAGGAACAAAGTAGTGACAAGAACAAGACAAAGCGAAGAGATTCAGCCCTGCACGTGACAAGGGTAAGGGGAAAATAACTATCTTCGATAAGGTTGTGGATTCGGACATAGACGATGACGGTGGATGTGAGATTTGCCAATATGACCATCTTAAGGGATGTTGTCCAATCATCTCACATCTATAAGAGTTTAGGGTGTAGGCACTCAACCCGAGACTTAATAAACGGCAAACACCCCGAAGGTTACCTTATCCCCAAGGTAACCTGAGACAGTTCCACCAACCATTAATGTACTATCCAAGTGGAACTCCACCACAACCCATCGGATAACATTAGCAGTGGCAATACCCACAGTCATGGGGGATGCCACTGCTGAAACAACAGTACCGTTACTGGCAACCAAACCCATATGGATACTACATGCAACAACCGATTTCTCCAAGTGACTCCATGGGTCACACAACTCCCCAACATCACTACCAAGTTCGAGAGTACTTTAGAAGGACTCCTTCTCCTCCGGGAGATGCTCCACACCCATACCATTCTCAAAATTCATCCACACCTCTTCCATCAGTAGTTCCCATACCTCCTACTCCAACAATGCAAGGGGAACTCCCCACTCAACCGCAGCAATGTAATGCTACAAGAGCCATAACCATTCAACCCACTGTTGGTTCTAACAACCACAAAAAGAGAAGACCTTTCTTTAGAACCAAAAGTCCAGACAAGCTCTCACAACCACAAGCGGTTGAGTCTGCAACCACTCCTCCAACATACAAGGCTTCGGAGCACCCTTCAGTCCAACAACAGAGCTTAACGCATACGGTTATGTTAACACATACCGTAATTGACTGGATCAAGGTAGGCCACCTTCCCAGGAAACTATCTGACCCTGGAAGTCCTTTAATCTACCTCCAAGTTGCCAGGAACAAACCTCATAAGGCTCTTCTTGACTCAGGTTCCAGAGTCAACTTAATATCACGAGAAATGTATCAAGCCTAGAACCTGCCCCAACTCAATAAGAGCAACATTCAACTAGATTTGGCAGACCAATCCATCACCATTCCCTTGGGATTGGTGAAGGACATTGTTACTACTGTGTGTGGTTGGTCATACCCAGCTGATTTCCTGGTGATAGAGGTCAACAGCAACGAAGGGGACTTCCCAATTATAATGGGAAGGCCATGGCTGAGTACAATAAATGCATACCTAGGAATCCGCGATCTTTCCTTGGAGATATCTAAGGTAAATATTTATGGAAAGATCGAGAAGAAGAAAGTTCCATGCATCACATACAGTGACTCAGAGGGTGATGACATGCAGGAATCATGGGTGATGCAAAATTTAACATCTCCTGCATGTAACCAATGTGCACCAGCAACCACACAACAAGAGAACACCCAGTGGTTGACAGCTAATCAAGGAAGCAGCCCAGCAACATGCATGGAACAAACTAGGGGAATAACTCATGCCAACAACAAAGGCATAGATACATTGGAGTATGAGCGTTGCCAACTTCCACCCCTTAATCTAAGAACATCAATTGGGAGAAGTTGGACACTTCTAAGAAATTCAAATAGATGCTCATTATTTCGAATCTCTCCCTTTCCATTCAATCATGGGGGAGATGGCCATCTATGCTGATCATTTGGGGCCCTCAGTTCTTTTTAGTTTTTGTTTTACACATTTTTGTTTTAAGCATTTTTGTTTTGCACATTTTTGTTTTACACATTTTTGTCTTACACGTTTTTGTTTTACAAATTTCTTTAACTTTTCTTGTTTTTGTTTTACAACATCGTTATACTTTTTCATTTTTTGTGTGTGTGCGCGTGTGTGATCCAACTTGTAAGTTTGTCACCCAATAAGTGTTCTTCATGATGGTATGAACTGTTTTTATATTGATTGCTAATGTTTGGTTTTTACCTTTAAGTGATGATGTTGATACTAAGGTATGTTTCTTTTGATATGGCAGGCAATGAGTCCACTTCATCCATACATCTACAAAATTCTATGGTCTCTCTTGGCTTGGAAATGTACAGTCCCTTTCTAAATAAGAACTATAACGAAGCGGTGACTGGGCACTTCTCAAACTAAGGAAGGACTCAATGATTGAAAAGGGTGTGACTTCAAGGGAACTTGATGCATTTGTGTTGGCCATTCTCTTGGGCGCTTGGATTTTTTCTTCTTGAGTTTTCTTGCTATTTCGATGTTACCCAAGTATCGGGAAGCTGAGCAATAAAAATAACAAATTCTTTGCATGGTGTGGTTCTCATGCATAAACACATAAAAAAAAAACAAAAAAAAAAAACTGTGAGAATTCAAAGCACGCCCCTTAGAAAAAATAATCGTTTGGGCTACAAGCATTGGTTATGGAACTAAAAATGTTCCCTCTAACCAAGGCCCTTCTCACTTCCCATTCTCTCCTCCTTTGTTTTGTTGGAATGGTGGTGACTCTTTGGAGGATGCATTCTCGTTACTTCAAGAGGATGGATTGGCCGAATGCATTAATGCGAAGTCACTAGAAGTGGTTTGTTTGAGGCCGGACTTGGAATGGGATCTACTAAGTCACATTAATCATGAAATACACAAAGGGCTGTACACCACCTTGTTCTTGAGATTCCATTCCATTCTCTCCTCTCCATCCTTCTCTCCATTGTTCACCTCATTGCCGGTTGTATCATTAGTGTATATTTTGGTTGACGCGTTGTTTTCTTTTTGGTAAATTCTTGCGGTTAAGACTTTAACTCTTGTTCCAAATGACGTTCCCAAAGCCTATGGAATCTTTGAATGTGGGTTTGTCAAGGAATTACGAGCATGAGCCTGCTTTGGGGAGGACCCATTGACATTCCTATTTGGTGCACCAGTTAAATTATTTTCCCTAACATTTTTGCAATCCATTTTATTTTGTTCATTTCCATCTTGACATCCATTTTATCGACGTTATCGTTGTCTCTTTTTCTTCATCTTTCTTATTCCTTCTTCTTTTTCCATTCTCTTGCTATTGGAGGTTCGCGATTAGTCATGGGGGTACAAGGCCCAATTTTTTCGATTCTCTCCTAACCCCTACACCTTCAATAATCATCATTATTATATCTCCAGATCCGCATCAGCCATACCACAACCTAGCCAATGGACCTTTCACCGAAGCAAGGTATCAACTACATTGTGATTCATTTATCCTTGCTAATATAAAGATTGTGTTCTGTGTGCAGATGACAATCATGCAACAATGGATTGGATCTGGAGAGAACACTTGGAATGGAGCGGTGCTGAAGCAGCTATGCAAGGAGCAAGATCGATGGTGTGGCTATGGATGGACAACGAAAGGCGTAATCTTGGCTTTGGCAGTAGCAAAAGTTCTCTCTCTCTCTCTCTTTCTCAAGCTGCCAAATAAGGACTGATGTCAAATGTAATAAGGTGTTCACTCTTGTTGTCATGAACACCAGTTTTGTCATGTCTTGTAATGATGATCCGTTCACATGTCATCTCATTAGTTCTATTCAGTCAATAATCCCATACCTTCCCAATATTTTGTAAGGAACTCGAGGATGAGTTTTTATTCAGTCATGGGGGTATGATGGGATGCGATATCGCATGGGCCACGATATCGCATCCCACGCAAATTGCGTACACGATATCGCGTCGTCCCTCGCGATATCGCGGTGCACCGCCAAGTCTATAAATAAGAGGCGGCTCTCCCTTGTTTCTCATCCTAGGCTTAGACCATAGCAAAACTCTGGCAGTTTGATCCCTCCAGAGATAGAATATTTTCCATGTGCCCACAGTAGGAGCTCCAAAGTGAATGGATCTTTATTCGAGCAAATATTATACCTGAACACATGTTTGTGTACAGCAATAAAGATGAACTTCTTGGATAAACCTTGCAGTGCATGGAATAGGCTAAATAGGATTTTATTTATTGTTATTTATTGTTTATCATTTAAATGCTTTCTTAGTTCATTAAATCTCTCTCAACCCTTCTCTCCTAGTTAAGTGCCTCAGTACAACCACTTCGAGCACATGCATTAGGCTTGGTGATCCCAGCAACGATTAGCATTTGGTAACCAAGGTTGCACTGGTTCAGGGTGTGAACGGTAAGTGGGAACGGATGTTGACGCTAGGTTAATTCAAACTTAGTTAGTTAGTTAAAGTTAGTAATTAGTCTCTTCACCCTTCACCTTATCAGCATAGGAGATAAAACTGAAAAGACATAAAAATCATATACCTCAGACTTACTTAACCATACAACCGTGACAACTACAAGTAAGTCTAGGAAGACAACGAATAATTAACCTTAAGTGTTCCATAATATGTGTAGGCACTTAGTCTGCGGAGTTCGACCGGATTGCACGTGCTACGCTCGTATTCGTATGGTTGAGTGTAGGGGTACCTCGCCACTCATCACTTATCAAATATGAGATTTGAATAATGATTAAGAAATACATCACAAAGAATTTGATCATTAAAATCTCCAATGGAATAATCAATAATACACTGTCCTTTGAGTAAGAAGCATAATTTCTATCATGAATCTGAGTAGGAAGCATATGTACTTGATTGTGTCTTCGAGTAGGAACCAAATTTTTCTGTGTTGACTTTTGATGAGTGGCAAGTACTCCCTACATCCAACCATATGAATTATAAGCGTTCACGCACGATCTAGTCAAATTCCATGGATCGGACTAGTGTGGCATCTAGATTATTAAGCATTAATCATAGGACAATGTCTTTCTCCTTGGATTACCAGTAGCTTTGTCATGCATGATTTAGTCCAAGGTGAGGCATATGATTGTTGATGTTGTTTCATCTTTATGCTACTCCTAATAATAATAGAGAAATTAATTATTTAATCTAATTAACAAGAGAAAGTAAAGTCTAAAATATCCTATGGGTGATGAGTGTCTATTCCTAGCTTGCCATACATGTCCTAAACTCATGTATTCACTACTGGGTTTACCAAGCACTATGCTACTAGGCAAACCAAGTAATAATGTTGTTGGTCTTACCAAGCAAATACATGTTTATGCTCAAAATTGGTCATGCTCATTTTGCTAATTGATTAATGTGCATGAAAATGTAAATATTAACTAAGTACATGAAATGTAAATATTAACTCAATCTTGATCTTATTATATCCTTTGGAAAGTAAATCTAATCTAATCTAAGTCAAAGTGTTGTAATGAATAAGAATCAATCTTGATCTTATTATTGTTCATGGAATCTGTCTAGGTACATTGCCACTCAAATAAGACATTGTACAACTAGGTCAAATCCACACTGCAGGCACTCATTGACTGTTCTCTAAGACTATGGAATAAAACTGCAAGGGTTTGACTACTCTATTAATAAAAGAATGTCAATACATGTTGGGAGCATGTGTATTTATAGGTAAAAATAGACACTGTGTCGATGCGTATGTGTCAACACGTCAACACATGCATCGAGAGGGTTGCATCAACGTGTACCTATTGATGTAGTTGCGATATCACATTTACGACATCGTAGATGTAATGTAGCATCTACAATGTAGCAACCAACTAAGATGCACCAATAGGGATGCTACAACATTGATGCGATGTAGCATCTATGACATAGCATCAATGATATCTCAGCCAACTGATGCTTCATCAACTTTGAATATGAAGCACATTTTCTTGATTGTGAGTCTGATAGGAAGTACAATTTTGAGGATTGTAACTTTGAATAAGTAGCATAAGTTTGGGAATGAATGAATAAGTACCTCCAAATTTCTACACACTTGCTTTACCATAATGTTTAGAGGGATGATTCCCATTTTAGACAATTATTAGTCTAGGTTGAAAAGTTGGTACCCTGTGCATGAAAAAGGGCAAGCCTTGTCTTCCTTAACTTAGGTTGCATAAGCATCTGTACATCTTGATTGGATGTCAAGCTAAGTTCAATATTCATGCTTTATGATTAATTACCCTAGCCATTAAACCTTGTTGTCTATAATTATCGAATGGGCTTTGAGTTGTTTGATACTCTTAATCTCAAGTTTGCTCTTGATGTTTGGAAAAGTGAATGAATAAAGATTTAAGTTCCAAGGACATCACCCCTTTCAAGTAGGGAAGAGTGTATAGAATATGCCTTATTGGCAGTTTGAGGATTACTTTCCTTTTAGAATAGGGATTGGAAGGTATATGAAGTTCTTTACAAGTTTCATGCTATCTTAACATCACATTAAAGAGCTACATAACCCTATTTCATTTTGCGTTATGTCACAAGAATATGTAGGCTTGTGGAGAAGCTTATGTTGCACCCCAAAAATTAACATTTAGAAATCCATCATTAAAATTACATGTAGTAATACACAAGTAGGTGATGTCATAATGCTTATAACTTAAGAAAGAATTGACCATAAGAATTATAAAAATTAAACATCAAAGTACATGGTATAAACAACAAATCCATGTTAGGATGCTTAAAATAATAAATCTCATAAATCATAAACCAAATATCATAATATCAATCATGCTCCTGAAAGAGTAAAAACAAATTTGCTAGTGCATCAATTTTATAACATTATGTTCATCACAACATAAGTCTAAAAGAAAAATATAACTAAGAATAAAAGGAAGAAACTCCATCTCTTGCCACATGAATCTACATACAAACATGCAAGAAGGGTCAACAATTGTATAGTAGAGCCAACCAACTTGGTGCATCTAGAAAAAGTTGTAGGATAGGGCCACATATTGCATACAAAAGTACCACCTATAGAGTAGGGCTTAGGGCTAGAGGCATTAGAGTAGGAACATATCTTAGCTCTTTTAAGGAAATGGTATGTCTTATGTGATTACTTGTACTCGTTATGGTTGTACATGTGTGTGTGTCTTGTTTCATGTTTCTTATATGATTACTTAAGACATACTTGCTATGCCCCTAATCTTTGGACTAAGATATTATGTGTACATATGTTATGCTCATATGTGTTGTGATCATGAGGGTGTAGTCCATATTAGGTTGGCTTTTGAACCTTTGGCTACTTTGGGACTCAAGGGTGATGTCAAGCAGTGCTTCTCTTGAGTATTATTGTTACACAAATTAAGAGTCTTACCAATATGCTAGAAACTTTCAATTAGTAAGTTTTATTGGTTTCTCTGCAATAGATTGCAAGGTCAAGTTATGTTTTAGGCATTAGTATGTTCTATCAAAGTTTCATGTTAGTTGTACAACATTGAGATGTTAGCCTAACATTAAGACGCTTGATTTGAAAATTCCAAGTTATGGGTTCAATACTTGTGGATAGCACTAAGTTATAAAGTTTTACTTAGTTTTGCTAAAGTTTCATGCGGGTTATATATTCAAGGATACATATAGTCATCTAGATCTAGTTCTTAAAACCCTATATTTTGGCAACTCCCACCCAATGCAATGTGTCACAATATGTTAACTTAAGTAATATGTGAGAGGTGGGGTGTTGGAAAATAGTAATCCAGAGTCCAAAAGCATAGGAGTATTGCACAGAGGAGAAACTCTAAATTAATTAAAGAAAAAAAAAGGCCTCACTATTTTAGGGATCTCTTTTTAGGCTTTCATCCTTACAACCACTTTTGAAAAACCTTCCATCTAGGGTAGGAAACTAGACATTCCATGAAAAGATTAACATTGGGTGAAGGAGGAGGAAGCCCCCATCTTATTAATAGAATCAACACTATCAAAAGATATTATCTCCATACCTTGACCAATAGTTGCAAATGAATTATTAGTACTTAAAATATCTTGAACATGTTCATTCTTAAGATTTGGTATGTAATCGTTAATAGATAGACTTCCTTGACATTTTTTATTATGAAAAACTGGTTAAAAACAATCTAAATCAACATAGGCTTTAGTGAAACCTAATGAACATATATTTGTTTCCTCTTAGTCATTGAAGAACATTTTGAAATTGATTTCCCCGAAACCTTTTTTGAAGATACATTCTGTTGAACAACAGTAAAAGATAGGGGTGGACTAACTGTTAAAATGTTAGCAGAAGAAATCATCTTAGCATCTGTAAAAAAAAACCATAGTAAAATTCATAATATTTGCAGAAGAAACCTTAGTAGCATTTATAGTTGCTTACTGTTAACGTGCTTGCATTGTCTTTTGTTGCAACATAGAAGGACATAAATCAAACATGTGGCCCTTTTGATAACAATAGTAATATGATCTAGGAAGATTGTAATAAATAACCTTATGCATATAATCAATTCCACCAGCACACAAAAGAATTTCTTACTTAAGTGTATTAAGATCCACTTCAATCATATATCAAATTATACGAAAACCACTAGCTACAGCAAGGGCTTTAGAATGCTTGATTGGTCGAATACAAGAGACAATATCCCTTTCAACTTTTTCAAAAATAAATGGAGAATTTGGTAATTCAATGAAACAAGGAACCTTTCAAAGTTCCTTTTGAATAATCAATAAAGGATAACAATGATTAACAAAGGGAGTTTGCTTTTGAATAATCAATAAAGAATAATGATGATTGAAAAAATTGATATCTAGGGCCTTAGAAACCATCATCAAATCAACAAATTTTACTATAAAAAATGAGTTTGACATATAACGAGCATAGATAGCATCTAAAAGAAATTTAAATGATTCAAAAAATTTGAGAAATGAGACAATTAACCCAAAATTTGTACAAAAATATACCTTAGCATGAAAACATAACCCAACATATATATAATCCAATCAGAATTTTATACCTTAACATTATCCACAAGAATTGAATCCATGACATATAGCTTTCGAATAGAGTCCTATCACTTGGCTAACACCTCATTGTTACTTAAATGAGTTGTGACTCAAAGGTAAATTGGAAATATTTGGATAATGTAGGACCTTCAAGAAGACTCAAAATTTGAGCTCCATTAAAATTCAATACAGCAATGTCATTTTTAAAGAATTTAATACGATAAGATAGCAAAGGTACACAAATGGATTGCTTAACAACCAAGCATCCCTTTGGCATTTAATAAGGTAGAGATGGTGATGTTATGTGTTTGCAATTGGATTTTGATATCTTTGATAATTTACTAAAGTTATTATAGCAATAACAAAAGAATTAGTAGAAATGCTAAAATATTTATATATTAAAAATATAATTGTACTTTAAATCAATATATTATTAGCTAGACTGGTAAACCCTTTCATACATTAAGTAATAGGAACCGGGCCAAAATTATCCCTTCCTATACTTGAAACTACAATAACTCATAAGCTAAACTCTTGCCTTGTGAACATAAATTGTGATTCTGATAACTTTCTTGGATAAAATATGTTTATGTTCAATGTACCATAAATTATGCACATCCGATTTTCAGCTCAGAACCCATAAAAAACACACTTAGTGCTCACCGGCCTCCACCTACACAGCTCCCACCTTCTTAGTGAGGTGGACCACACAAGATTCTGATCTTTGCTTGGGATCCCACTTCGGTCAAAAGCTGGATCATCTGTACAATATAAAAGAATGCATTGTATTCAAAAGCCACAGAGCTTTGAACACTTTTGCTGCAGTCTGCTTCGCACATGATCTGACACCTTGTTACGTTCACGTCAGAAGAGGACATACAAAGCCAAGCATATCATCATTGCCTACTGTATTTGCCTTTGATTAGCAGATTAGCATTCATTTCATTTCAGTTTTAGACGACTTGCAGATCTGAGTTTCCACCCAACTACCAGTCCGTTTTCTCCTCAAATACGAACGGCTCATTAGTTTTTCGAAAAAAACAAACAATCCAGGTGCAAGATTTACTCTCGGCGCCAACAGATTAGAGCTAGTTGCATTGTTAATTATTGGGATCTGCTGCGTTTGATTAGACGCCAGAAAAAAAGTTGATTGAAGAAATGAATTGATTAGAATAGTATCTCGGTAGAGAGGAAATCTACATGTGCTTCAAGCTACTGTGGCTTCTTACACAAAATTGAAGCATCATAAATCCCCAGAACAGAGACCGTCACAGTAGCTGCTCTGGCGCTACTAATATTATAGGCTAAAAATACAAAGAAGTACGTAGACTACAACCAGAATGCAAGGAGACAGGCAAATAGGACTGAGAATGCCGAACGCCGGTGAAGGTTTGTTAAAGAAGATGAACCGCCTGCTGACTGAGTCCCGTAACTCATTCCAGGAACGCTGCTGTTTAGTGAAGAACCGTTCCCCATGGCAGTGCTGCAAAGATTTTTTTTTTGGATCACCCAAAACCTCAAGTTAAGATTTTTGCCGAAAATCCCATGATAATGTCACAGAATGTACAGGTACAGAGATTTTACCTTCCTCCAGTGGAAAAGCTGCAGCTGCTATAACCTGTGTTCAGAAACCCAAAACAGAGAGCAGTAAATCAGTAGCCAAAACACCAACAGGAAAGGAACAAAAAATGCTGTTCAAGCTATACCCTAATATTCTGGGAACAGGCCAGAAGAACCAGAAAAAAGGATCAGGAGGGCATTTAAAGTTTCTATCATTTGTCAGTATCTGAAAATGACCAAAAATCTTAGCCTGAAACCTTAAAAGTTTGAGCTAATAATCCATGGTTTAGCATATGGCATTTACAGAAAGTTGGGGGGATATCATACTTGGATTTGTAGAGGTGACAGTAGCTCTGCCTTGAAAGTCACAGGTTCCTGGAGCCATTCCATTCCTCTGGTAGTAGCTATTGAAGGCATAGGAAGCATGGTTTTGGACGGTGTCTGGCTGGAAGCAGATGCCCCCTTGCTGGATCGCAGAGCAATCTGCACCTCCCAGTCCACAGGCATAGTCCAACGCAGGCTGAAGCTGGTTATCTGGCAGATTCTGAGCCACACACCAACTTGACCCATCAGCAGCAGCAGAAACTTCATTCACAAAAGCAGAAGCAGAAGAAGAAGAAGAAGAAGCTGATTCTGAATGGTTGTGTCCTGAAGGGCTAGTGGAGAACACAGTAGTAGCAGAAGCAGCAGCAGCAGCAGGGCCGGATGATGATAGGGCAATCTTGCTATTAGCCATTGCCGTGTTTTCCTTGTTATCCGAGACCAGGAGCCTCCTCCATGGCACAGACAAGTTCTCAGAACCTGTAAATGCACAGCAGCCACAACAAAAAAAGCAAAGAAGGTACAAAACCCACAAAAATGATCCACGTTATCAAAGCTTGGGAAAACCATCAAAAACTGTCCCAGAACTCACACATTTTCAGAGCCTAATGCAGCTTCCAAATGTGCCCCAAAACCCACAAATGATTCTTCCCTCTCTCCAATGACCCAAAACCCTCAAAGCTGTGCCCTGATTAATAATAATTACTCACCACTGCAAGCTTGAAAGCTGATGAAGACCAACACAAAAAGAAGAAGCAGAGAGGGCATGTTTTTCACAACCACAGACTGCAACATCTTGGCCTCCATTTGCTGAGAACAAGGCAGAGCAAAGTAGCCGGGGAGCTTGAGGAAGATGAAGGGATTATTATGAAAACCCGGGCAATGGTTGGAGAACAGCTATTGGATGGACAAAAATGCTCAGAAATAATTGCACATGAAAAGGCACAAGCAGATGCAGACGGCGCTGATCTAAACAGACTGGTAAGTATAATGGTCTCCTATTTGTAGGATGAAAAACAAGGGCACGGGAAAATGGGTAATGTAGGATTTTTTATTTTTGTTTTTGTTTTTTGAGCCATTACTCACGACCCAAAACACTGTCTGGGGTCCTCTGCACAGTCCTTACTGAAAATTATAAAACAAAAATATTTTCAGCGGCTTTATTAGTCTGGCTACGGAATCTGTCAGCATCAAAACGGTCATTTTGCTCTGCTTTTCTCTTACACGCAGCTATACGTTGGCGACACCTCCGTACGCAAATTTTGTCCAAAGTTAAGTTTCTGCACAGGATTTCATAATTCTGCTCTGTTTGAAGGGGTACCTATGACGTTGTAAAGTTGCAAAAGCCAACATTTCCTTGGTAAAAAGTTTAATACATGTGAACAACCGTCCTGAAACGTACTTGGGGTTACTATGTATGGATTTGGAATTATTGTTTTTGAAGTGTCAGATTCGGTTTCCTTCCCCATAATAGGATTGCTTTTTCTGTTCCCGTTTTGCTATGTAACACATCGAAGAAATAAAAAATTAAAACCAATGCAATCAGATTATAAGCCGTTGGCAACTTGATCAGAGTACTCGGTGGGATTCCTGGCAGCTTGATCAGACCACCGGGGGCTCGGACTTGGCATCTGAAGTGTTTTGGGTGAAGATGTTTCAATGTAAAGAATTTGTAATGACTTTAGCACTTCTTGGACATAGGGCAGAAAGGCTGCGTTTAATATTTTGCACCACCAAATTGGGAAAGAACAAGATTAGGGTTAGTGTAAACTAGGAACTTGGAATTTTTATTACATCATTTCACCCTTCTCTCAACAAAATGAATGAGGCTGGCTGTATCATGAGTTCTTTTTTGTCATTCATCTCTATGAAGAGCTAAATCTTTGTTTATTTGTTGTTTTTTCAAATCATATTAGATGGTTTTTCCTAGGTCTCCTCTGATCTTCTTAGGCTTTCCTAAAATAATGATGCAAGAACACTTTTTTATAGGCTTATTGTCGGATCTTCTTTGCACATCCAAACAATCTAAGCCACCATTCTTGTAGCTTATTTAGAATAGAAACCACTCCAAGTCTTCCTCCAATGCTGTATTATGTAGTTTCTCTTTTGGTAACATTCAACGTTCATCAAAGCATTCACATTTTTGCCACATTTAATTTGTTGTTCATGCATCTTTTGTATTGCCCATCATTCAACAACATATAAGATAAGATGGCAAGTCTAAGTAATATCTTGTAAAATTTCCTTTTAATGTTATTAATATTCTTTTATCACATAGAATACCACTAGCTTGTCTCCATTTGACTATTCTACCTCAATTCTATTTTTTCTATCTTTATCAATTTCACCATTTGTTCGAGGGTGTTGGACCTTGGAAAAAAAGTAAATAGAGCAACAAATAGATATGTAGCATCTAACAAACCAAATAAAAAGGGTAAAAAAATAAACACAAGTAGCATATGATAGAACAAATAGAAATAACATGATTTGTTACCTAGAATTGTTTTGTAGTGAGGACATTTTGACTTTAAATTATCAAATCTATTTCACCACTATTTATGCTATTATTAAAATTACATTCCATATGTTATATCTTAAAAGGATCATCACTTGGAGCCATAGTGCTCATCCTACTAAGCCTAAACTTTTCCATATATTATCTCTTAGGTTTGGTAATTTTTAAATCTTTTAATTCTAGAGCATGTCTCCACTGCTCCATCACTACTCCATTTTAGAAGTAATACTTTCTAAAGCTTTATCCACCAACACAACATCTCTATAAATAGCATACACCAATGGATTTCATCTTGAATTTCATTTGCATAATGACAAATAAGTATGCGCTAAGCCTACTGTGACTTGGAAAATTAGATGTTGTTTCACAAGTTGTTTTAATTTTAGTGATAACTCCTTCATCTATGTTTTGTATCTCTAGGCACTCTATCATATGCTTTTTCCAAGTCTATGAAGATCACATGTAGATTTTTTTATGTTTTCTGAATTTTTCTATCAATTGTATGAAGAAAATAACCTTTATAGTAGATCTCCTAGCATAAATCCAAATTAATTTTTAACATTATTGATTCAAGTCTAAGATGCCACTGGGTGACTCTTTTGATCCCTTGTTATACCCAAAAAAATTACCATGGATCTGTTGGATGGTTACAAAAGTGTCCTTAAATTTTTAAAGAAAGTTGAAAACATCATTATTAATATAATGATCCAAAGGAACAGTCTGGAAAAATCAATAACCAATTTATAAATCAACAATATCCTGGTTTATTTAACCATACTTATTATATGTTAACAGGTACTTTAATATTTTCTGGAAAGGTTCACATAGCAAACATACGTAAATTCTGCTTTCAACTTTACAGATGATGTAAAAATTTCTTAAACAGTAAAGTTAAAATTAAACCCACCACTCATAACGTAGCCAATAAGAAGGATAGCCTAAATGGCTGAAAAAATCTTAAACAGATATCATGATAACTAGTTGAATTGCACAAATCAATTTTACAATAGATTCAAAAGGTATTTTCAACAAACACTTTAATAAATTTTCATTTCCAATTTTGTTATTTTACTCCATTAACAAACAATAGTGTTCACCGGTGACAAATCATGGCCTAGTTATTTATATGATTTATTCAAACATTACTTGTATGTGATGGTTCAAACCATCATACCATCATTTCACGAGTTTCAAAATTTTAATTATAATACCAAAGATTGAAGCTAAATCCCATTAGTTGCTCAATGCTCCCAAGAAAATAAGCATATTCAGGATCATACAAAATTATTTAACTTGTCTCAAAAGAGCTTTTGTATTAAAACTAAATATTGGTACTTGAACTTTGTTATGAAATTGTACATTGGTAAATAAATTTCAATGAGACTACATAATCCAGCGCAATTTTAAGCCTACTCAAGATCACAGAGAATTAGCAGTAAAGATACCTTACTATGATCATCATGCTACATCATAATTGATACCTAGAAGATCAACCTTTCTCTTCAACAAAAGTTCTGGACGCAATGATCTTAGAAAGCCAAGTTTTTACACCATAATTATTTCTGGATTACCACGAATTCAAATAAATAGAAAATAAATTTCTCTAGTGAGCAGGTTTGAGATTTCCCCTCGATAATGTTGCAAGTTTTCAATGAGATTTTAATTCGGAAAACACATTTTTCCAATTCTTTAAAAAAAGACGTTACACAAATTTGGATGCATTCAATAAAGCATAAGGAACATGAAAAAAGTCATCTGTTTGAAAGAATTGGCATTTCAACATGAACACTTATTTAACAGCTTTCCATCTTTTTGGAAACTAACCATGTATGCTAAAATACTCATTTTGGAGTTTCTAGACTTCTAATCAGTATACTTGATTTTACTTGCCTGATTTGAATTATTTATTACTTGCACAAATAAATTTATATGAAAAATGAGAATTCAAGAATGTGTACAGTTACAATGAACAATGCATGCTTCGACTAAGCTGCCCACCAAGGTTAAACAATGATGAAGACAGTCAGGCAATGCTTATCAAATAACTGCCAACTCCCCCGCATAAACATAACAGCTCTTCCTCGTCAACCAGCATTCCCGTTCTTCAAGATGTCTGGCACTAGTTGTCTTTCACCATTACCTTCAAAATCAACAACATATTAAAAAACCATTCAAGACATGTAAAATCTTCACTGCAGCGGACACTGCTTGAAATTGAAAAGAGCTGTTGTAGTAGGACACAATTCGTTGCTGTTAACGGTTGAAACTCAATTCATTTGTCATCATACCTAACCTCTCAAACGGTCCAAACATTTCACTAAAACACATGAGATTATGCTCCCTCAAGATGGTTATTATTTTGCTCTAAGCTAGGAGATGCGTTGATCTGGGCTGCTTCAGGATTATTTGTCTTCGCCTGCAACAAAAATTAATCCAAATGAATAACAAAACATTAAGAAAATAGTGCAACAAAAGTAACCAGCCCTCACCTTATTCCTATCACGCCAGTTCAACCCAAATGGACGAGAAAGCAAGCTTGGTTTCCTTGGAGACTGCTCCTGTGAATGATCCTGAATTCTACTCCGTGGTGAGAGATCTATGTCCACAGACCTGCAACAGTGAGCAAATCCAAGTTAAACTAAGAAAGAGGAGGAAGAAGAAAAGTAGTGTATTGGACATTATTTGACTATTTAACCCAGGACATATAGCCATGGCACTTTCTTAGAACTGAAGCATAACATAATTATGTCACATCAACATACCTTGAAGTCTAACATGCAACTTGCAAATCACAAGCCACATGCTCTAACCAAGTGAGCAACAGTTATATAACAATTATATTTGTACAACATTTATACACAACCATTATCATGAACAAACTCATATGCATATGAGTCTTAACATTAAAAAATAATTATAATTAGTAATATCCAGGACATAGAATTTCGAAATAGAACTAAATTTACAAGTCAATAGAAATTACACAAGAAGAATATAAAAATCTGAAAGAATATATTATTGATTATTATAAGCATTTCTAAGGTTATTAGAAAAGATGAAAAAAATTGTAGTATGACAACAAATTTAAATCCTAGGCAACTAGCTGAAGTGATCATGTATTTGAATATTCTACAATACATAGCAGATCCACTTCTTTATGATCAATAACGGCTGCACTTGTGAATTGCTTGTTACAAGCAGTTGAACCAGCCGTGCCGTTGTTAAAATGATGTCCTGAATGGGTGTGTCCAATTCCTTAACACTTGAATAGTTTGTAAATCATTATTGTATAACAACTACTCTTGTAAACTAGCATTTTGTAGAAAAATGGTATACAAACCAGAAAAATTCTTCACCTTTGGAATTGTTTTATACCATGCAAGAAAAAAAAAAGGAAAAAATTTATGTAGTTGCTTTTAGAATGTCTTATGGTTGTACTGCTACAGAAGACGAACATGTATTATCACAGCAAAGTCAAACATCAGAAAGAATGCTTCTTGCCTGGGGTAGATAACTACTGCTGTCGGCGCATATTTAAATTCTGAACCTAGGCTTAAACAAACTGAAATGACAACATTTGAGCTCTCATTTTAAAACATTGATCTAGGGATTGAAGATAATGGGAATAGAAATTGATAAATACCAGATTTTTACAGAACAAAAATTGAAAACCATTGACCAAAACTCAATACAATAAAGGAATCCATGGAATTATTTCAGTACTGATTTGGAATTTTGTATCAAGAAGAAAAAAGAGAATGCAATATATCAATCTTTTTACATCAGGTCACCCCCAACAACTGTCTTATAAAAAGACATTAGATATTGTACTTCATCAAACCACAGGTAAAAACAGTCCACGTTTCAGCTGCCTAAAACCCACTGTGTTAGTTTGAACTAAGCCACCATAGATCATGGCAGGTGAAAAAATGGAAGAGTGGTATAATAGCTGATTTAGGATCTCGAATGCTGAGATGCCACAATTTTTTAAACAGCCAACTCCTAAGATGTTCACAATTCAAGAGAAGGGTTTGTTTTTAGCCTTCAATATTTTCAATAACGTCGTCCAATTTTTAAGAACACGCAGCACGCAGACATTATGTAAATTGATGAAAGAGCATTGTATGAAATCTCATTATGGTAAGGTTTGAAAATAGTAAAATGAATCTTTGAAATCTAAAAGAAACACCAAGTTTTTATGCATACTGAAGAGCCCAGAGACAGGCTGGATGTTGGCAATATGTGTATGGAAAGAACATACATTATAGCATGATCCGTCTGCCCAAGTTTTTGATATCACACATCTGTAAATCAAGGTTAGAAATGGATTTCTCCATCATCATTACCTTGATGCCTTTATCCCGTCAACATGGGCTAACCCATTTTTGAAGGATTTAACGATGATTTCCTATAGCCAGCAGTCAACCTGATGCCAAGTCCCTAAACATTTTTAAAAAAAACTGGGACGTTAGAAGGTACATCTTAGTGTATCCCTTGGGATTGATACTGGCACCTGACCACATGCCATATGCTTTAACTAAGAAAGCTATGCCTTTTCCCATAAGGGTAATAACTTCAAAATCATTACTTCACATTCAAGTTGAATGATGATACAATGGACATCTGATCATGATGCATAGTGTATCTCTAACATTCCAAATAATTTCTAGCTTGAGAGTCTCTTCAAATTCTCAGTGCTAGGGAGAATGTGCAATTTTCTCCTTAAGATTGAAATACTGGATTTATATCGTATGACAAACTAACATTTAACCAAAAGTTCAATTCTTTTCTTTGGTCTTTTAATGCCAAGTTTCCTTTTTTTTTTTGCGAAAAGGTCAGGCATCAAATTAATACCGAGTTTCCAATTAGTAGATGCTGTCTCGTCAGTTTTGGGGATGAAGGAACACATTCCAAAACAAGTTTGTGAACATGAGGTATTTATCAGACGTGTCAAGAACGCAGAGGCAATAGGTATAGAAAGCATTAGCTTCCACTGAGGTTTGCAAGGCCCATGGATGCAAAATCGACCGCAGCTGCACAATCCACTGGAGTGGATATAGTATTTTCAAGCTCAGGCAGAGGCATAGGAATCGGAAAAAAATTTATCCATAGCAGCTGCAATCAGGCTGTACAAAAATCAAAAATCAAGCAGAAGGGGAACATTTTAAAAAATGGAAGCCATATTTTTTCCCAAGAGTACATTTCAGTGTTATATATAGCAATGTCAGATCTCTAACATTTCCTTGAGTTTCTCTCCCTGAGTTTCTATTAGAGAAGCTTTTCTTTCTTTTTTGAAGTAAACGAGGTTATATTATATTAATAAAATAAGATTTGAAGTACAAGGAGACTATTCTTACAATCTTAATGATCAATCAAGATGATAGAATCAAATTTATAATGAAAGTTCAAAAATAAAATGATCAAGGTACCAATCGAATCCTAATTTTTTGATATAAAAATTATAATCCTGTTAGGCTCACAGACTTGACAGTCTCATTTTATATATCACATTCTCCTTCCAATTTTTTACTGCCAGCAACCATACTCTATCAAGATCAATTTCTATCCCTTTCAATTTCCTTGATTTCTTTCTTGCCAAATTTGAAAGAAAGCATTCCAAATTTTTTTAATACATTAAATTCCACCTATCCAAGTCCAAGCAGTTGCAAGATCCTGTAAAGGTTTTGGCATAATAAAATGTTGATTTGTAGCTGTCCAAACTTTGTTCCAAATAAAATATACACACATACACTTTAGCAATTAGACCCACTTTCTTCCAAGAAATAGCTTTTTTATCTACATGAATTGTCTCTAAAGTATCATAAGCCTTTACAATTTGTATAAATGTTTACTTTCCTATAACCAATACTTACCATCCTAGTATTTCATATAGTAATTTTATGTCCATGTATGTAATTTTTCAAGTCCTGCCCATATTAAAGAAGCACAAAGAATATGCAGTCCTACAAAATCTTCTGTATGGTTAAAATACCTAGTCTTCCTAACTTTAATCCATGTGATATTTTAATTCATTGTTCTCCAAGCTGACTTTCTCAAGAGGCATGGCTCACTTGGTTACAAAATGCAGCTCATTTCCAAGTCACAAGTTCAATCCCAAGCACATGTTCAATCTGATGCAGGTATGTCAAGACATTAGACAAAGGCACCATGATGATGGATTATATCTTTGACAATGTACTTAGAGGTAAAAATTCCATGTTGTGCCATTGTGGCCATGGAGACCTGGGCTCAAATCCCAACAGCCACATAACTTTGCTATTCTCCCCTCTTTGAGATGTGCTCTATTAGAGAAGCTACAACATACCCTTGATTGATTGTGGAACTGGGTCTGACTGATATCCTAGTATTTGGGATATGATGTTGTAATTCACTTGACATCCTGTTGTTCAGATAATGCATTTTATTCACTTTAAGTAGCAAATTCTTTTGCTCCGCTATTTATCTTGTTCAGTCTACACAGAATCCATCACCACGAAGATTGTTTTTTCTTTTTTTGTTTTGTTTTGAAGCTGAATCTTTAAATTTTATCTTTTTGCTAACTACTACAAGAATGTGACCTCCAACAAACATTTTTTATTTTTCTACTTTTCGTTGCAATAACCTTCGTTGCAATGACCAAACACGTAGATTCTGCTGACAACGTTTAGGATGCTAACAAAAGAACAGCAGCAGGCAAGCTTCGTCTTGTTTCTTTCATCTTCATCGTTGTCAATTTAAACAAACTCTAGCTCTGTCAGTAACATAAGCCAAGCTTGCACTGGAAGCCATGCTCATGATTGAAGTTGCAGAAATCAAAGATCATACTTGTATTCACGACGTTGCAAATTTTCAGGGCTACGCTCATGCTTTTGCATGCCACATGGGCATGGTTACGTTCATGTTTAAACGTTCACACGTGTTTGCATTTGACGCTGCCAATCGAAGTGTCTACTCGTGCTTGATGCCCAGGCTTATGGTCACACTCACACTCGTGGACTAGCTCCAATTAGGATAGATTCCAACACTTTGTATACATCTGTGTTGCAGTTCAAATCTTTGTTACACTGCTTCATAACATATTTTTTATATATCCATACTGCGGTTACAACCTTTGTTCTGCTTCATAGGATGTATTGTATTGCAATTTTCTCCAATATTTTATTGAAATACTTTTTAAAAATAGAGTGGTTGTATTTTGCATTGCTTGTATTCAGCAAAAAGCCCTTTTAAAAAAGATTTTCTCTACTTGGTATTTTTTTTGGGCAAGCAGGGCACTTTCTTTGGGTTTTTCTTCACTAATTATATGGGCACTACCTGGGTTTTAATGCCATGACTGCAGAGCATGCTAATCAAGGGGTGATAAAACTTCCTAAAAAGCATTTCCTGCATGCTTTCAAGTTTTCATAAAAATATCCGTTTCCAGCCAAAACAATTTTACGTTTTGATTCTTCCTGCTGCTAAGATAATGCACTTTGTTCAGTTAATTAGCAATTTCTTTTCTCTATTATTCATCTTGTTCAGTCTGAAGACTCTGAACAGAACCCTTCACCAATCAGAAATACTGTTTTTATTTCAAGAAGCTGCATCTTTCAGTTTTCTGTTTTTGCTTATCAATGCAGGAGTTCCAGCATTCAGCAACCTCTAACATCCAAGAGGCATAGGGCAGACAGTTACAGCTTTCAAATATCTAGAAATCCTCTTTGCCCTATTTGCACAAGCAGAAGTATCATGTAGTCTATAATAGAGTTTCAAACAACTTATAGATTTGTTTGCAGATTAGGTTGATTCTCTGCAAAAACTTCTTACTTCAGATGCATTTTTTGATACTCAAGAATTAATCTTTGTGCCATCATGTCTTCAAGCTGTAAGGCTATGGGAAGTGCTCCCTGCATTATTCCTCTTTGTTTTTCTAAAAACTCGTAAAAACATTTTCTTCCTACATCAAGACCAAATATCTAAATGTCAAGGCTCTGATCCTATGTTACGTACCACTTCTATCGCATAACCTAGCCACCAACACTCCTGGGATTTCTTTTATGTACATAGGCTCTGACAAGTAATTTAGCTTCTGAAATTTAATCATTACTAAAGTTCCATTGGATTCAACAAATTACAGCAAGCTTTTTGACAAATTACTTGCATAAGGAGCAACTATTTATTAAAAGATGGTAACTAAATAAAATTATATATTACGCAAATTTCCTTTACTAGGAACCATAAAAGACACGGCAGTAACAAAAAAAATTAACACAATACACAGGTACCTTTGTGATGTATTATCTGCAACTGACGCTTGCTCTTCATGGGATGATGGAGAATTGGGCACTCTTTTTGATGATTTCGGTTGACTTGCTTGACATTGCAATGTAGCCTCCAGCATGCTTTCAGCCATTATGGCTCTCTGCTCCATTTGTGCAAGTTGATGTATTGCATTCTCATATTTTTCCTATGCAAGTATTGGTTAGAAATGAAACTCCAATTGGGCCAATGGATAAACTGAAAGACAACCATTTCATCTAATATTTTAAAATGTGCTTGGCAACAATTTTAGTGACAAGTGAATTTTGCAACCATTACTTCTTTTCATCTTTATAACGTAATATTGCATTTCTGCAATGTTTTCCCATTTTCTAAAAATGCTCCAAATTTTTATCATGATTAGGTCCTAATTAAACATAAAGCTAAGTACAAGTAGAAGGAAACCTGAAGTATAAGAGCCTCCTGACGTTGTACAGCTGCATCTTGCTCTGCAAAGAGCCGTGCATCCTCTGTAAGCTTCTGTTCCTGTTCTATCCGCATCATTACCTGCAAATATCAATGACTCAGGGTAATGTCATAAACTTATTTGGTTCAGATGTCAAAAAAACAAAGATGGACTTTAAAAAAAACAAAACAAAAGAAAAAAAGCACTCCATTGATAAAAGAAAGCTGACAGTATGCTGAATGTAATATTACTGTATACCTCAAGCATTGCATGTTCCTGTTCTTCCTTTTCAGCTATGATTTTTTGAAGCGATTTTACCTCTTCCTCCCTCTCTTCTAGCTAGCAAACAAATAGCATTTAATGTGAGAAACGCAACTTTCGCTATAAGCCACTATAAGATGGCCAGAAATACATTTCAAACAAAGGTACAGAGAAGCCAGAATATTTTGACTTCCATAGTAAATTGCAAATCTTCATAAATTGCACCAAAAAGAAGGAACAATCTTGTTTCCCTTAACAAAGTTCACAATCCCAAACAAGAAAAAAAAACTCTCAGAATTCAGTAAAAGAACCCCAACGCCTATCTCTGAACGTTTGCAGAGTGTTCATATTAATCCCATCACACACTCAAAAACTACCGTACTGTTAAACTAAAAAAAATCAATTTTTATAACCAATTATATATCGTGCCACTAGTAAGCATGTTTTCTATAAACCTCCTCATTGTTGTAAAAATTCATGTTCTTTTGAATAAAATTCACATCCTTTCTAACTCGTTCACATGGAAACATATCTGTAACAGCGTTACTCAATTACATGGAAGTTGAATATTGCATACATTATATCAAAAAATACCACAATTCACGTATTCCATAATATAATTTTGAACACTGGATGTATAGAATCATAATAACAAAATATTTAAGTTGTGTTTGTTAACCAACACATTGCAAGTTCATGCTTCACTTGTGGCATATGCTTGAATTGAATACTTTGGGATTACCCATAACAGCCCCTTAGCTAAATGAGATGTAGCTTATTCATATGACTTGTGGTTTGCATCCTATAAGTCAAGGTTGAATCCTAACTGGGTACATTGAGATGTACTGGAATAAAGGAGTTTCAATGTGAAACTGAATTCCTCTCCAATATATCCCCAGGGAACTGCACATTGATGTAATATAGCAATCATTTTCAGTTTCAGATACAAATTAAGGAGTTAATTACATAATATTTAAGTTCTGTTTGTTAACCAATGCATTGCAAGTTCATGCTTCACTTGTGGCATATGCTTGAATTGAATACTTTGGGATTATCCAGAAGAGCCCCTTAGCTAAATGAGATGTAGCTTGTTCGTAAGACTTGTGACTTGCATTCTATTATTAGTCGAGGTTGAATTCTAACAGTATACATTGATATGGAAAGGAATTAACGAGTTTCAATGTAAAACTGAAGCTGTCCAATATATCGCTAGGGAACTGCACATTGATGTAATGTAACACATCATTTTCAGTTTCAGTTACAAATTGAGTTAATTACAGCTTCATAATTATAATCCTGATTTATATCATGATCATCGCATTAGGAAAAATGGTGCTTCTCTAACAAGTATAGCAAATGATTCAGGACAGAAGCTCAGAAACTCCAATGGGGTCCTAAACAGTAGTGGTTTAAATTTCTTTGTATACTATCTTTCGCTGTCTATATATGGGCCAAATTACATTGTAAACTAGCAGAGATAGTGAATGCTTCTCCAAATGTTATATGTCTACAAGCAGTCAAACTATCTAACCTATTATGGCCAAAAAATTAATTCAGAGTTCAATTTGACAAGACTTTATACGTCATTAGTAGAATGCGATTTTGCCATTTCTAGGTCAAGTTCCTCTAAGTTGACTGGACTCGTTGATACATATCAAAAGATAGAAATGTTAATCAAACACATCCACAAAACAAAAGACAATCCTGAATGTGACCATTTAAAACACTGAACTAAGTAAGAATGTTGCTATCTTTGGGATACCTAGGGAAGCTAACTGTGTTCCATATCTTAGCCGAGCAATAACAGAGTTATGTTCTTGTTAAAAAGGTCATCTCTTCTTGCAATAAATTAGCATTTTGAAATATGTCAAGAATACACTTGTCATCAGTTCAAAAGCAGAATGTAAATGTTAAATACTACTTACTAAATTATGCTATAAATTCTAGTAAGCAATATTAAAACACAAAATCAACAAAAATTACTGTCAATGAATAAAAGAGGAATGAACAGACCACAAACTGGGCTAGGAAGTAATCTCAGACACAAATTGGGTTGCACCAAACTCTCATAATATCTAACTAGATTCAGTTTATTTTGAACATTCTAAACTTCAATTTTTTAAAGCATACTCGCAACAACATCCAGCTTGCTTTCCTGTAGAATTAACAATGAAACTCAAGATAGTACCATACGTTGATTAAAATACCTTTGCACTTAAAAGGCGCCTGTTGTCTTCTTTCACCATCTCTACCAAGGCAGTTTCAAGCTCTTCAGCCCTACCAGCATTGATAAAGCATTAACAATATTTCATATTACCAAAAAAATTAACTGAAAAATAGGATTCTTAATACTTATCATTTAAGATATACAACTCGGGATTAAATGAGCATGCAAAGGTTCAATTCTTGTTGGGTAGTCTACGGTTATGAATTGTCCTACGACTGAGCATGTGCTGAACATTTTGCCAGGTCACAGGTTTAACAACCTAAATTATCATGTCAATAGTGCAAAGAAGCAATGTATATATGTAGAAACAAATACCATGAAACTAGTTTAGTTATATAATAAACATAAAACAGGATTAAATTTATTCATTAAACTTGCAAACAGCAACAATAAATAGCTACAATGTTTGTTATTTTAGCAAAAGTATTTCCAAGTTACCAAGTAGCTTATTTAAGGTTTACCCATATAGTATATAATATATATTGCTCTTACTGCATTAATTAGAAAAAGCTAAATTCATAGGTAAATGGCAAGATCACAGAATCTTTTTCCATGGTATTTTAGCTACAATGTAGCTGCAACCAGATATGGCACTCACTGACAAACAACAGATTGGTGAGCTACAATACATGTAAATTTACCCTTGTTAGAGACAGCATTGGGATACTTAAATTATACTCACTATAAGAAAGATTATGCAGATTTATTTCTTCTATTTCAGTACATCTTATTCGCAAAATAAGGTGCATTATGAAAAGATCGTCTTTCAGGAATATTGTACTTCTAACAAAATTTCATGATGTTTGGTATAAAACGTACAAACAAAGTAATAACAACAAGACAGGAAGAAGTGATTAGCTTCAAGAAAGAAAAACCATCCTATGTTGGTATGATTTTGATATCATGTAACAGATAAACAAAAGACCGCCTTAAAGGCATGTTTCGCTACATAAATCTCTAGACACTTGCATCCATGTAGATATTGAGTTGAATGATGCATGAATCTGAACAGATTACACCCCTGAAGGTTAAATCTAGAAAGAATCAAAAAAGCAATAGAACCAGGTGTATCTGGTGGGTCACACAAGAATCCGATGCTTCACCCACATAAAACCATGCAAAACCAAACAATATGTTTAATATAAAAAGTAGAAATTACAGATTCAGCATAGGCAGACCCATGTAACCAAAAACACCCTAAGGAACGATTTTCAAGAATCATATCCTGGGACCAAGGAAATACAGAAGAAGGTGTCTTAAATTCCAATGTAGTTCTGCCAAAATGTCAAGGACTGTGATATCAAGAAAGTCCAACACATACAGTTAAGTTGTGCAAGAACTGTAAAAGATAATTTTCCAGATATACAACACACATTCAAATACACCTTGTGACATAAAGAATGCACACATGCAACAGTTGAGGAAATGGGTGTAAATGATACACAAGCCAAAGATGTTCATACAACAAATATCTTGTATGGAACACTATTTGTATTTCATTAATTTTATGGTCACTTGTATGGATTCAACAGAGAGCTTAACATATGATCAAACAGCCATTAAAATTCATATCACTAACCTAGACCCATAAGTAATTTTCATCACTAGTCAAAAATATACCTTATTCATGAAAATTGATAACCTAAAAATATAAATGCTTTACAAATCTTTTAAGAAAACTAGATTTGTTAATATCATTGATGAATACAATTTTAAGGCAAGAAAAGAACTGAGATTCCTCGTACATGATTGCTCCATCACAAGTTCTAAATCTCAGTGCTTGCTGCTTGAGTTCCATCACTCGTTTAAAATAGTTCTATGAACATCAGAGTCTTTCATTATCAGACTTCAATGATTCTCTTATGCAGGGATTCCTTTTTTAGGTATCCAGAGTCATTTTGAATCTATCTCCTTGTGATCAATTTTCATATATTACTTTTGAGAAATAAGCTATATGGTTACACTTGTTCCTCTTCCTTGGCTCACTGGTTTATGTGAATAAAGACCGAAGACATCGATTTCCACTTATTGCTTACATATTTAGTTTCTTTGACTGAGAGAAATTATTTCGATGTGTTTCATTATACTTTGTCCTGGTAACGTCTTTAAATTATACCCTCTATAACCTGAATGCTCTTTCATAAATCATAACTAATATTCTTCTCTATAGCCTTTAATTGATATCGACAGTAGATGGCTCCATGAAGTTTATAGAATAATATTCTTGAGCTGTAACTCATGTCAGGTCCTGGACCCTACTCTATTATACTCTACAGAGGCTCTTTCTCAACTGTCTGCTGATATCGAAGGACGAGTCTTACTTATTATTAGGAATCATTTGGGAATCCAACCATCATTACAAGGTTACCATGCTAGCTTACAAAATTTTGAAAGGCATTATCCAGAGCTGAACTCTGATCTTTGAAACACAGAACAATGGCAGCAAACACAAGACCAAACAATGGTTAGCTATAGGCTACATGGGAATCCAGCCATTGTAAGAAAACTGCAAAGATTATCACTGACTGTTATTAACAGAAGATATGGTGTACCTTAACGTTGCAGACCTCTTCTCTTCCAGTGCTCGACATATTTCAATCTTTAACCACTTTACCTGTAGCAAGCAACCATGAGAACTGGTCTATGACACTTGCAGAAGTAACATCCTCAATAGCAGAAATTGAGACGAGGCCATTGATCACATCAATCCAATCGACAATTTCTAGTGAATAAACAAAAATGCACCTGTTCTTGAAGATCTTCATATGAACTTGCATCATCACTGTCTTCCAAACTGTCAATCAAATTATCGAAATCATTTTGCTCAATGCTCTCGCTACTTGTTAAACTACTTTTCTGATCTAAATCAATCTCTTCCTTCTCGATGATGCTATTTAGAACATCTGTCTCTGTTCTGTGGACACCTTTTTTGTGGAGATTGCTGTACATTTTGGCCGAATGCCTATGAGATTTCTTCCAGAGATGAGGATCTTTAGACCTTTCTTCAACTGCAGTCAGCACTGTAGGACGATGTTTCTGCCTCAGTTCCTGCAATCTGGTTTCATCTACTGGTTGATAACCCATGCAGGCAGTCAACACCAGTTGACTACTGTCAAAAGTTGATCCAGCAAGAGATTGGAGCAAAGTAACAGCATCCCCTGCATCCTTTGTTGTTACAAGCACAGGTCCTTAAAATGAAACAGTAAGAATGAATGAAAACAAGATTAGTACCAGTCAACCATGCAAAAGAAACCCAATTGCCAGATTCCATACAAAATCTAAATTTCAAAAAGAAAATTGTCACAACAGTAGGAAATTGTATCCAACACTTATCTCATACCATATAATTCCAGAAGTGCAAGTGCAGTCCGAAACAACATGGTTCGGTTCCCTTCATACAGAAGTACATCCCAAACCCGCAGAACTATACACGCAGGAAAAATACGGGCCAGGTCAGAATTTCAAAAAAACACAAAGCTATTTTAAACAAGAATTCAAGATTGAATGATAACTAAAATACTAAAACACATTTAGATTTAAAATAAAATCAATAACCTCCCAAAATCCTTATCATTCAATATTTTTTTATAGTATGCACCCGCATTAAAGCCTGACCTAACCGGTAATATCAACATTACATATCAAAGACATAGAATTAAATACTTGACAATTTCAGTGAGATGAACTGGCAACAATGTTAGCCCAAAGAATCTGAAAGAAAGCTAGTAAAGATCATTACTCTATGGATTGAGAATTACTCAAGAAATTTGTGGCAGAAAAGGATTCCAGTCAAACACAAATTTGTCAGTGCATAATTGCAAGAGATTTTATAAAGGTGAGGTTTAGTTATGGAAAAGTAAACAATCATAACAAGGAAGAAGAGGTGTATGATAAATTATGTATAGCCCAAACAGATATGAATGTAAACTGGAATAAGATGGGTCTGGTAAAATAATTGAAAACTAAAATCTATAAATCACCGCACCATTAAATTGAAGGCATCTCATAATCTTTTATCCTTTTTGAAAAAGAAAATAGAATAAAAATAAGAAAGAAGAGAGAGGAAATGTGTTATATATATGAAGTTAAACTCTGTAGTGTCAATATTTTATAGATAAATGTGGCCTTTTTGTACGGGATGAGCTATTGGTGATATACTTCTAGAAGAAAACTTCCAAATGTTTTTAGACTAGAGTTTATAACATAGCTTTGCCTGTTTAAGGGCTGGATACTTGGTCATTGTATGTGAACACCTCATTTGGATAATTGAGCAATAAGAGTTGAGCTTCTCCTGTGAAGGTTTCTCTCTGTTCTTGAGGATTTTACCTTGTAAATCATGCATTTTTTATTTTTCATTTTGTATCAACTGCTATTCTAGTTCTGATTTCGGTTTTGCATTTCATTCATTATCTTTAAGATTTTTCTGTGGTGTTATCTTTGTCCTTTCTCTCGCACATTGTTTTTCTGTCCATGTGCTCCATCATGCTACTTTTCGCCAACACATTTAAATAAGAGCAAGGTTGCAGGCTTACAGGTTTCTTTGTAGTGGGTTCTTTTGTGTAGGTTGGAGCAAGGTTCAAAAGTGCATAGGTGTGATAATGCAAACAATAAAATTTTTGAAAGTCCTCAGGTAAGAGTTGTAGGAATTTCAGGTTGCAAAAGTGTTGTTTGAATTACAATAGAAAACAAGTGAGGAGGTAAATTTTCAGTTTTTTTAGCTTGAGTGAGAGGCATGGACCCAAACATGGCTCTGGTTCAAAACTTTAATAGAAGTGTTTATGGCCTTTGGTAGATAAAGGTTGTAAATTTGTTGTGCAAAAAGGAATGGGATGTTGTTTTGTCTCAAAAACCTTTTTTCATGACCCATGAAGTTTTCCCAAATTGGATCAAAGGCCACTAGACTTGATTCGTAGGTGCAATGCAAAGTCAATTTTGTGATAACACCAAGAAGAAAAATCAACATCAAATTTGATTTAGAAACTGGATTCAAGGATTCAATATACTACATCCTATAATCAAGTTTTTTAGCATAGTAAACTAAGCGTCAAATGTTGGTTGGTCTTGTTGGAAGCATTGTCAGGAAGCTAGTGCCATGTGTTAGATAGCAATCAATGCCAATACCTTCACCACAACAATGGACTACAAGGAAGTCCTTGTCCTTCTTAAAATGAAAGACGTGCACCATTCTCAGAGTGAAAAAACTTCATTAGGAAGTCAAGTGCTGGTTATGGAGAGCAATAAGAAAAGAAGAATACCAATTTATTGGAAATGTGGTAAATGTGAACATGTAAAAGATTGCAAGTTTGCTTCTGTAGGGGTTGCATTTGAAACAGAGGAAACAGCAGGAATTAAATTTTGACATCTATTATGTTATCTAACATGTAAATATAAATGTTATATAGTTTGCAATCCCTTTTTGTAATGTGTCCAGGTTTATGTTTACTGCATAAAGAACGCAACGGTGAATCTGTTGATGCTGAAGAGGGATTCATTAAAACTAGCCATTTTGGATCTCTCTTGTATAAGCATGAGATTGTCTGTTCTCTATTTATTTCCACAAGTTGAAATAGAACCTCAATTTTGCAATATGTCTGGGAGACCTTGATGTGATGGTGGAGAGCTTCCAAGTTTTGTAAAAACTGCAGTTGTGTTCTCTCTATCATGTTCTTGCCTTTGGTCAGTCCAAGTGTGGAAGTTTTCACACTGATAAGAGTTTTCACATGAACAAAGGCAGTAACATCTTCATAGAGCATATTATTTACTCAGTGAATAAGCAGTAACATATTCTTGCCTTTTGTGTATCTTCAAGGATACACTACAATGTACATGCCAGATGATATAGCCAAGGAACGAAAACTTTAACTTACTTTCAACTTTATTGCATTTTCACTAAAATTCTTCATGGCAGTTTACTGAATTCAGTGTTAATATTATTTAGAAACACTTCCATTGAAAAAGTCATCCATAAATATTCTGATTAAAAACATAGATAAATGCACTTTTCTATAATTTATCATAAAAATTAGCAAACATAATAATATTCCAAGAATCCTTCTTACTCTGTTAGACAAAAGATTTTAATCATTATTATTAATACAGATCAAAAAAGTTCTTTCCTCAACAATATATATGGTTACAAATGAAGCTTAAAAAACGTTGCTGTCTTGGATTTAACGTATTATTTCATTGTTTTATAAAATGATAACGTTGGCATACCAGTTTCCCATGGCAAAACATTCACAAAAATTGAAAGAAACCATGGACCAGTCACCCACGCCACTTGTACTCCCAGTTTATCAAAGTGTGCAACTGTGATCACAGTGATTCATCATCATAAATATTATAGATAAACTATGAAGCACAAAGCAAAAGGCAACATCGTAAAAGTACAAGGAGAGATATAAAAAGTTACCTAGCCTAGGAAAGTATTCCCGTACTAAGTCTTCAAAAACAAGCTGGTCAACCTGATAAAGCAACATTTATCAGTGTTCAATTTGTTGATTGACCACATGACACGTGAAGAAAATGGCAAAAAGAATTAGCAGTTACTATTATCACCTGTGACTCAACCATCTTTTCTGAATAGTATCCATCAAAATAATCATCAATAATGCCTGTCAATGTCCTTTGTGTTATCGAGAAAAGTATCAGAGTACAGTCTTTTGATAATTGGTTTCTAAAGATCCATAACACATGCATTCGATTAGCTAAACTGATAGGGCCATCAAAGAATATAACTTACCAAAATGCATTTTCTTCTGGCATCAATAGCAGAAGCAGTCCAGCAAAAAAGTTCATGGCCTGCAGCAAGCATTTACAAGGAAAACTACTTATTAGTTGGATAAAAATTAGTTTACATTTCTCATATAATGACAAGTCTGAAATAGTGTATTATGTGTTCATTTGTATATTCAGACATCATGTTTTCTAAAAGATATTAGCATGATGAGCTTAAAACTTGGACATTTAGACGTGGAGGTCGTGAGTTTGATACTAGCTAACCTGGCTTAATGGTACAGACACACATCATGGTCTAGGATGGCGGTAATGAGCATCACTTTGGGAAATCCTATTAAAGTTGCAAAACGTATTCATTGAGACATGAAAACTTTTACCCATTTTATTAAATCCGAACTAATGCAACAGGAAAATGGAAAAAAGAGATCTGTATTGTAATGGTCAAAGTCTCGCTGGCCATCATAGTTTTTATTACATAACCTTAATGACAGGTGAATCATGTAATGTCCAACAATGGTTAAAGAGACAGAAAGCTGAATCTATGATGCTCACATGTTACAGCTGTTTCCCAAATTCTCATGAGAAGATATTTCTCAGTACCATGTGCAATGCATTGAATTCCTTAAGTATTGTTGCTTAATTGTAATGAATATCAGCCTTTGTTGCAGCACTCAACAGCCTTGTTTAACCATTTGCCCAACACAAATCAATGTTTTTGAAGGTCCATGTTCAATGAAATAAACATGCTTGGATTGTTCAACGAAAAGAAGTTTAAAAGGACAATTAGGCTTCAAGGCAAACATTTATGCAAATGCTAACATATTTATGTCTAATGTTTCATGAACTAGTGAATATTAGAGGAAAAAATTAGTTCACCCCAAAGCATACGCAGACTTTACAAAGTGTCTCATTGAAAGCATGTTGGTGTATTTCCATTCACCAAAGTGATATTTCTTGACTGCATTGATGATAGGTAATGATACTATCTTTTTTAGTGTATAGAACAGCAATCCATTTCCTAGCATCATTGTGATACCTGACAATATCCAACAGATGGATTGTGACATGCATATGCAGTCAACAGTCGTCTCAGTGCATTGCGCCCATCTTCATCAAGAGCTGGATGGCCTGGAAACGTTCGAGGTAAATCCTATACCAATGCAAGAAGCAAGCCAAATCATACAAAATGGAAAAACTAAAGCCATGTGAAATCACTAACTATTATGATTTACCTTCTCAATTTGACTTCTCCATTTCTCAGTATGTTTAGTTTGACATGTGCCATTACTTGTACTGCTGCCTAAAGAGTCCGAACATTTATTGTCCTCTATGCCATGACTTTCACCAACTTTAAGCAAATCATTATAGTAGTTATCTATCTTACGTGTGTTGGTACCAACAAATGCTTGCCAGAGCTGTAATAATACAAAAACCAAGTATGTTTTATCAAAATTCCCAAAAATGCAAAGTATTTGTGATCTGCTAATATTAAGGACTAGTGATGCACCTCCTTTCTTAGAGCCATCGGTAGACCTCCACGAACAAGGCTCTCAAACTCTTGTATCCAGCCACATGACTCCACAAGAGAGCCAAAAGTACCTGCAACAGAATCATTGAATGTGTGATCATTTTTAGGAGAATCTTGCACTGGATCTGACCGCTCCACATCATAAAACTCTTCTTCGGAGTCCTCTTCTGAAACAAGACTGCCTTTGGACAACTTAGCATCCTCCACCGAAGAAGTTTTCCTTGAGTTTCCAGTATCCTGATTAAGTGTCTTAGCTGTCTCACTTTGTTTAACTCTGGTACTAAGGATACGTTCTATTGCATCCAAAGAAAGTCGGATATGCTTTAACTTATCCTCTTGTAAACTTTCTGCAGACAGTTTGTTAACTGATGTTGGGTCTGTGTCACCAGTGAAACCGCCACCTTTAATGGCTCCATCAGCTTCAGATAAAGGGTCCAAGGTAGATGGTGTTGGGGACTCGACATAATTTTCAAGAAAATTTTCCCATCTTTCTGATCGCTCCTCCTCTTCTTGCTGATAAAAGGTGAGGCTTTTATATATTGATATAAAAAATAACAAAAAATTCGTAAATGGCTTTTCGGTAAAAGTAAAGATGAATGGATGTACCTTGTAAATTTTGGCATACTCACGATACCGCTGTAAATGTTGAGGTCGAACCGCAAACCCATAGATGTCCCTACAGAAAAGTTTAAGCAAATTATGCAAAACAATAATTGGTTTTCAGCTCCACAAGCAGGATGCTGAATTATTGGAAAACTATTGAAAAGAAATTTAATGTTGCCAAGATCTTAAATTCCAAAACATCTTCAAAATTTCAAACTTGGATATCTTTACGCAATTCATCTTTATTTTAGGCATCAAACGCCATCGCGTGTATCCAACACAATACAACCTCCAAAAATTAAACACCAACAGAAAGCATCATTGTCAGCTCTCTTCCTACAAAATTGAATTATGGTGCACACAGAAATCACATGGTTCAACACTGTTCAAGAATCTGAACTCTAAAATAAACATCCAATCAGGTCAAGTGAAATATAGGGGATTGATCGTGTTACTCTTCACTTTTGCACTAAATCTAAAATCTATTGCCATGTAAATTATAACGAGGTAAAAAAAGTTGGCAACATTAATAAGTTGATTCCACCAGGCAGAAGATTTATTCCTGAAACACTAAACACTAATCAAAGGGAAACACCGTACGTGGTTGCTTGGTTTTCGGCCCAATGCTTTAAATTAAAAACATACACACGATCTTCAAAGAAAAACCAGATTGCACAAAAACACAGGACAAGGAAATAATAATTAAAGGAGTAATTACTAATTAGTGATGCAGCGAACATTCAAGGAACATGAAGAGCTTTCTTATTCGAGGCCAGCTTGAAATAAAAAATACTAGCTATCTCGTAAGAAATGAATAACGTTGTCAGCTAACCATTGGATAAAGGTACCGACCTTGTTATTTCATTTGCTACTCAAAAATTCAAAGTAAAACGTAGCTTAACTCAAGCCTTGCTCTTGTTTTCTCAACTCTCGAACCAATCAAGAATGAGATATGCAGATTAGCAAGCCACGGCCTACAACTGAATGCAAACCGTTCTATGCAAGTAGATTGCTAGGCTGAAAGTACAAGACGTACTAGTAATCCAAATATAATAAAATACCATTGCTTTAACAGAGCAGCTTGATCAGCTATTTTAAAACCTATTGAAAAGAATCTAGCAACCGCTTACAGATTAGGATCGCAGAACAACAATTTTTGTTTAAAGTACTTGCAGATTAGGATCGCAGTACAACATTTTGGTTTGCTTAAGTACGGGGTAGAAGGTAGCCTGCCTGGATTAAAATGGACTAAGCGTTCGCACAAAAGGAGGCCAGGCCACCGTCAACTGCATTTCCGTAGGAACATCCGTAGCCATAAATGCAGAGGACTCATCAAATGTACTACCGAACATCGACCCTTTCTAAGTTTAAAAACGCTCCAAAACCTCAATTCACACTGCTACAACATTTCCAAAACCTCAATTTCCACTTCAAGCTTACAGATCAAAGGCCATGGCATCTTGTTAAGCATGAAAGTTCGCTGGAAGGTTAGAAACAGAGACAGGAAAAAAGCTCACCGGCTGAGCTCGAGGTTGCCAAGCGACAGAGCGCGCGCCTTGCCTCCCATCTCCACTGCTGCAACTCACTCGGAAAAAGCCACGGCCCGACGGTCACATGATCCTTTTTACGCAGGCAGAGAAGGAAGAGGAAGAAGATGATGAAGGAGAATAGGCATCATCCCATCTCAGAACACCTTACAATGTCTCGATCAATTCGAAAGTTACACAGACGGTGGTAACTATCAGCGTGGGACCAGCAGACTTAATCCACCTGCCACGCCCGCCGTTGGCGCCACACACAGAGATCAAAGCCGAAAAAAGGCAAACGAAACCGCAAAAAAAGAAAAAAAAAATTACAGGAAGTATCGAATTAGCTTCGCCGCAGATCGGCCTCGCGGAGTGGATATCGTCCGAAGTTGCTTGCTTGATGTTCAAGTTGCAGAGAATTGATTTTGATTTGGATTTTTGAATTTTATGTTGCGCTGGAATGTGGAGGTTTTCGAAGTTCGAGCGGAGCTCACATGAAATCCGGATATATTCACGTTCTTCAGGCAATCGGCGGATTTATTTGGCTCCAGCGCAAGCGTCGGTGCCTGCGACGAAGGAAGAAGAAGAAGAGAAGGAGAAGAGCGATACAGAGAGCAAAAAAAATTGCAGCAGAAAAATGAAAATGATTTGGCTGCCTTCAACAACAGTTACACCGCATCTTTTTTATGACGCGACAGGCTTTGCTGCGCATGAGTTATGGATGAACAACTGCCTATGGCCCCCTCTGTCCGCCAAAGCCGGACATTTTAAATTTGGAAAAAATAATTATTTCTGTCGAACCATTTTGCGATTTTACCTTGACCACCGACATTATGCACAGAAACGCTCCGGCGGTCATTTTCGCATCTTCTTTTCATCTTAATTTCGGAAAAGTAACAGCGTGTTTTACCCTTTTGACGTTGTAAATTGCGAAGATTTTTCTGAGACACCGTAATGGAATGATTTACCGGCTGGTCCTTTCTCTTGACTGGGAAGGGCAATGCCGGGTCAAGCAGGAATGTTTCTGTGGTTTCTGTCACATCGATTATTACATGCTGTTAATTTGAAGCTGGTTTGTATACCTTGGAAGCAAGAAGGATTTACTTTAACAAGCTTTACAATATTAAGTAAAAATATTAAGGCGAGAATTGCTTGACATCCAACTGAAATTTTTTTTAACAATATTTATTGTTAGGACATGTAGCTAAATTACCTTTGGCCCCTGAATTAACTTTATAACTCGATAATATTTACTAATTAGAATCCAGCCTACAACTTGATACTTATTCAGAAGAAGGATTTAATTTAAGAAGCCTTGCATTGCTTTGCATCGAAAATTATAAGGTTCAAAGCCTAATACCGGCAACCTATGCATGCTAGCTTGAAGGCGTTGGTCAAAGCATATTGTCTTAACCAAATAAAATAAACTAATAACCTTGGCACCAATGCACATCGCATACAAAAGCTAAATATTTGTATGGTAAAAATACTTTTATTAATGCTTCCCCAATCTTAGATAAATCTCCAATTTCGTAGAGGTTAGAAAAAATCAAAGCTTGATTTTCCTTGTATGCAAATCATCTTAGAAATGAGGTAACGTATGAGCTTGGAAAAAAAAACTTGATTTCCCATGTATGTAAATCATCTTGGAAATAAGATATGGGCTTTAAGAGGAAATACTAAATACTCACAAGAAAGGCTCATGAGCTGCTACATTAAGGGGTGGGGATGGGAGTATTGGACCCCCAAAAAATGAATAATAATATTTAAAATATTCAAATTTTGTTGATGATGAGCATGATAGATAAATAATTTTGTGTAAATTTGTCTACAATTCAATTGATATTTTTAAAAATGATTTATCACAAGTTGACCACATGTCATGGTTCTAAAATTTTAGGAGACCCCAAGTTGTGATATTATAGCACGAGTTATGGTAAAGATAACATAGGCTTACTGCAAAGTCATGGTGTATATAAACAAAGAGGAAATTTAGACCAAGGATACCACAAGTGGAGCATAAGTCTTGGTATAATAAAACCTAGAATTTTATAGTTCTAGTACACATCACAATGAATCCATGGGTCGTCGTGAATTTTCCTTAATGAAATAGTCTACAATAGGGCAACCATGAGTCGCGATTGAGAATTTGTGGTAACCACGACCAAATCATAAGTCGTAGTTGATACCACAAGCTGACCACTACTCATGGTCAAGAAAAAATGAATACCTATTATTGTGCCCACATTGTCTTTTTCTATGCAAGTTAGAGTTTTAGATACATCAACATCTTCAATAACTCAATTCTCCTCAAAAGGCCCCAATTTCAAAATCCTACATCACTGATGATGTTGTTCTTGATCATCATCTCCATAGTTTCAAATTTGATATCCTATATTACTTGTGACATCACTTTTGATTACTTGTCTTGATGCTTCAATTTCAACATCCAACATCATCTCTCTAATCAATCCTAACTTACAGTGCTTTGATGTTCTTAACATCCAACATCATTCGATTTTTTGACATCCAATGTCACTCTTTTGTGTTAGCTACATTTTGATGTTTAACTCTAATTGCGCACATTACTTCTCTTATCTAGAAGCTTATAGAGGTTTTTATAGACATTAATGCATCATTTCTTCATGATTCATGAGACATTTCTAACCTATAAATAAGAACATACCCCCAATCAAGAAGGGCTTGGATATCTTAGAAAAAGAAAATATTTGAACAAGACTAATCTTAGTGACAATGTCTTTTCAAGCATTAGAACCTCTAAGCGCTTTAGCCATTTAAGAGCTTCTGATTCCCCTTTCCTTTTACTACTAGCACATTATATCTCCATTGTGTTATTCTCTTAATTCATGGTGATTTTCTTTGAATCTAGATCTACACCTTGATCAAATTCAACCCTTCCCCTATTTTACTAGTTCCTCATCTACAATAGTTTCTATTTTTGATAGAGATCTTCATCAAGCACATGCATTAAAGAAAAATTAGGGTAATATAGCTCTTTGTTAGCCACCTTGATGAGACGCGATATGCACAAGCCGCGATATCACATCCCCTGCGATATCGCGTACGCGATATCACGTCGTCCCCTGCAATATCGCGTACGCGATATCGCAGTCTGCCGCCAAATCTATAAATAAGAGGTAGCACTCCCCTCATTTCTCATCCTAGGCTAGAAGTAGCGAAGCTCTGGCAAATTGATCACCCCAGAGATAGAATATTTTCCATGTGCCCGCAGTAGGAGTCCCCCAAGTGAACGGTTCTTTATTCGAGCAGCTTTGTACCTGAACGCAAGTTATGTATGGCAATAAAGACAAGCTTTGTGGATAAACCTTGCAGTACATGGATAGGTTTATTTAATGTTATTTATTGCTTTCTTAGTAGCGTGGCATGAGTACGACCTGGTTACGAGCATTGACGAATGTGTACGGCTAGCCAAGGAATCAGCTACTCATCGCAATT